>CM060965.1:33244810-33812310 GCA_030765045.1 Tenodera sinensis | reverse complement strand
ATGTTAAGTGTTGAAAGAAAAATAAAAAAAGACATTCATTGCCAATTATAATTAAACGGTAGGACGTGGCAGGAAAAGCCTAGCCAAAGTTTAAAATAAAGTTCAATTCATATCTGTACATATACATAATGTAAGGGAAGTACCTCCTTTACCCTGTTTTTTCCCCTTCTTTTTGGTTTTGCTTTTTGTGCCTGTAAAATGTGTTTTTATATGCTATTCTGTGTATTTATTGACATGTTCAATTTTCACCGGGCTCCATGGCTACTTGTGAACTCACTGAACGCAATCTAATCTAATTTATCTCCACACCCTTTACCTCACGTGAAGTGGAACGCAGTTTCTCCGGTATTCTCCGGCGTATTTTAACCGAAGAAAAAAGAGGGTTTACACCAGAGAATATTTCAAAGTATTGTTCGGTGCCATTCTAAACATAAACGTATTTAATTTCAAATACATATTAAACTTACAGTTAGTTTTACTTCTTGCAGTTTAAAATTAGAGTATTTTTAACACAACAGCACGCCCAGTGACCTACACTAATACATATATTTAATATACTTATAGATATAACCTAATTTTACCTTTATACCAGGTGAGTCAGTCGCGCCTTATTTTTTTGGAAGGTAGGCCACCCATCTAACGGCATGTGCGCCTTAGTCCAGTTTTGCGCTTACTAAAATGCATTGTTTGACGTTCTTAAAGAGAGGAATGCGCAAAATTGAGACCAACAGTGCTTTAAGGGACAGAACGTACTCCTCGCTAAAATACACCTCAAAAACATACGACTCGTTTACTGAGAGCGAATTCCGGTTTCCAGCCGATTTTACAAACTTTTTATTAGAGTATACATAGCAACGTAATTCAGTAAACGCCTCGGAAAAATGGACCTATGATATGAATACACTAACAACGTCAGCTAAAAAGAAAATGGTGGATTCTTGTTCTTAGAGCAGGGATTGGCTGCCAAAAATTAGGAAACATTTAGACACGCCTCATCCATCATGGACCCGTACAGTCAAAACGGACATATTATTAAACAACAGTTTATTTGCACTTTTGCGTGAACTACGCCTCGTGTATCTCAATTAATATGCATAACAGCTTTTGCCATTTAAGTAATAATATTAAAACGCCCAGTAAGTGATTAAAACTGTCTTAAAAGGCTAAATCAAGCCCGAAAACTTACGAGGTGGTAATGGCATAGCGCCAGGCATACAAGTCCTACTATTGGACTTGGTACGTGCTTTCAGGAAGTCTCGAAATAGCTGAATAGGATCGTGACGGGTTCTTTGCGCTTAACCCTCAATGTCACAGATTCGAGTCTCAGCATTGTAAATATATAATTTTTATGTTCATCAAAACTTGGAAACCGAATTCACAATAATCTAATTATGAAGTCCCTGAGGGTTTAGGTCATTATAATTTAAATCTTTTTGGTTGTCTGCATTTTTAAAAGCACAATAATTCATTGTGTGCAAAATTGAGTTTAACTTCCATGTTAAACTCTGACAATGTAATTTCCTTGCTTTCTGTGTTCAAATGTGTATGAATGATCCTTATTTCAATTGCACCTACCTATAGGTGTGTTTAAACAACTACATAATTGTAGTTCACCGATAAAGAAACATCAAACAATGTCATAAAACATAAATAAAACAATAAAAATGAATATAACAGTTTTCAGAATAATAGTTTGTAAATTGTGAGAATTGCACGGTATTTAAAAAAAAATAGTACATGCAGGTGATTCGAACCACCTTCGCAGCAGACAGATTACTTCGGAGTCTTGCGCCTGTTCCAACTGAGCTACCTAATAACGTGTGAGCTAAACATTCCGTTTAAGATGTAATACTCCCTGGTTCCAGTGAACATTTGCAGAAGTGCAAACGTCAGCTGTCTAATTACGAATATATTAAAAAGCGATGTGATAACATCTATATTAGTACTAATTTCATCGAGTGTTTAACATCCATGTTAAATACGCGTGTAGAACCTGGTAATGGGGTCGATATTTCCATGTTGGACTATAAAATGCGGATTGCATAAAACTCGAGAATAAGGGGCAGCTGACTCGCCTGGTATAATATAAAAATGGGTGTGTGTATCTAAATGTATGTAAGCGCCAATCTCCAAAACCACTTGACCGATCACCACGAAATTCGGCACATATACCTATGTATTTCTTCCTGGAGAAGGTTTTTGTGCTATCAATTTTACAGTGCAATGTATTACATTCACATGGTTTTCTCTACGCCCTTTTCTTTTATATAACACATTCAAATAACCTACTCTACACTCCCTTCAACCCACAATTCATACAATTGCCTATGATTGAAATAGAAATGCAACGTATTACATTTACACAGCTTTCTCCACTCACTTTTCTTTTACGAAACAATCACACTTCTTTCTCTACACGTCTTTCAACTTACAATACATACAATTTTCTATATGAATGAAATACAAATGCAACATCTAACATTCACACAGCTTTCTCTACTTGCCTTTCTTCCTATAGTATTTGATGTTGTTGAACAGTGGTTTTTCATAGTGTCTTCCCGGAGTTTTTATTTGTTTACTCATTTTGTTTATTTTGTGTTATTTGTAATATCCCAAGAGCTTTAATTAACTATTTAAGTGCATTAAGTAACGTTGTTTTTTAAATATCTCCAAAGAAACACAAGGTGATTGGACAAGCACAACCTAAGTCGAATAAAATAAAATCATCAAACCGCGGGGTGTTTCAGCTCGTAGAACCTAAAATTTCGGCCTTGCTTAGAACTAGGAAAATGATACATGAGCAAAAGAATCTCCACAACAACTGTAGAGCATTAAAACTATACCACATTTACAACAATGTATTGTAAATGTCAATTGTTGGAGGTTTTGCAGTAATGCAGGGATGGCGAAAAAGTAATTCGCGAAGACATTTGTTGTCCTTCCGCCCCTTATTGGAAAAACAAGCCCTACATTTCCATTTGTATGCAACATGGTGCTGAAGTGACACACAATTTCCCTATTTCTGGCCCTCCGGAAATTAAATTACTTCTTTACTCTCACAGTAATGTAACGTAACCCAAACTTCATTTTTTCATGGGCAAACAATAGATAAACGCAGCAGGTAGCATCGACTGTAAAGCTAGGCTGCGATTAAACTGAAATATTATTTTACCGTACACGGCAGCAACAATACGCTTCTTGCCCATCATGTAAGCAATCTCTCCCCCAGCAATAAGTCATAAGTCATTCCCACCTTGTGCTCTAGTTCTACTGCACAACCGACCTGGCGTATTTACCTTGGTTGTCGAGCGCTGCGATCGCTTGTTATCTTGTTTACTAGAACAGCGAAATACTAGTAACTTGGCGTACAGTCAGTAATGCAACACGAAGTGATTTCTCGCGCCTGCCGATATGAGACCTTGCTGTCCTGAAGACATGGTTGCATCTGAATAGAGTGTACACCATTGGTAAAAAAGAGTAATGTCTAGAATACATACAAAAATACGTACATACTTACAGATATACGAATACATACACACAGATGACAAATAAACAGTCAGATATACCAACTTGTTGAAAACTGCAAGTTATTTGGTACTCATGGCGTTCCAGGAATGACTTTTTTTATTTTTTTGTCCATAGGGGTAAATACACAGTCTCGTCGTGTATGTGCGATAAGCTCACGTAAACAACTCGGCAGTTTCACATTCTTTCCAATACGCCTCATGGGTTTATCATCTAATAACGTGCTGATTAGATGGTTGTAATTGTGTTTTCCCCCTTTGGCATAAACCATATATTTTATGTTTAATGCATTTATTCGGCCATTCAGCACACTTGCTACATAAGCCAGTGAAAAATGAGATTAACAATACGTTTATATAACAAACTGAGGACATTGCCTCTAATATGTGCAATAGACAACAAAAACATAACGTAGACAAATGGATAATTATTACAAGTACCTATAGGATATTCAAATTAGATTTGGCGAAACAATGATAATAAGGTTAAATATTCAAAGAGATAACTATCTTCGGAATCAGTGAGCAGGAAATTTTTTTGTTAATCTTCTCGTGGGTTTCTTAATGCAATGTAATACGTTACAGCACGAACGTGACAACGAACTCCTGGAAAAGTAAGAAATAATAATCGCTGCTTATCTGGTATAACTCTTCACCATTAACAACAACAAAGATTAAAGAATGTTTTAGAATCACGTTATACCGTTAAGGAAGCTTTCATAAATGGGTACCCCGGCCAGCCTGGACAATTTTCTTGGAGCAATTTAAAGTAGTTTTGTGTATAAAGAATTCTAAACTTCTGATAGAGCTGATCATTCCTTATGTGCCATGGAGCCTTTGTAATAGTGCGGAAAATTTTGTTTCCTATACCCCTGCTGTTATTGGTCGAATTTCTACTCGCACTAGAAATTGACGATGTGAGATGAAATTTTAGTTATATTGATGACGTAATCTGGAAGACCAATTCGATGTAATTTAACCAGCAAACCTTCATGCCATATGGTGTCAAAAACTTTAGCTATATTAAGGAATACGGCAGTAGTGTGTTGCTTCTTTTCGAAACTTTTATGATAGTTTCAATAATTCTTAGTAACGGATGAGTTGTTAAATGCTGAGGATGAAAGCCGAATTGAAAGAATGGTATGATATTATTACTGTAAACATATGCTGCTAAACAGCCATAGATTGCTTTTTACTTTCTCTACTGGTAAGTAGGGGAAGTATTGTATTCCACCCAAAAATTCGATGTCGAGATTTCACCGGAAATATATGTTTTGAGGCCCCCTGAATCCAAAAAAAAATTAGAAAAAGGTTCGTGTGTGTGTCTGTGTGTCAGTCTGTGAACTGCATAACTCTAAAACGAAAAGTCGGTTAAAAATCAAAGTTGGTATTTAAGTTTAATGTCTTTCAAGGATGTGACATGAAGATTTTGAAGAAAATAGCCCCACCCTAAACTACCCTTTACATGGAAGATTTTTCGAAAATTTTGATTTTCTTGAAAATGGATTTTAAAATGACATATGTTTGAGATATTTTGATGACAAATGAAATGTGTATCTTGAATTTTTTGGCTATTGCCCCTTTAGTCCTATTTACTCTGGATGAATTTTGCATAACTGGTAAACCGTTAGAGATAGACCAAATTATACTATACAGAAAATGTAGATCTTGCTAAAAATACACAATTTATGTCTCAATAAATTTTCTTGTAGGGTGAACCATTTCGGAGATATTCCTTGTTATGTGTGTGAGTTTCAGAAAACTTAGAACTTTCGTGAAATGGATCATCGCTGTTCATTTTTTTATGTTAAGTGTGCAGACAACAGAATCTCAAACATTTGACTATCGCACAAAGCCTACTGTATTCTAACATTCCCTTTGCACCAACAAGAAAAGAAGCAATAAGATAATTTATACAAATGTTTGTCTCAGCTAACAAGAAAGAAGATATAGGAATAAGAGTCTGTAAGAATGGTTAGTACAAGAGTAGAGAAAGTCATGTGAGTGCAACACATCAGATTTTTTAAATAAATAATTATGTAGATGTCATGTCATTATTTTCAAGGAGTTATGATTTTTTAACTTTAGAAAAAGCCAAAAATATCTCATTTTTAAATCTTTTTGGAGATGTGACCATGAAAATATACGCGATTTAAAACAAATTGGAAAATTAATTTTAAAACATATCTTCAGGACAGCAAGTCGGTCTGGGTGACTCAGTTGGTTACGCGCTGGCTTACTGATCCCAAGGTCGCGGGTTCAAACCCGGCCCAGGCCGATGGTTTTTAAGTGTGCTTAAAAACGACAGCTCCATGTCAGTAGATTTACTGGCATGTAAAAGAACTCCTGCGGGACAAAATTCCGGCACACCGGCGACGCTGATGTGTTCCTGACAATTGACAGCGTCGTTAAACAACATTTTTTTTTCAGGACAGTAAGGTCTCATATATCGGCAGGTGCGAGAGATCATCTATTTGTGTTTATCACTGACTACGCCAAGTTACTATTACTTTGCTGTTCTACTAAGCGATCGCAGCGCTCGACAGCCAAGGTCAATACGCCTCGTCGCTTTGCCAAGTAGTACCACTGAATGCTACTATGTTGACCTTGTTATGATGACACGACATTCAACTGTGCTGAGCTTCCATTTTATTCTGGTGCGAAAAGATATGAAGTAAAAATCTGATGTGTTGCACTCATATGACTTTCTCTACTCTTGTACTAACCATTCTTACAAACTCTTATTCCTATATCTTCTTCATGTTAGTTGAGATAAACATTTGTACAAATTATCTTATTATTTATTTCCTTGCAGGTGCAAGGGGAATGTTAGAATACAGTAGACTTTGTGCGATAGTCAAATCTTTTAAAGCTTTGAGATTCCATTCTCTTTGCACACTTAACATATAAAAAAATGAACAGCAATGCAAGTTTAAAGTTTTCCGAAACTCACACACATAACAAGGAATATCTCCGAAATGGTTCTCCCCACAAGAAAATTTATTCAGACATAAATTCTGTATTTTAGCAAGATGTAATTTTTTTTGTAGAGTAAGATTTGGTGTATCTCTAACGGTTTACCAATTCTGCAAAACTCGTACAGAGTAAATACGACTGCAGGGGCTATAGCCAGAAAATTCAAGATATATAATTCATTTGTCATAAAAATGTCTCAAACATATGACATTTTAATCAAAATCGTTAGCCATTTTCAAGAAAATCAAAATTTTCGAAAAATTTTCCATGTAAAGGGTAGTTTAGGGTGGTGTTATGTTCTTCAAAATTTTCGTGTCGCATCCTTGAAAGACATAAAACTTAAATACCAACTTTGGTTTTTAACCGACTGTTCGTTTTTTAGTTATGCTGTTCACACACACATACGCCCGCGCGTACCTTTTTCTAAAAATGCTTTTTTTTTTTTTTTTTTTTTTTTTTTTTTTTTTTTTTTTTTTTATTATTCAGGTGTCTCAAAACATATTTACGGTGAAATCTCGACATCTAATTTTTTAATGGAATACAATACTTCCTTCTACTTACCAGTAGAGAAAGTAAAAATGGGTAAAAAAAACGTGAAGAAGGTTATTAAATGGCTAGAGATTGTTTTCCTTAAGTGCAGCAAGTTATACAGAGATATTGCAATTCAGTTGGGGATAGCTAAAACGTGTGTGGCGCAGACAATAAAAAAAATAGGAAAAGTGGCAAATTTTCAGACTTGGAGTGAAGTGGTAGGCCAAGGGTTACATCGCCCAGGCCGAAAACCCGCCGAGAACTTCGAGAGGCATTATGCAAATCTTGGAATGATATTGCTGTGTAAGAGCGTAAGAATCTTGTAAAGAGTATCCCAAAAGAGTAAATTTACTGTGTTTGAAAGCCAGAGGGGGCCCAATAAAGTATAAAATCATCCGCAATGTGCGTATGTTTGAAGCAATACGCTATACATTTATTATAATGTACAATGGTATGTGTTCTTCGAAGAGAACATTTCAAAATATCGTTTTGGTAGAACCTGTATTCTCCTATTGGAAATGTTGGGCAAGATATTGAGATATTTGGTCTGGCGAAACAATTAAAAGAGAGGAAAAGTCATTTTGAGCGATAAATCAAATGTATCCAGATACTTGACAATGGCAGCCATAGAGGCTTCTTGGAGGGGGATTTGAATAGCCTGTTAGACGAACATTGCTGTACAAACCAGAACAGTGCTGGAAATGGCTATCGCCAGTGTGTGGTTTCCGAATAGGAACTACACACGTAACGCCATAGGCTATGCTATCAACAGGAAAAGAGTGTTTTTTGCGGAACACACATCTGTTATCTAATAGGCATCCTGCCAGAAGGCAGCGCTTGTACACACATACATACAACGTTACAGTGCGGATCACGTCTTTGAAAGGCAGCTGATATAATTTATACAAAGTGGAACACATCATTCTATTGCTTCTCTCGGTCGAGTTTATTTATTTGCTGCAACTCAACAAGGTCATCACATGGACTTCCTTAATGGAAATACACTTGCACCAACTGCGTGATCAAGGATCCCATGAGTTCAAAGGAGAAACACTTCATTGAATGTATGTATGCGTGTGAAAGCTGATATTCCTAATTAATGGTATGTATTTTCATTTGTTCGAGATCTGAGTAGATCCCTTTATAGTTCTCTTTTTTCACCGCCATTTCCACAACGTGACCTCAAAGCAAAATATGAAGATATTTTCAAGTTGATATGGCACAACAGCGATAGTATACTCAACATCTAGAAAATCATACTTCACACGGTTAACACTAACTTAGAGGCCCGCTTCTGTGGTGTGGGGGCAGCGCGTCTATACATTCAAGTGGTCACGAGTTCGAATCTCCGTTAGGGTGAGTTATCCGGATAAGGTTTATTCCGGGGTTTTCCCTTATCCGAAGAAGGCAAACGTCGGGTAATTTTAAGCTTTATGGAACCCGTTTCATTCATTAATCCATCATCCAATATACCCTACCAGGTTAAAGGACGTTAAATAAAAAATCTTATGTGTTGCACTCACATGACTTTCTCTACTCTTGTACTAACTATTCTTACAAACTTATTCTTATCTCTTCTGTTAGTCGATATAAACGTTTGTAGAAATTATCTTATTGTTACTTTTCTTGTAGGTGTAAGGGGAACATGGGAATACAGTAGGCTTTGAGCGATAGTCAAATCCTTTAAGCTTTGAAATTTCGTTCTCTTTACACGGTCAAGAGATTAAAAAAGTGAATAATGACCTTTCTATTGAGATAAATATAAGTATTGCAAAACTCACACAAATAACAGGGGATATCTCTGAAATGGTTCACTCCACAAAAAATGCATTTTGTCATAAAATGTTTTATTGAAATCTACATTTTTTGTATAGTAAGATGTGGTCTATCTCCTACGGTTTACCAGTTATACGAAAGTCATCAAGAGTAAATACGACTACATGAGCTATAGCGAGGAAATTCATAATATACATTTAATTTATCATCAAAATATCTTAAACATATGGCATTTTAATCAAAATCGGTTGTGCCATTTTTTGAGAAAATTAAAATTTTTGAAAAAATTTCCAATGTAAAGGGTAGTTTAGTATGGAAATTTTTTTTAAAAAGTCTGAATCGCATCTTTGAAAGATATTAAACTTATATACCAACTTTGGCCTTTAACCGACTTTTCATTTTTGGGTTACGCTGATCACACACACACACACACACACACACACACACACACACACACACACACACACACACAAACACACACACATACACAGAGGCACACACCTTTTTTTAAAAAAATTCAGGGAATCTCAAAACATAGATTTCCGGTGAAATCTCGACATCGATTTTTCAGGTCGAATTACAATATTTCCTCTACTTACTATACGTAGTAGAGAAAATAAAAAGAAATAAATGAAGCTTCTTAAAGGTCCTCTATTTCTTCTTGCCGAAAAACACATAAGTGTATGATAAAGGTAAATATTGTAACCCTTCTCGTAAATGTATGCTTTATTAATAGGTATCTAGGATAGATGAAACAAATGTATCAATTTCCTGCCATTCTTTACTTTATGTTTAGTGATCATCTCAAAAACATTGTTTACAAATCATTCAAACTGATAAAGTATTTTACCAGAACTTAGTTATATTTCTTAGGACATAATATACGAGTAATTGTGCAAGTCGGAATATATCCTGCGGGAAAGGCTGTAATTACACTATTTATAGGTATAGTTATTTAACTCTTATGAAATTATTTAGTTTTATTGCAAATCTCAGGGTAGAAGTACGAGACATTTTAGGATTTAATTAATAAATAATAAGATCTGGTAACTTCATAAATAATAAATAGTAACTTCATAACATGTGTTTAAGGTATTTTCATGACAATAAATACAATACACAATACTTCCTTCTACTTATCAGTAGAGAAAGTAAAGAGGGGTACTGAGATATTCTATGTTGACTCTTAACCATCAGTTGCAATCAGACAACCTACTGCCCAAAACCTCCTAAGACATAGATTAGGGAAAAAATATTAAACTCATGAAAACCTATTCTGGGTCAAGACAAATCAGTAAACTGGTTCTTAAGTCTATGCAATATGTTTTCCTCATTTCTGCTGAGACTGGACAGAACAGGTGTAAGGAAAGTGTTGTGTTATTTTCACGTGGTCGCTTGAGGAATCATCTACGTAACATAGGATTCTAAGAAAATAGACCCATGTGTAGAACGTGCCAAGAGTATGAGGAAACTACCTCGCAAATACTGTTTGTATGCCCGTTCCTGGTAACAACAATATATACCCTTTCTACAACCAGGGAAGACCTATGGGCGTCCTCCGTGGTCTGGGGGTAACATGCTAGCCTCTGGTTCCCGGAGTAGTGGGTTCAAAACCAGTGGAGGGCGATTCGAACGTAAAACTCCTTAGCATGGTTTTCTTCGGAAGTGAAGCCGTTGGTCCCATGTAGATTTACGGCACATAAAAGAACCTCAAGCCTGATAAAGAGGCCTATGAGCAAAATTAAGCGGTTTTTTACGCCCGATACACAGGTGGAGCAAATAAGAGTGGCCCGGGGAACAGAGTTGCGGGTAACAAAGGAAAGAAGATAGTTCGCTAACGTGCTTATAGCAGATGTTGAAAATGACCATTATTCATCTCTTGGCACCTTTGAGCCCTGGCCAGCAAGCTGCGGAAGGCAGATCGAAGCTGGACAACTGGAATTGCTGCAATCTCATCAGAAATGTTCTGCTGCAGCTCTTGAAAACTAGGAGGGTAGTTGCGATATATACACTTTAGCCTTGAGGGTTCCACACAAGAAGTAAACGCACACTGACAGACCGGGTGACCTGGCTAGCCAGCTAGGGCTGAGATCATACTGACCTCTGTCAGGAGTGAAGATTGTTTGAATGTGACCCATGGTTCGGCAGTATGTATGTGCAGTTGAAAGTCCTTTCCTCCTCAGTTAATGTCGCCACAAATGGATTGAAAATTTAACACTCCTAATGCACTAACCGGGACCATTAATGCGGCGTGCAGACACCAACCTTCTGATCATGCAATGGTCTGTGGTGGAAGTTATGCGAATTCTCCACCACCCAGTACCTGTTTTTGTGTGAGTTGACATAACCACTCAGGCGAAACTAGGCTTCATCAGAAATAGAGAGAAGATCCATGTCCAAACCATCCAGGCTGATTGGTTTCATTGTATTAATAGGACACTTTGTAAGAATGGATTTTCAGGTCCAGCTGAAGTATTCATCCAGCACCAGACAATATTCTCCAATAAATAAACTGAAAAAAAACCTGAAATGTTGATATTGGAATCAGAATAGTACTAGTTCAGGGAAGAGGTTTTTAGTAACAATGAAAGCACATTTTCCGTTGAACTGCACAATTAGGCTGAGCGCGAGAGGTCGATAAAACTCAAATGAAAAAAGACCATGTCGTCTAGTTTAATTAGTTAATTAAAACTGTATTCTCAAATTATAAAGAATATGGAAGCTTTTTTGGTATAATGTTTAATTTTTTTAGTAAATAGCATAATCATCTTAATTATATTTCGTCTTTATATAAAATCTCCAAAACAGATCGACCGATCACCGCGAAATTCAGCGTGTATATGTATTTTTTCATGGGGAAAGTCTCTATGCTCTCCAGTTTACTATGTAACGTATGTATTACATTCACACGGTTTTCTCTACTCGCCTTTCTATTACGATACAGAACCACACTACTTTCTCCACTCGACTTTCAACATACAACGCATACCATTTTCTATATGATTGAAATACAAATGCAACGTATTGTATTCACACGGTTTACTGCACTAACTTTTTTTATGTAACACAATCGCATTTTCTTCTCTGCTCGCTCTTCAACATACCATCCACACAATTTACACGTGTAAAATGGATGTTGGTAAATTCTGAACAGCGGTTGTCCGATCAGCATGAAATTGGCAGATCCAAGTGTTTTTTTTTAATGAAGGTTGTTATGCTTTCCATTTTACTATGCAACGTATTACATTCACATAGTCTTCTCTACTTCTCTTTTACGTAACACATTCAGATATCCTCTACTCGCCCTTCAGCACACAGTGCATATAATTTTCTATGATTGAGATATAAATACAACGAATTACATTCATACGGGTTTCTCTACTCACTTTTTTGTGAGACACAATCATACTTCTTTCTCTACTCCCTCTTCTACAAAAAAGTAATACAATTTTCTATACCTATGTTTGAAATTGAAATGCAACGCGTTATATTCACACAGTTATCTCTACTTACTTTTCTTTTACGAAACACAATCACATCTATTTTTCTGCTCCCTCTTCTACAAAGAATTCGTAAAATGTTCTATGATTGAAATAGAAATGCAATGTCTTACATTCACACAGCTTTCTCTACTTGCTTTTCTTCCTGTAGTATTTGAGGTTGTTCAACAGTGCTCTTGCATAGTGCCTTCCCGGTGTTTTATTTCTTTATTTTGTTTATTTTGTGTTCTTTATAGTATACCAAGTGTTTTAATTAAACCTTCGTTTAAACATATTAAGTAATATTTTTAAAATGCTACCAAAGAAACATAAAGCTATTGAGCAAGGGCAATCTAAGTCTAAAGGTTGTAGTGATAAAATCGTCGTTACGTGGTTTATAGTATTTACTATCACAAAGGTAAAATTAAAATTGAGCATTCTTTCACAATATTTAATTCCATTTAATGGACAATCCTGTATACATCTTAATGTGTTCTGTTTTCTGTGTCAATAATAGTATTCTCTATGCATTTGTAATTTTTCTTGCATTACACAGAAGAGAAGCTACTGTTTGCCAACGGAAAGAAAGTCCCTGACAGTAATTTGCTGTCCTTATCTGTCTGGAAACAGTGCGACAGGGACAGGGGGTGTCTGTAACAGAGAAAATGTACTATACAAGGAGTAAAACTATTAAAACACTGTCCTAGTGTCATAAACAAAGACGGTGAGGCAGGGTGTCGGATCCGTGTCTAATCGGCAAATTCCCCCCGACCTCACTCCCATGGGACTTTCTTTGCCGTGGCAATCTGTAGTAAAACTCAAAGTCTGACAAGTCGGATACATAGACCGGGTCTCTTATAGAAATCTGTAATACGAATACAAAGCTCGTTTGATTGATGAGCTAGCGATAACTCCATCTAAAAACGAAATTATGTTAGTCATGTGTGTGCTTTATTGCTAGTGTAAAAGAAACAAAGATAACATATGATGTAACAGAGTAATAAATATTGAAAGTTAAAATACTGTAGATTTGCTTTGATGTTAAATTGCAGGAGTTCCAGTCCTGAAGATGGTAAACTCTTCATGTCGACTGGTTGGCATCATCCTCGCTTTTTGCTTCATCTCAATGTTGTATCTCACCGGATACGAACACCCATACCGTCTGCTTGTACTACAGCAGAGCAGCACTAACGACTCCAGTGCAGGTGATGAACATCTATCATAATTTGAGTACTTAAATATCTTCCTGTGGTTTTTTTTTCCCTTATTTATGGACTAACTAAAGAGTCTTTTCATTGTGTACGAATATGCCTACAAGCGTGTCACTATAAGTGTCTCTTAGTAGCCACCTCCACTACTCAGCTGTGTACCTTCCTCCACGCCAGGAGGTCGCACGGTGCAGTTAAAACTAGTACACAGTATTGGGCTAACGCTCAGAATGACTACGCGCCCGTTTCATCAAGAATGGGAAGATTATTCTTGTATTTTACATAACGAAAAAGAGTTTTGATTGATAATATATTATGCCATACATCTAATTTTAATATTAGACGCCATTTTAACAACCAACGTGCGGCCCGGATTCGATTCCAGGCAACCGCATGTGGGGTTTGTGGTGGACGAACCAGCGCTGGGAGGATTTCCTCCGGGTTCTCCGGTTTCCCCCACCACCTCATTCCACCGGTGCTCCATCTTCATTCCATGTTCATCAGTGTCACCACCTGAGGTGCTGTATGTAGTGAAAGCCACTTTAATTTTCTCAAAATGTTGTGCACTACAGAGTACATATACCCTTAGGGTTATTTACTTGTGACCAACACAGGAAGTATCCCTGTGTGTATTACTCAGTACATATATCCTTAGGGTTATTTACTTGTGACCAACACAGGAAGTATCCCTGTGTGTATGACTCAGTACATATATCCTTAGGGTTATTTACTTGTGACCAACACAGGAACTATCCCTGTGTGTATGACTCAGTACATATATCCTTAGGGTTATTTACTTGTGACCAACACAGGAACTATCCCTGTGTGTATTACTCAGTACATATATCCTTAGGGTTATTTACTTGTGACCAACTCAGGAGTTATCCCTGTGTGTATGACTCAGTACATACATCCTTAGGGTTATTTACTTGTGGCCAACACAGGAACTATCCCTGTGTGTATAACTCAGTACATACATCCTTAGGGTTATTTACTTGTGACCAACTCAGGAGTTATCCCTGTGTGTATGACTCAGTACATACATCCTTAGGGTTATTTACTTGTGACCAACACAGGAACTATCCCTGTGTGTATGACTCAGTACATATATCCTTAGGGTTATTTACTTGTGACCAACACAGGAACTATCCCTGTGTGTATGACTCAGTACATATATCCTTAGGGTTATTTACTTGTGACCAACTCAGGAACTATCCCTGTGTGTATGACTCAGTACATATATCCTTAGGGTTATTTACTTGTGACCAACTCAGGAACTATCCCTGTGTGTATGACTCAGTACATATATCCTTAGGGTTATTTACTTGTGGCCAACACAGGAACTATCCCTGTGTGTATGACTCAGTACATATATCCTTAGGGTTATTTACTTGTGACCAACACAGGAAGTATCCCTGTGTGTATGACTCAGTACATATATCCTTAGGGTTATTTACTTGTGACCAACACAGGAAGTATCCCTGTGTGTATGACTCAGTACATATATCCTTAGGGTTATTTACTTGTGACCAACACAGGAACTATCCCTGTGTGTATGACTCAGTACATATATCCTTAGGGTTATTTACTTGTGACCAACACAGGAAGTATCCCTGTGTGTATGACTCAGTACATATATCCTTAGGGTTATTTACTTGTGACCAACTCAGGAACTATCCCTGTGTGTATGACTCAGTACATATATCCTTAGGGTTATTTACTTGTGGCCAACACAGGAACTATCCCTGTGTGTATGACTCAGTACATATATCCTTAGGGTTATTTACTTGTGACCAACTCAGGAACTATCCCTGTGTGTATGACTCAGTACATATATCCTTAGGGTTATTTACTTGTGACCAACACAGGAACTATCCCTGTGTGTATGACTCAGTACATATATCCTTAGGGTTATTTACTTGTGACCAACACAGGAAGTATCCCTGTGTATATGACTCAGTACATATATCCTTAGAGTTATTTACTTGTGACCAACTCAGGAACTATCCCTGTGTGTATGACTCAGTACATATATCCTTAGGGTTATTTACTTGTGGCCAACTCAGGAACTATCCCTGTGTGTATGACTCAGTACATATATCCTTAGGGTTATTTACTTGTGACCAACTCAGGAACTATCCCTGTGTGTATGACTCAGTACATATATCCTTAGGGTTATTTACTTGTGGCCAACACAGGAACTATCCCTGTGTGTATGACTCAGTACATATATCCTTAGGGTTATTTACTTGTGACCAACTCAGGAAGTATCCCTGTGTGTATGACTCAGTACATATATCCTTAGGGTTATTTACTTGTGGCCAACACAGGAACTATCCCTGTGTGTATGACTCAGTACATATATCCTTAGGGTTATTTACTTGTGACCAACTCAGGAACTATCCCTGTGTGTATGACTCAGTACATATATCCTTAGGGTTATTTACTTGTGACCAACTCAGGAACTATCCCTGTGTGTATGACTCAATACATATATCCTTAGGGTTATCTACTTGTGACCAACTCAGGAACTATCCCTGTGTGTATAACTCAGTACATACATCCTTAGGGTTATTTACTTGTGACCAACACAGGAACTATCCCTGTGTGTATGACTCAGTACATATATCCTTAGGGTTATTTACTTGTGACTAACTCAGGAACTATCCCTGTGTGTATGACTCAGTACATATATCCTTAGGGTTATTTACTTGTGACCAACACAGGAACTATCGCTGTGTGTATGACTCAGTACATATATCCTTAGGGTTATTTACTTGTGACCAACACAGGAACTATCCCTGTGTGTATGACTCAGTACATATATCCTTAGGGTTATTTACTTGTGATCAACTCAGGAACTATCCCTGTGTGTATGACTCAATACATATATCCTTAGGGTTATCTACTTGTGACCAACTCAGGAACTATCCCTGTGTGTATGACTCAGTACATATATCCTTAGGGTTATTTACTTGTGACCAACTCAGGAACTATCCCTGTGTGTATGACTCAGTACATATATCCTTAGGGTTATTTACTTGTGACCAACACAGGAACTATCCCTGTGTGTATGACTCAGTACATATATCCTTAGGGTTATTTACTTGTGACCAACACAGGAACTATCCCTGTGTGTATGACTCAGTACATATATTCTTAGGGTTATTTACTTGTTACCAACTGAGGAACTATCCCTGTGTGTATGACTCAGTACATATATTCTTAGGGTTATTTACTTGTTACCAACTCAGGAACTATCCCTGTGTCTATGACTCAGTACATATATCCTTAGGGTTATTTACTTGTGACCAACTCAGGAACTATCCCTGTGTGTATGACTCAGTACATATATCCTTAGGGTTATTTACTTGTGACTAACTCAGGAACTATCCCTGTGTGTATGACTCAGTACATATATCCTTAGGGTTATTTACTTGTGACCAACTCAGGAACTATCCCTGTGTGTATGACTCAGTACATATATCCTTAGGGTTATTTACTTGTGACCAACTCAGGAGTTATCCCTGTGTGTATGACTCAGTACATATATCCTTAGGGTTATTTACTTGTGACCAACTCAGGAACTATCCCTGTGTGTATGACTCAGTACATATATCCTTAGGGTTATTTACTTGTGACCAACACAGGAACTATCCCTGTGTGTATAACTCAGTACATATATCCTTAGGGTTATTTACTTGTGACCAACACAGGAACTATCCCTGTGTGTATAACTCAGTACATATATCCTTAGGGTTATTTACTTGTGACCAACACAGGAACTATCCCTGTGTGTATGACTCAGTACATATATCCTTAGGGTTATTTACTTGTGACCAACACAGGAACTATCCCTGTGTGTATAACTCAGTACATATATCCTTAGGGTTATTTACTTGTGACCAACACAGGAACTATCCCTGTGTGTATGACTCAGTACATATATCCTTAGGGTTATTTACTTCTGACTAACTCAGGAACTATCCCTGTGTGTATGACTCAGTACATATATCCTTAGGGTTATTTACTTGTGACCAACACAGGAACTATCCCTGTGTGTATGACTCAGTACATACATCCTTAGGGTTATTTACTTGTGACCAACTCAGGAACTATCCCTGTGTGTATGACTCAGTACATATATCCTTAGGGTTATTTACTTGTGGCCAACTCAGGAACTATCCCTGTGTGTATGACTCAATACATATATCCTTAGGGTTATTTACTTGTGACCAACTCAGGAACTATCCCTGTGTGTATGACTCAGTACATATATCCTTAGGGTTATTTACTTGTGACCAACATAGGAACTATCCCTGTGTGTATGACTCAGTACATATATCCTTAGGGTTATTTACTTGTGACCAACACAGGAACTATCCCTGTGTGTATAACTCAGTACATATATCCTTAGGGTTATTTACTTGTGACCAACACAGGAACTATCCCTGTGTGTATGACTCAGTACATATATCCTTAGGGTTATTTACTTGTGACCAACACAGGAACTATCCCTGTGTGTATGACTCAGTACATATATCCTTAGGGTTATTTACTTGTGACCAACTCAGGAGTTATCCCTGTTGTGTACTGCTCAGTTTTCAGTTATCTACGTTTTAAGATGCAGTTTTGGCTTTATGCCATACTTTCCAAGAGTTAAACTAGAGCCTCTCAGAGAGCATGCACCAGTGCCTATCACGGTGCAAGGTACAAAGTGCGTCTATGAAAAGTTGAAGTCGGTGCAAACATCCACACGCTCTCTCCTTACGCTTGTCTCGCTCGCTTTGCCGTTTCCCTCTTCCACACTTTCAGCGTTGTTTCTTCCTCACTGTGCAGTGTTAAACGGGTTGGTTTGATTTCTTATTACCAAATCTGCTCTTATTTTACTGATCTAGATAGCATTGGTATAAACGACACGTTTTTATAAAGAATGCTCAAAATATAGCAAGCTCTTTAACTGTTCCTTTCTAGCTCCCCTGTGCTATAATGTCGCCATATGCGTTTACTCTGTTATAGTGGGTTTCAACAGACGATTTTCTTACACACGTAATTATTGTATCGCAGATGAGATTATTTGGCTCTATCGTCATGACTTGAAAAACAAAAAAAAAAAAGGACATATGGTTTTCACTCTAATTTAAATGGACTTTTCGGCATTCTTTGCTTTTGGAGCATTATTCGGTAGCTGTTCTGCACGCATCAATTTCACTGATAAGCAACACAGGATTCGCTATCAACACGGGCTTTCTCGTTTCTTCGCTTTGCACTTAAATTTATAATTAAATGAATATTGACTCACTATTAGTATTTACTCAGTTTACAATGTAAAACGTTGCTATGTTCTTGCCATTACTTAAGCCCATGCCATAAAATCCTTTAGCACATCTAATATACTGAGCATCCTTAAAGTCAAATCCTTCTTTCTGCTACCGTCTACTTTCATCCGACATTGAAACGTTATCGGTAATGAAGCAATTATTTCAAAAGAAAATATTTCTCTTGTTGCAGTAACCTCGGTTCCCGAAGTACAGAAAGGATACCTGGTGTGGAATGAAAGATGTCGCATTCCAGACATAGACCCACGTCACGAAAGCATCAGAAAGCTGATAAAACCCGGAGAATCTGTAGTATGCTCTCGATATGGACCACTCACCTATATCCGCAGCGATCCAGATTATGCCTTGATTATCGATTCAGGAGTAAAACCATTCTACGCCCCCTCAGGAACAGGAGAACTCAAATGCTGCTATGCAAACATCACGCGATCGGAACCCAAGCCAAATTCTACAACTGCCGATGATGACATCAGGTAATTACTTTTTTCAGTTTGTCCTTCAAATGGAATCAGGAATCTCTTTAGCAGCAAAGTCAGGGGTCCCAAATGAGGGACCCTCGTCGACCCCAATAAAGAGGAAATAGATTTTGAAGTAACTTATCGTGTAAAACGTTTCGTAACAAATAAGTCCTCAAACTAATACTTAGGTTTATTTCTATTGTTGTTGCTATTATTGTGAGGGAATCAAATTAATGTAGGTACCGGAAGGACAGTTGAATGAGAGAGAGAGAGGGATTCACACCAAATCTTTCTCGTCGTCAGTAGAGCCCGGATTTGTATGAATAACCACATAGAAAAATCTGATGTGTTTCACTCACATGACTTTCTCTACTCTTGAACTAACCATTCTTACAAACTCTTATTCCTATATCTTCTTCGAGTTAGTTGAGATAAACATTTGTACAAATTATCTTATTGCTTATTTCCTTGTAGGTGCAAGGGGAATGTTAGAATACAGTAGGCTGTGTGCGATAGTCAAATGTTTGAGATTCTGTTGTCTTTGCACACTTAACATGTAAAAAAATGAACAACGATTATCCATTTCACGAAAGTTCTAAGTTTTCCGAAACTCACACACATAACAAGGAATATCTCCGAAATGGTTCACCCTACAAGAAAATTTATTGAGACATAAATTGTGTATTTTAGCAAGATCTACATTTTTTGTAGAGTATAATTTGGTCTATCTCTAACGGTTTACGAGTTATGCAAAAATCGTCCAGAGTAAATACGACTACAGGGGCTATAGCAAGAAAATTCAAGATATACATTTCATTTTTTATCAAAATATCTCAAACATATGATATTTTAATCAAAATCGTTAGAGCCATTTTCAAGAAAATCAAAATTTTCGAAAAATTTTCCATGTAAAGGGTAGTTTAAGGTGGGACTATTTTCTTCAAAATCTTCGTCTCGCATCCTTGAAAGACATTAAACTTAAATACCAACTTTGGTTTTTAACTGACTTTTCGTTTTTGAGCTATGCTGTCCACAGACTAACACACAGACACACACACGGACCTTTTTCTAAAAATGTTTTTTTTTTTTTGGATTCAGGGGGCCTCAAAACATATATTTCCGGTGAAATCTCGACATCGAATTTTTTGGGTCGAATACAATACTTCCCCTACTTACCAGTAGAGAAAGTAAAAAAAACTGAATGAAACATGTAAAAAATATGCAAAAATACATGAACAAGCGTCAAATAAATTATTGGTTTTATGATCTTACCTTAGTCTCGCCGTTATAGAACATAAAAAGCAAGGTTGTTCTGAAGTTTTCTTGTGTGAAGCTTTTACGTCTGTTGTGAGAAAACATATGAAGAATAAAAATGTCACAGAAAGCAAAAAGAAACTGTAACACTTCGATATTACTCGTCCGATATGACACAATGTTGGAGGACGTTAATTCAAAAAAAAAAAAAAGCTTCGATATTACAATATGGATATCTGGAGAGCCTTGCGTCCCTTGGATCCTCCTGCAGGAAAAGCTCCTCTAAAAATGGAACATTTTGACCTAAATTATCAGTTAATCTGCCCTGAAACCGGTGTAATTGTAAGTAGCTAATCGTGATCAACAACTATTTTAATGCCCTTGTTCTACCTTACAGCATGAGTCGCTGTGAACCATTCGAGAAAGAGGTGCCGCTGGGACCCGACTCGGAGTTTATTCTGGTGAAGTGCACAGTGAAAGGGAAACAGGTGTATTCCAACGTGCATTTTACAATTCCACCAACTAAAGTGAAGAAGGAGCATGAAGACCCGGGCAGACGTCCCAACGTTCTCCTGCTGGGCATTGACGCCATGTCCAGACTCAACTTGATCCGCACCATGCCTCGCACAGTGGAACACCTCCGTCGTCAAGGCTGGTTTGAACTGCGAGGATACAACAAAGTAGGGGATAACACCTTACCGAATGTGGTACCGATTCTCACCGGAATGGAGATGGAACAGGTAATCATTGCAATAACGAATCATGTGGGGTGATTTAATCAGATTTTTAAAGGTCTGATGCATAATATTCACACAACTATATCTACCCATCCATTCACAGGCATAGATACCATCTCCTAACTAGAGAAGGAACACTATGGAAACGTTTGTCAGCACTCTGTCTTCAGTACTTTGGAAAGTAATTGCGCGTTTCCCTTATTGGCCGTTTCTATGTTCATTAACTTTCTGTATCCAATCACATTAGACACACTTGGCTGTGAGAATACAAAAGGGGCCACAGTCTTAAGTTATATAAATATTGTTGGAGCAACAGCAGCGGATAAAGTTATGCGCCCCCATCTTCCGCAGCAAACAGCTACAACTTAAATCCAAGCTGATTTTATATAGGTCATTTATACTCTCGGTGGTCCTGTACGCATGCGTGGCCTGGGCAAATGCCTCTAAAACCGCCCTCAAACAAATTCAAACCCTTCAAAACCTCTCCCTTAGAAAAATCCTCTCTGCTGCACTCCTTACCACTAATCAAACTCTTCACCTCGAAACTCAGATCCCGTCCATCCCAGAGGCAATAGCAAAAAAGAGCAACGGCAGCATGGACGCGCATTAGGAACCACGAAAACTACGTGATCGCCAACATTGGCAAAGGCGAGTCGAAGCACCGCAAACATACTAGGTTCTAGACGCGGCACGGCTCGCCGACTAATGCCTGTCCATGGAATCTCGCTCTTAGGCCACATACACGTTACGGCAGAGGTCCTCGCCCCGGAAAACAACCAGGAGCTACACCCTGCCGCGCAGGAAAACAGCGGGAAAATGTAAATATTGTAAATACTGCAGTGTGCGAGCTGGGACGCATATTTCTGGTGTGCCCAGTGAACGTGTGTGTGTAAGCGTGTGAATGTGAGTGTGTGGGTGAATGCGTGCGTGTATGTGTGTATATAGATGTATATATGTATATGAGGAAAAAAACAAACAAACAAAATAAAATAATTGGAATAGACACCAAAAGACTAACGAAAACTATTCTCGGTGGCCTAAAGATGGCCACAGTATGGGTTTTTGGTGAAACCCAAAACTATAAGCTTGTAAAAAGAAAAATTGTAAATAAATGTAAATATATAGCCTGTAAGCCGGGCTCCTTGTACCGGCACCAGGCCATAATTAGGAATAAAGAGAACTTGAAACTTAGATGTTGTATTTACAACATAATACCGAAATATAACATATATACAGAGGTATAAGCTTAGATATATGAGTGAGCATACTTATGTACATAATATATAGAATCAAAGCAGCAGGTCCTTGCGTCTTCTGGGCGGAAGTGGTAGACCATGTTGTAGAGGAAAATCACATTAGTAATGAGTTTGGATAATTGACGAGAGTTTGACGCAGTCTAAGGTAGCTTATCCTGACGAGTTCCAGAACTTCCGCAATGCCCAAGTCGTTGAGAGACTGGTGTTGCTCGTGAGAACGTCCCCATGAGGAAGATCCATATTGCCAAATACGTCTTACAAGTCAGATATGCAGAAGGCGGTTGTATGCCAGAGCAAGAGAAGATTTTGCATAAATGATGTGTTCAGTCTATTGGATGCGAGGCTTGATTCTTGGGTGTAAACGTTCCAGATTAGTTGAGGCCCGGGTTATGAACTGAATGAGATATAGTTACTGGCACTTCTCCAAAAGTAATGGGTTAGTGGTTATCTGCTTTTGATTACTTTCTTTGCTCGTATATTAAGTAGGGGAAGTATTGTGTTCCACCCTAAATTTCGATGCCGAAATTTCACCGGAAATTATGTTTTGAGGCCCTCTGAATAAAAAAACAACTCTGTAAAAAGATTCGTGTATGCATACGTGTTTAAGTCTGTGACTGTGTGTCTGTGAACACCATAACTCAAAAATCTGATGTGTTGCACTCACATAACTTTCTCTACTCTTGTACTAACCATTCTAACAAACTCTTATTCCTATATTTACATGTTATGATTATTACAAATTATTTTATTGCTTATTTCCTTGTAGATGCAAGGGGGATATTAGAATACAGAAGGCTTTGTGCGACAGTCAAATGTTTTTGACCTTTGAGATTCCGTTCTCTTTGCACGATTAACATATAAAAAATTAACAACGTTGTTGCATTTCGCTAAAGTTCTAAGTTTTCCAAAACTCACACATATAACAAGGAATATCTCCGAAATGGTTCACCGTACAAGAAAATTTAATTTTACCAAGATCTACATTTTTTGTATAGTATGATTTGGTCTATCTCTAACGGTTTACGAGTTATGCAAAAGTCGTCCAGAGTAAATACGACTACAGGGGCTATAGCCAGAAAATTCAAGATATACATTTCATTTGTCATAAAAATATCTCAAACATATGGCATTTTAATCAAAATCGTTAGCCATTTTCAAGAAAATTAAAATTTTCGAAAAATTTTCCATGTAAAGGGTAGTTTAGGGTGGGGCTATTTTCTTCAAAATCTTCGTGTCGTATTCTTGAACGACATTAAACTTAAATACCAACTTTGGTTTTTAACCTAATTTTCGTTTTTGAGTTATGTTGTCCACAGACTGACACACAGACACACACACGGACCTTTTTCTAAAAATGCTTTTTTTTTGGATTCAGGGGGCCTCAAAACATATATTTCCGGTGAAATCTCGACATCGAATTTTTGGGTGGAATACAATACTTCCCCTACTTACCAGTAGAGAAAGTAAAAATGAAAAGTCGCTTAAAAGCCAAAATAGGTATTTAAGTTTTATATCTTTCAAGGATGCCACATGAAGATTTTGAATAAAATTACTCTACCCTAAAGTACACTTTACGTGGAAAATTTTGATTTTCTCAAAAATGGCTCTAACAATTTTGATTAAAATGCCATTTGCTTAAGATATTTTATGGTAAATGAAACGCATATTTTCAATTTTCTGGCTATATCCTATGTAGTCCTGTTTACTCTTGATAACTTTTGCATAACTGGTAAACCGTAACAGCTAGATAAAATTTTACTATACAACAATATAGATCTCGTTAAAAAAATGACTAAATGAACCATTTCGGAGATATTCCTAGTTATTTATGTGAACTTTACAAGATTGATACTTTTCTCACGTTTTTATCTCTTGGCCGTGCAAAGAGGACGGAGTTTCAAAGCTTCAAAAGATTTTTTTTTTTTTTTTTTTTTTTTTTTTGAAAGGGGAGACAGAAAGAGAGTTGGACAAGAAAGAGTTGGCTTATTTCGCCGGGAAAATGGGAACAAGGGAAGGGTAGAAAAACTAAGACTAAGGTTTCAAGAGGGGGTTTAGGGAGAAGTGTATCGTAGCTGTCGAGGTACCGCCTAAGCACCCTCGCAGTACGGATGGATACAGCCGGCAATTACCGGCATCGGGAAGGGTATTCCGGGTGACAGACATGGCGAGGCCCTGACTGCCACACACGGGGAATTAGGAATAGGATGGTGAGTTCCGGGATCTTCATGTATGTCGGTTCCAGTTCCATGATCGTTTTCCTGTGACGCCACTACATATCATGAGCTTGCATCGATCGTCGCAATTCTTGCGATGGTGATCGTAGTAGCCAGTGTGTGAAAACTCTGGGTGGTCGAGTTGTTGTGGCCACCATGATTGAGGAGTGACGTGTTCTTTGGCTAGAAGCTGCTGAAGTTCAACTTGTCGCTTTCGTAATTCAATTTCCTGCGGAGATGGTGTCGGGAGGTGATGTCCTTCGGTTTGTGTGGTGGCCACTTGTGTTGTTGGAGTGGTCCTGCTCTCTAGTTGTGTCAGCTTCAGATGGGCTGATTTGAGAGTTTCACCGTTGAGTGCGACGTATTCAGATAGCGTTCTAACTTCAGTTCGTAGAGCTTCTACTGGTTCCATAAGGTGAAGTCCGGAGAATATGTTGGCGGCGGTGTTGATTAGGGTGGTGACGGCGTTGGTGAGTTGATGTAGGGCGTCTTCGATGCTACCCAGTCGTTGTTTGAGGCTGAGAACCTCAGAGCAGAGGTACTCTACTTCCTTACTGGGCGGTTGTGTGCTGGTGGAGGCGGCGGTGTGAGTGGAGTTCGGCCCTTGGGTTGTTGGTTCTTGCTGCGTTGTCTGCGTTGATGGTTGTGTAGGCTGAGGAGCTTGGCGAGGCTCAGGTTGTGGAGGCTGAGGAGGTTGAGACTGCTGAAGTTGTGATGCGGCGTTGTTACGGTGCCTGGGGTAAAGCGGACAGCAAACCTGCCCGGAGAAGTGGTCTCTCCTGTCGCAGGTGGCGCAATACCTACGACGTCTGGTGAGGTAGTGGTGCTGACAGGAGGATGTCAGTACTGCTGCTCCACAGTAGTGACACTTGGCTCGGGCGACACAGGACTGGGTTTCATGTCCAAAAGAGCAGCATCTCCGACACGGCTGGATCCATTCGTTCCGACTACACTCTATACGAATGTGTCGGCCGAAGAGGGTGAGTCCTGAGGTGATGGCGGTGGTGAAGTGCGTCCTGTCTTGAAAGACAAGTCGCACTAGGGGTGTCGCTCCGTATATTCCCCTGATCCTAGAGGCACCGACTAGTGAGCTCCATTTTCGCTGTCCCTCCTGTAGTATGATCTGCGGATGCAGGTGTCGATTGACCCCGACGGCAACTGCGCCGAAGCGGCCGTACCGTGGGTTGGTTACAGGAGGTTCGGAGGCGGCGGTGATGTGTTGAGGTGGTGCAATGCTAGGAGTAGCATTCAGCGTTGGCTCGGAATTGGCGGCCAATGTGGCTCCATTTTCCGGCGTAGTTTGCGTATTCCCAGGAGGAATACTGACGGCGGTGTTGTTTTGAGGTGTCGCGTAGTCAGAACCGGCGTTCGGCGTCGGCTCGGAAGTGGCTGCCGATGTGGCTCCATCTCCCGGCGTAGTCTGCGTGTTACGACGATTCTTCCTTTTGACTATCGCTCAAAGCGTGTTGTATTTCCATATTCCCCTTGCACCTACAAGAAAACCAGCAGTAAAATAATTCCTGCAAATGTTTATCTCGACTAACATGAAGATAGAGGAATAAGAGTTTCTAAGAATGGTTAGTACAAAAGTAGAGAAAGTCACGTGAGTGCGATGCATCACATTTTATATGAAATATACGACTTGTGATTTCATTGGATTTATGCTCTGCTGTTCATTTCGACAGCGAAGGAACTTTCATTTTCAGTTACTGATTCACGACTGCCTTCACTAAGAGTTGCAATGTCTTCAGCAAAATGTGAAATAGTTAATTGACAATGCTGAGGAAAATCAGATGTATTAAGAAATGGACCTAATATACTGCCCTGAGGAACTTCATAGAAGATTGCTTTGATTTGAGTCCCTTATAGGTGAATGAGAATGAGAATATGCACTGAATTTCCGAAGGGAGTCACAACTTAGTTATTACTAAAAGTAATTTAATTTGTATTACTTTATTATATTATTTATTATTTAATTATTCTATTAATTGTTGTCAATAGTAATTTTATTCCTAAGAAAGTTACTTAATGTAGATATACACGGTGAAATTTATGCCATTTAACTAAATAAGTAAGTGTAGAGAAGTACACGTATGAAGGGCCTCTGTACTCTTGGAAAAATAGCTGTTTTGTTATTATTTTCTTTTTACTTTTTCTACTGGTAAGTAGGGGAAGTATTGTATTCCATCCAAAAATTCGATGTCGAGATTTCACCGCAAATATGTTTTGAGACCCCCTGAATAAAAAAAGCATTTTTAGAAAAAGGCGGCGCCTTCTCTAGGTGAGCCGGGTCTTCGAGCTAGGTGCTATTAGGGACTTCTGCGCATCTCTGCGGCCTGTCTGCCTGCCTGCGACCTCTGGTCTTCTATGGTTCCCTCACTTCATCCCTCTTGGAGAAGGGGGAGTGTTGACCATAACGGACCTACATAGGCCACGGTCCACGAAGTGCCTTCCTCCGTTGCGTTACCTATGTATACCTATAAAATAAAATAATATCTGCCCTAATTTCTTATATCTGGACGTAGTGTGCGGATATTTTGATTTATTTAAACTTATTGATTACAATTTGTTCACAATAGAATGTGCAGAAGTTACTAACCTAAATTAAACTAAATAACAATAAGGAAAATTAGTGATATTTTAAAGTTATATGAGATCTCATAGTATTCATGCAATTTATTGTTCCCTAGCCGCTGCTATCCGTCTCTGGTAGGCTGTCCAAGTCTCATCAGGCTGTCGTTTTGGCCTCGTTCTTCTCCTTTCTGCTTACAGTTGTCGTCCAGTGATCCAATGAAATCTTCTTCTGTTCTATGTAATTGATCTTGGTATGACAGGTTCAGGAGTTTGTATACCTATAAGGAAAGTTATTACAGATAGAGCAAAATCTAGCATAAGAAAAACGTAGACGTCACTCATCATCGCCATCACCACCGCCACCGCCACCATCACCATCACCATCCATTCTTTTTTTTATTCCTCCAGGGTACATAGGGTTCATACAAAACTTCTCCACTGCACTCTATTGATAGCAAGAGCCTTTACTTCATTTCAACTCTTTCTTATAGTACTTGCCTCTCTTTCCACTGATCTCTTCCAAGTTTCTCTTGGTCTTCCTCTCCTTCTACGAAACAGCTGAGCTTTGTTTTACTTATTGTGTATGTCGTCAATAAATATTTTGAGATATTATTTCTAGCCAAAACTTTTATCCTATGAAACTTTCTAATGAGTACATACAGTCACATGACTGGCACATCAGATATTTACACTTTAATTAAACTCAAGCAGTTTATCATGTCTGGACCTTGGATTTCAGCCTAAGTAACTATTTTCATCTGGATGCACTTAGTAAGTGCTTAAGAGGCCAATTGAGGGGCTACTTGATTGAGAAGTAACGGCCTCTTGTTGTGAAGACCACATACATAAGGCCAAGAGGGACCAAGACACTGACCATGTCCCACCCTCTTGTACTGACCCCATTCATGATGCTAGTGGTGTGAGTAGTGGGGGACGCAGTGATCTGGCTGTCGGGGTTGGCCTAGATAGGCTGTTGGGTGAGGGATAAGTTAAATATCTTTTATACGCACAAATAAACATCAATTACTTAAATATTTTCCTGTGTTGTGTAAAATGTAAATGTATGAAACGGGTTTTTGTACACAAAGTGCCTATTTTGACCATTGAGACCTATTTTAAAATGTTAAGCAAAAAGTGCCTATTTTAACGTGTAAATTGTTTCATAACTTTTCAAAACGATTGATATCGTGGGATTGATTTGATTCAAAGACGTTGTAATAGTGTGATTGTAGGATTCAGGCATTCCAGGAAAAACGCTTCATTTTAGTGTTTTAACAGATCGATTCACTTATTTTGTAGAAAGAGAAACAGAATATTTGCCCCCTCTTTGTCGCATGGTCATTCCTTTAGTAGTGGTCTGTGGCTGCAGTATGGCAGAAGTCCTTTCCAAAGAGCAAGAAGGGTCAATGGTGTATTTCTCATAGTTTCACATACCTCTCCTCTTCATTAACTGATGAAATACATACATTCGCAAGATTTCTCTATGCCTTTCTCTGTTTTTTTTTTTCAGATGTATTTCAAACAGTTATTTTTCTCAGCTGTTCTTGTGTTTTGAAAAACAAAATAGTGATAGCTCTAAGTCTTGGGCACTTAGGTAACAATTCCACAATAATTTTAACAAATTTACAATTTTTGTTATTGTGTGATTTTTTATGCTCACCAATTAATTGCATCATTAAGTTTACTGTGAGTTTAGGACAATATATACATTTTGAGTGCACAAAATACAATGTTCACTTTATGGAATCTGTGTTTTAGACGCTTAAAAAGTGTCTGTTTTGATAATGGTATAGCTGCCTAAAGACCGGCTTTTAAGGACCTAAAAATCAAATGTGTAAGATTCATGTCCAAATAGAAATCTGTTTTGAGTTAAAAAGGCCAGTATAAACAAAATAATATAAAGATTTTGAGGTCTACCTGGCATATAAAAAATAAAATATTTTGTATTTATATTTTTTTTTTCTGTTTTATAAGTGTTAACTTGTAAAAAAATACTTATTTAATATAACTAAATAGAGTTCCCATTTCATTTTAGCTTTTGGCAGCTGCATTTTAATTTATGCATTTTAGTGAATTGGAAAAACTGTAGTATGTCTCACATTTTAAGTACTAAACATTTCTGGAAACGTTCAGAGAAAAATCTGATGTGTTGCATTCACATAATTTTCTCTACTCTTGTACTATTCTTCCAAACCTTCATTCCTCTATCTTCATGTTAGTTGAGATAAAAATTTGCAGAAGTTATTTTACTGCTGATTTTCTTACATATACAAGGGGAATATGGGAATAAAGTAGGCTTTGAGTGATAGTCAAATCTTTTGAAGCTTTGAACTTCCGTTCTCTTTGCACGGTCAAATAGGTAAAAAAGTAAATAATGACCTTCTGTTTGAGAAAAGTTTAAGTACTGCAAAACTCATACAAATATAAGGAATGTTTCCGAAATGGTTCACTCCACAAAAAATGCATATAGACATAATGTGTGCTTTAACGAAATCTACATTTTTTTTTTTTTTGTGCAGTAAGGTTTTGTCTATCTCTTACAGTTTAAAACTTATGCAAAAGTCGTCAAGAGTAAACAGGACTACATGGATTATAGCGAGAAAATTCAAAATATGTGTTTCATTTGCCATAAGAATAACTCAAACATATGTTAATTGAAATCATTAGGACCATTTTGAAGAAAATCAGAATTCTCGGAAACTTTTTCATGCAAATGACAATTTAGGGTGGAGAAATTTTCTTCTAAATCTTTGTGTCACATCCTTAATAAATACCAACTTTGGTTTTCAACCAACTTTTCATTTTTCAGTTATGATGTCCACATACACACCTTTTTCTAATAATGTCTTTTTTGGATTCAGGGAGCCTCAAAACATTTATTTCCAGTGAAATCTTGACATCAAATTTTGGGTCAAATACAATACTTCTACTTACTATATGTAGTAGAGAAAGTAAAAATGTTGCTAAAAATTAAAAAACAAATCATATAGTAGCTGCAAAACATAAAGGAACATGGACCTAGCCAATACAGTGATGTTACTCTCTCGGGGTAGCCTGTTCTACTGGCAAGGCTGTTTCAGTGTGATAAAGACAAGTCAAACCTTCCATCCTTGTCGCCCACTTGCTGGGTAACTGTCAACACCGAGAGAGCAACGACACTGAATTGGCTAGGCCCATATTCATTCTTGTTTTGTAGCTACCATAGCACCATGAACAGGGCTGTTCAAATGAAAGTTTATCATGACCACTATTAAAAAAAGAAAAGCTGTGCAACAAGATATAAGGTGCATATCCATTATAAAACATAAGATAATCATATGATGAGTTTGCCATGGTTTTATACAGAATTTCATTAATGCATTGAAAATAATTAGTGTCTTAGTTCCCCTAGGTCACCATAGCACTATTGTGTGATAAACTGTCTGGATGTTGAGATAAATACCTATATTTCTAAGATGGTTTTATTGTTTGTTATGTTTTAGCTGAAGAATGTATGCTGGCCACATATGCGTACCAGTTTTGTAGAAGACTGCCCGTTCATCTGGAATGATTTTTCCAGCCAGGGCTATGTGACTGCATTTGCTGAAGATATGCCAGAGATTAGCACGTTCAACTATAAAAAGAAAGGCTTCCGAATGCAGCCAACCGATCTCTACCTCAGACCATTGATGCTAGGTGCAGAAGCTAATCTTAAAGTCAAGAAGCGTGATGGAATGAACATCTGCCTCGGGCCTACTCTCACAGTTGATATCATCCTGCGATATACCGCAGAACTTTATGCCAAAGTTACTCCCTACAGTTCCTTTTTCGCCTTTCTCTGGACTAATAGCTTCAGCCATAATAATCACAACATCCCATCTACATTAGACTACCGTTTCCATCGCTTCTTCACCGAGGAACTTCCACAAGTCAATCTTCTCAACAATACCATCATATTCTTTTTCAGTGACCACGGGATGCGATTCGGGAAAATCCGTGAGACTTTTGTTGGGTGGCTCGAAGAGAGGTTACCTTTCCATTATATTTGGATACCAGAGTGGTATAGAAAGGAACATCCAAGAATTTTAAAGAACTTAAAAATAAACGGTGATCGTCTTACTTCTCCCTATGATCTTCACGCAACACTTGTAGATATACTTTACACTAGTGGTCCTTCTATACAAACCACAACTAAAAGTGATAAGCGTATCGCCTCTGAGTTTTGTCCAAAATGTGTAAGTCTATTTGAAGAAGTTCCAAGAGACAGATCGTGTGAAGAAGCTGGTATTTCTTCCAATTGGTGTACATGTACAGAATATAAAACACTGTCTACCAAAGACACAGATGCTCAGAAAGCTGCGAAACATGTGTTGAAAGAAATTCAGTTGAAAATAAAGAATTATACTGTGTGTGCTAATTTAACTATCAGTCGCCTTGTGAACGTACGAGGTAAGGTACATCCTGTTCAAGATAAGCACAAAGACTATGTGGTGATGTTTGAAACGTTACCGGGAAGAGCCCTTTTCGAGGCTACAGTCAGGCGCAATGTATCCGAGTTTAAAGTGCTTGGAATCATTAGTCGTATCAATAGTTATCAAGGGCAGAGTTCCTGTATCAACGATGCCGGTCTTAAGATGTACTGTTACTGTAAAGATCTTCTGAAAGCGAGATCAACATGACAGGTTTAGTGCCAAGTTCCGTGAAGGTCATGCCAAATTGTTACAGCTTTAATGATATATGTACATGTATGCCAGTTTTGGATTTGCATTTGTTTACGAAGTACCTGCAAAATACGCTCAACTATTCACTTTTCTGTTATGTAATATGTTGATTGTTATGACTGATTCTGTATATACTGAAATCCGACTGAAGTTGCTATGAAAAGAAATAAATATTTTATTTAATAATTACTTCTGTTGTGTGAAATGAGGCGTGAGGTTTCGAAGCTCCACAGTATTTTTATCCCCAATGTATGGTCGCCTATTTAAATTTCAAGAGAAAGAAAGAAAACAAATGTCATCTATTCCACAATACCTACAAAGCCAACTTTATTTGGACCTTTACCAGAATGAACCTATAGTTTTCACTGTAACAAGGTTGAATAATTTATCAAATGGAATACTTGAGGTAATTGCATACCGAGTGGAAGGTACTGCTGCAGCCATATGTTAACCAGGGATGCTGCATGATAAACAGGAGCACAGTGTCAATGGATATGGGTGAACTGTTGCATACCCTGCTAGTTTTCCTTAGTTAACTTTTCTATTATCTATATACTAATCCAATTGGCGTAATGCTTGCTGAGGAGTATGTTTCAAACAACAATCTGCTATGAATTAGTATTGTTAGCGTATCACTCCAAGCATTGAAACAGAGTGGCTGGTGGTTGTGCTTGCCTCACGCCAGTTACGTCAAATGATGTACGCATGCAGTGAATGTAATGCAGAAAAGTGCATCATGCTTGTTAATGTTAATAAGATTTAAACCTAAGTTTTTCTGTAGTTTGTTTGGCAATGAAGGCTAATTTCATATTTTTAACTTCTATAAGTGTCAGAGTACGCAACATTTTGAACAATAATGTGTGTGAACATGTATGAGAAAAATATGCCAGGAAACCAAAGGCAGGGTATGCACATTGCTCATGTGCATCCGGCTGGTTCACTACAAGGCAAACATGTGTTGTAGAGAGAACGCTACATTTCGTAGATGGAATCCAAGTGCTTGTGATCAACAAACTGAGAATGCAGAAATAAATAGTGAAAGTGATTTTTCTGTCATTTTAATATTTACTAGTTGGTGAATTATGAAAACTATAAAAATTATGAAAAAAGATTTTTTTTTCAAAATTAATAATTTTTATTTAATAAAACAAAGCATTACAAAATTTTCTGTTCCCAATATTCTTTTGAGAGTGCTTATCTATAACAGAATGAAATTTAAAATTATCAACATTTTGAAATCTTCATCGTGTGGGGCATTTCAGGTATGCTGCCAAAAAAAACTAGAAAAGATAAATTTAAAGATGTTAAAGATATTGGAATGAAAATTTCAGTGTACATTATTCCTCATATGTATTACGCGTACACTCAACACAAATTCCAAGTGCATAGCAAAGTTCACACACCATGCTGCACCACTGATGATGTGTAACAAATGTGTCCAATACAACCACTGTCAATAAAGAACCGTTTTGCCAAAAAAAATTTTGTCAAATATTTGGAGTCATAAGCTTCCTGATGAATGGATATAAGGAGATTGTTATTTCACCAACTGTCGCACAAACATTGTGTGGACAACACTGTAATGTCTTTCTATTTCAATTCAAATGAATTTATGCCCTAATGACCAAATTACCGACAGGCCCTTAAACAGTACACACTTGAATGAAGTGTTTAATGTGACTTTGGCAAATCTCTCTTAGAAATTAAGCTTTGCATAACATTTTAACATTTAATCATTAAATTGTGACAATTCATCCAAATTAATGCATTACAGCCTTGCTCACACAGTGACAGTGGTGAAATAATAAGACGGTAGATGGTTCCAAATATTTTGCAAAAAATTCTTCTTTTTTTTTCTTTCTTTCTTTCTTTCTTTTTTTAAATGCAAAATGGCTTTTTATTGACAATAAATTGTATTGGAGATATTTGTTATACTCATCATGTAGAATCCCTAGTTAACGCATGGCCAAAGCAATACCTTCTACCCTGTATAATAAGCTCCACAGAAAAATGACAATTACAAGGCGATTTAGGAATATCATCCCTTGCACCCGTTCTACTTCAGGAAGCTTTGGTGGAAGCGGGAAGCGGGAAGCGGGTGCATTGAATTTGGCACAAGGTCTTCCACTATATCTTTCTCCATATTTCTCAACAACGAAAGTGTTGATCTTCAGTAGATATGACTTGCATATGGGTCGGTGATAAATTACGTTAGCTGGATTTGGTGAATAAAGTGGGTTAAAAGTTTAGAAGGCACATCTCATTTGCAATATTTCTTGAAGTCAAAGCTTCTTCTTAGACTTCCATTCATATGTGAGGTATATTCTGCAGAGTGCAAGGTTGCAATCTCCATGGTTTAGGAGGACATAACATAACTTAGAAGAACTTCAAAACAATAAAATATAAGAGACGGAAGACTTAACAGTTTTGGGGTTTAAATTTGATTCCTGCTTATTGTGGAGGTTAACTATCACATTACTTTAAAAGTTAAGGAATTTGCATTTGGAAAGTGTAGGAACGATAATATGTTAATTATTCTTTGTATTCATATGTGTTAATTTCTATCTGAGTAACCAGGAGAGCATTTGTTTTAGTTAGGAGATTAAGAAAAAATAGGTTAAAAAAGACAATAAAAAACCTTGCACAACATATTGATTCTATCTTGATTAAAATACCATATGTTTAAGAGTGACTAGGTAAGGGGCCCATTGACAACTAGGTCATTAGGGCCTGAATATGTTCAACATGTTTTATGACAAATTAAATGTATGTCTTTAATTTTCTGGGAATATCTTCAGAAGTTCTCTTCATTCGGGATGACTTTTGCATAACTCGTAAACTTAAGAGATACAGTTCTGCACACAAAAAATGTTGCCCTTGTTAAAACATAAATTGTCAAAACACAGTTTTTGTGGGCTAAAGCAATTCAGAAATATTCCTTGTTATTTGCTTATAGTTTTCTCAAATGGGAAGTAATTCATTTTTTATCTCTTGGTTAAGCAGACAATGGAATTTCACAGTTATCACATAGCAACCAGCTTTAGAAAATGTGACTATTGCTTAAAGCTTACTGCATTTCCATATTCCCCTTATACTTATAAGAAAATTAGCAGTAAGATAATTTCTGCAAATTTGTATGACTCATAACTCATTTTATTCATCCTTTAAGTACATGAATTAAAGGACACATCAGAAAGTATACATACGTCTTTATATTTACATATATATTTACAACTTGATTTTCTTTGCCTTAATTGATTTATATTCTTCTAGACTATAAAAAGCATTTTCTATTAAATATTTTTTTATCATTTTTAATGTACATTTGTTATTTTCAATGATTTGTATTTCTTTAGGTAGCTTATTAAATAATTGTTTCCCCATACTTCTTACATCTCGATTATTTAAAGTACCCCTTAATGTAGATCTAAAATATTCATTATTATTTCTTAGTCCATACTTATGAACATTGTTATTTTTTTGCTCCTCTTTGTCCAATATAATGTTTTTTATGCTTTCATATATATACATGCAGGGAACAGTTAATATCTTATGGTTTTTGAAAATTTGTCTACACGAATGCCGCTTATCCACTCTTTCCATTATTCTGAGAGCCTTTTTTTGCAACGTGAATATCTTTTTCATGTCTGTTTCCGTGATATTTCCCCAAAGAGCAATTCCATATTTTATGTGGGAATAAATGAAAGCGAAGTAAATCTGCTTGACAGTTTCTTTATCCATTATGTTTCTAGCCTGTTTCATTATATATATATACCTTTATTTATTCTTTTAGAGATATGTTTAATGTATGATTTCCAGTTTAGTTGTTTGTCAACAATCACTCCTAGAAAATTACTATGGTCTGTTTCCGATATAATTTCTCCATTTATTTCTATTTTATTGCTACTGGTTGTGTTCTTTTTTAGTTCAAAATTGATTATAGAGGTTTTTTTAATATTCAATACCATATCTAAACTGGAGTAGTACTTTTGCACTATTTTAAGCAGTGAATTTGCTTTTTCTTCCACCTCCGTGCTTGTTTTGGCTTTAATTATTATAGTCATGTCGTCTGCATACCCAATGGCTAATGCACCATTTCTTTGAATCAATTCAAATATGTCATTCACATACAACAAAAATAAATAAGGACCCAATTTCGAACCTTGCGGAACCCCATGTTGAATAGTTTCATAGCCTGATTTTACTTTACCACTGGTTCTGTCTTTGTTTTTGTAGTTTATTTCAACACACTGATTTCTGTTTTTTAGATATGAGCTGATCCAATCCTTTGCTAATCCCCTAACTCCATAATTTTCTAATTTATTTAACAACATATCTATATTTACACAATCAAACGCTTTTGACAGATCTAAAAATATGGCAATTACCTTTTCATGATTATTCAGTGCTGTTATTATAATATCATTTACCTTATTAATTGCGTTTAATTATCTCGATTAACATGAAGTAGACAGAGCAGTAAGTGTTTGCATGAATAGTTTGTACAGCAGTAGAGATAATTGGGTAAGTGCAACATATCAGGCATTTTAAATAATGACCTATATCGTGTTTTGCAGTCATACAGAGTACTCTACATATGACACAAGTAACTTCAAAATTGATTCCTGTAATATCAAACAATGACTAGAAGCAGCTCAAGTAACACACTCTAACATTTGCATTAATAAGATGAAAATTATGTACAACATGAAACAACTATAATGTTTTCCTTTAACACAATTTCAATGTATAAATAAACATTAATAATAAATACTTTCCAACAAAGATACTCACACATTCATGTTAATCAAATGAGAACTATCTACATTCCTTATGAAATAACTACAACGTTATTCTTAAATGCCAATTTCTCAGTACAATTATTAATTAACACAAAATATAATCATTAAATATTCTCATCCCCATAACCCAATTAAGTTGAAAGAGTAAGACTACAGTTATTTAATAACTTAAAAGAGTACTAAAATTATGCTGCAATATATTACAAGCTATATACGTATATAAAACTGTGACTGTGATTGAGGAGGCTATGGAAGCAAATATTTTATGCTTTATTTTGCTCCTCGCTTAATTCATTATATTTACCTCCTGGAAGCAAAGATTTGTTTGATTAGTCAGTTTAAAATCAACCTTTTATTGTGTTCTTTCCAGGGCTTTAGTTGGGCTGGTACTCGCCAACACTGAGTACCGGTAGTTATAGAACTGCTGAATAGAGCACTGGAACTTTTAAAATTACTGTTTAAAAATGTTATAAATTTGCTGAATCCATCACATTATTGACTGAACATAATCTCATATGATATACCTAGTAATGCTGAGACGATAATGTTGCAGAAAGATATTTCTTTCGTCGCACGTTACAAAGGACAAGAATGAAAAATGTGCTTCAACAATAAGTTTGTCTGACCTTAATGATTGTTGTCCGCTTGTACCAAACCAAGTTGAGTGTTAATTGATAACAGTGAACACAATATCTTACTGCTTAGCACTGAAATAAAGATTCAATCTGTGTTTTGTGTTATCATCAGAGAAAGTCTCCTGTCATAAAAGAAAAATCTGATGTGTTGCACTCACATGAGTTTCTCTACTCTTGTACAAACTATTCTTACAAACTCTTATTCCTTTGTCTTCTTCATGTTAGTAGAGATAAACATTTGTAAAAATTATCTTATTACTAATTGTCTTGTAGGTGCAAGGGGAATATTAGAATACAGTAGGCTTTGAATGATAGTCAAATGTTTTAAAGCTTTCAAACTCAGTCTTCTTTGCACAGTTAGGATACAAAAATCTGATGTGTTATACTCACAGGACTTTCTCTACTCTTGTACTAACTATTCCTAAAAACACTTATTTCTCTATCCCCTTCATGTCAGTTGAGATAAACATTTCCAGAAATTACTACTAGTATTCTTGTTAGTGCAAGGGAAATATGAGACAAAATCCAGTAGTTAGATAGCTGTTCTACTTTAGGGTTTTCATAGACAGGCCTCCTGATAAATCTTCTTCCACAGATCTATTAGCAGGTCTGTCTTATGAAGGTGTAATAATGTACAAAATTATTATAGAATTTGGAAATATGATAGCTAGCCATTTTAGAATTATTCATTTAATTTAGAGTAGTATACAAATGACTGTGTAAAATCGAAGAAGAATCACAAATAATTTGTAAACCAATATCTTCTAAAATGCATAATTGCAATTCAAATCGTCAAAACAAATTAACAGTAAATTTACTAATCGCTCCACAAGCACCAAAAAGCAGACCAATCACTTCCCAATTTGGAATTTTGTATTTGCCTCTTAAATAAGGAATACAAGACTCAAAATATAGTTCTTTTTGCTTATCAATCTCCATAATTTGGTCTAGTTTTCTTCAAATCGGATTGTAGTGTCAATAATTAGTCCCCTATTTTGTTGCCTGTTAATGCCTATTACATCTATTATTTCCTAAAAATAAGGTTAGAAAGTATGTTGTCAATGTAAATATAACCATTTTGAAACCATCGCAAATTATATGTTTCAATGAATCGTAATTAATTATTCCTGGATATAAAAATCTTTTTACTAATGTTTCCACAAACTAGATGCATCTTCTAAGCTTAAAAAAACAAGAAATATGTATATATGTCACCAAGTAATATGTATAATAACTAATTCCTTATAGCAGTACCTATTAGGAAAATCAAATGCAATGCTATGGCCTTCATTAGGCTTTGAGTGATGATCAAATATTTTAAAACTAGTCTCTATATGTACGCTTTGAAGTTCCATTCTCTTTGCACAGCTAAGATATAAAAAAGTGAATTATGCATTCTGTTTGAGAAAAGTATAAGTATTAGAAAGCTCACACAAATAACAAGGAATACCTCTGAAATGGTTCACTCTACACATACAAAAAGTTCATTTTGACATAAATTGTTAAATTAAATTATTTTGCTGTTTAACGATGCTGTCAATTGCCTGGATTACATCAGTGTCAATGGTGTGCCAGAATTTCGTCCCACACGAGTTCTTTTACATGGCAGAAAATCTACTGACATGGAGCTGTCCTTTTTAAGCACACTTAAAAACCATTGGTCTGGGCCGGGTCTGAACCCACAACCTTGGGATCAGTAGGCCAGCATCTAACCAACTGAGCCACCCAGACTGACCACATAAATTGTGTATTTTAACAAGATCTACATTTTTTGCATAGTAAGATTTTGTCTATCTCTTACAATTTATGAGTTACCTATTTAAAAGTCATCAGGAGTAAAGAGGACTAGGTTGGGTATAGACGCAAAATTCAAAATGTACATTTGAGTTGTCATAAAAATATCTTAAACATACGGCATTTTAATAAAAATAGTTGAAGCCATTTTCGAGAAAATAAAAATTTTCACAAAATTTTCTATGTAAAGGGTAGTTTAGGGTTGAGGGAAATCTTCATGTCGGATCCTTGAAAGACATTAAACTTAAATACCAACATTTGTTTTTGAGTTTTGCTGTTCACACACACACACATGCACACTCACATGCACACACACTCACACCCTTTTCTAAAAATACCATTTTTGTATTCAGGGGACCACAAAACATATATTTCCAGTGAAATCTTGACATCAAATCTTTGGGTGGAATACATACTTCCTCTACTTACTATACGTAGTAGAAATAGTTAGGAACTGAATAACAATCTTCCATTTGTGGACAGTATAAGTGTTACAAATCTCACACAAATAACAAGGAATATCTCCGAAATGGTTCACTCTACAAAACAATTCATTTGGACATAAATTGTATGTTTTAAAGAGACCTACATCTTTTGTACAGCAAGATTTGGGCTATCTCTTATGGTTTACCAGTTATGCAAAAGTCATGCAGAGTAAATAGGACTATGTGGGCTATAGCCAGAAAGTTCAAAATATATATATCATTTGCCATAAAAATATCTTAAACATATGGTATTTTAATCAAAATCGATAGAGCCATTTTCAACAAAAATCAAAATTTTCGAACAATTTTACATGCGAAGGGTAGTTTTGGGTGGAGGAATTTTCTTCAAAATCTTTGTGTTGCATCTTTGAATGATATTAAAATTAAATACCAACTTTGGTTTTTAGCCAACTTTTTGTTTTTGAGTTCTGCTGTTCACAGGCACACATACATGGACCTTTTTCTAAAAATGCTTTTTTTTAGATTCAGGGACCACAAAACATATATATCCAGTGAAATCTCGACATCCAATTTTTGGGTGGAATACAATACTTCCTCTACTTACTATGCATAGAAGAGAAAGTAAAAAAACTGCAGTGCAATGTCTTTTCGTGTCAGCCGGGAAAATTTTGACAGGTTAGGTGAGTACCAGAAATTATAATTTTCCAACTAAAGCCCTGGTTCTGTATATAAATAATTAGATTTCTTGAGTTACTTAGAAAATGAATTTGTCAGAACAATCTGCCTCCACCAAGAAGCTGAAACTACACTATGGTTCTCCATTCACTTCCTAAACAGATTTTTGTATAGTAAGATTTGGTCTATCTCTTACGATTTACGAGTTATTTAAAAGTCATCCAGAGGAAATAGGACTTCATGGTCTATAGCCAAGAAATTCAAGATATACATCATTTGTCATAAAAATACCTCAAACATATAGCATTTTAATCAAATTCGTTAGAGCCATTTTCAAGAAAATCAAAATTTTCGAAAAATTTTCCGTGTAAAGGGTAGTTTAGGGTGGAGTAATTTTCTTCAAAATCTTCGTGTCACATCCTTGAAGGACATTAAACTTAAATACCAACTTTGGTTTTTAACCGACTTTTCGTTTTTGTGTTATGCTGTCCACAGATTGACAGACACACGGATGGACAAACACAGGAACCTTTTTCTAAAAATGCCTTTTTTTTTTTTTTTTTTTTTTTTTAAAAGACTCAGGGGGCCTCAGAACATATATTTCCAATGAAATCTCGACATCGAATTTTTGGGTTGAATACAATACTTCCTCTACCTTACTGAACGTAGTAGAGAAAGTAAAAAGGGGAAAAGTTAAAATAAAAGCATACACCAATAGAGTAGAAAATACGCCATAACCTATTGAACCACATGTAATAATGAGAAATGGCAGCTACGTTTGAATTTATAGTTATTAACACTCCGATATTTAAGTTATTTTTCAACAAATAATCTTGAGGGTTCACTCCATAAGTTAATCACCCCCTTTTATCATCATTTGGAAGAACTATTTCTAATTCGCCAAAAATTTGAAACAACTTCCCTCGCAAAGCCTTGAAATAAATGTTAGATTCCGTTTGTCACGCCTACAATTTTGCAGCCAAATTGCTCTCCTTGATTTGTTAGAGGGGAATCGGAATAATCCTTCAGTACTGTTGTTTGTACAGTTTGGTGCAGAACAACACACCATTGTTGAAAAAGCACGAGGAAACACGACCAGGAATATACAGTACGCAGTAGAGAGATCGCTTGCACTGGAACCAAAATGGCTGACGCGCATACTCAATCTTTAGAGCGCCTTAGAAAAGACCAGCAGATATTGGGATAGACAATAATTCACAAAAGTGGGTATCAAATAGTGAAAATGTATTAATATATAGCAAACCGGAAAAAAGAGGAAAATTGTGCCCCGTGCCGTGTGACAAGAAAGTGATTAAGTTAACCGTGTTCAGGGTTGGTAGGAGGGATAGAAATAAGAGTTTAGGGATAAAGTATTGGCTATTCAGGTGAAGCTAGTGAAGCTCCACTTCACCAGTTTTAGTTGCATTAAATGTGATATAGGTGCTTCATTTGTTCTATGCTTAAATATCATTCAACCATCCAGGAATATATCTGTAAGGGTAACTAAAAGGAAGGGTGAAAGCTACCAGATACCTGCAGGACCCTCTAGATTAACGGACCTGACCCTGCCATCCAAGTTGTACAAAAATGGCGTCGGCTGGTGGGAGTGATTTCTGAGGTGTTTCCACAGGCTGTTTTTCGTATTATTTTCTATGTCTTCGAGTTATTGTTTGTTATAATAATTCCTATGTAGGTTTGTCTTCATATTAGCAAAGCGAGTGTTTCAAAAGTTTTATTTGGGCAGTATAGGGAACGGGAATAAATCTAATGACTGTGCCGTGTGCTATCCACGTGTTCATGTTTATTGTGTTCCATCTTGGACTATGGCTACATTAGCCGTATAGTCTGGTTAATTTATCTGTTTGCAAGTACAATATGTGTCACGATTACAGTGGTGGGTGGTTGTTGAAGAAAAGCTGTTCCAGTAGTGTATGTTATTGTTGCCATACTACAACCTAACCTCAAACATGACATTACACTGTAATTGTTGCATTCCCGGATGCAAATTAAAAATCAGAAACTTACAGTTAAAACAAAAGGTAAATTACAACGTAAAGCTTTTAAATTCAGTATTTAATTACTATAAATTGCAGCGTTATGTGTTAGTTGCCGTTGTATATATAGCATGGTGAATAGTGAAAGACAATAATTTCGAGTGAACTCAATTAGTGGCATCTGCAACACCAACAGTTTGTTTCATGTAAGTAGTATGCTGCTTATCTTTTGTCTTTGTAATTTAAATGTGTAGCTGTAGTTTAGAAGAATAGTGTTAAGTTGCTGCAGTAAAACTGTAGATTATAGAAAAGTTTGGTAAATATTTACAAAATCGGCCGCTCGAGAAAACGAATGAAACATAGTGCAATGGATGCAGTTTTTATTTCTGATTACGATCTTGTAAGTTTTATTGTGCGCTCAAGCTTCGTGTTTTATTTATGAGAAAATTTCGTACGTGCGATGAAGTGGTTTTATTTCGCTTATGCGGCGGATATTTAGCTAATAAATCTGTATAAACGAGTGTAATATATGCTACAATGATTGATTAATGCATTTACGTTGAAATGATTGCATAAACACTGCCCAAATTGTAAATATTTCGATAACAGGACCCTGTCACCCCACTCATATACAACACTGACCTAACCTAACACAATGTTGCTTTACAACGCTGATTTTAGATTACGTATTTCATATATTTCATTTACAGTGCTGTTTTACGGTTATTATTTTTAATATTTCATCTGCTTTTGTGGATTCCCCCTGTAAAATAAAGTGTCATGAAGTGCTGAGTAATATTTTGTTGCAAACTGAGTAATCAAAAGTTTTCAGTAATGGTAAAAGCAAATTTCCACTCTAAAGCTTTTGAATTCAGTAGGTAGCTAATTCTAAATGGCAGCATTTGTATATCAGCCATCCAGTATAGTATGTTTTGTGTAGGTATATAACATTATGTACATTGTACAAATGTGAAAAACAGTGTAAACAATGATTAATAATTGAGTCAACTCAATGTCAACACTTCTGTTTTATTTAAGTAACATGCTGCTTGCAGTTTTGTCTATCTTCTTTGTAATTTGAGTGTGTAATGCAGTTACATAATGGTATGTAAACCTGTAGATTGCATGAATGATATTTAAGGTTATATATTTCATTGCCCATGGGTTATCGTTTAATATTAAATGTCATCCTTTTTTGTTTACTTGAGGTTATGTTTAAGACAGTGTTTTTGTGTTTAACACAGTCCATATTCACAAAATAGGCGTGTTATTACACAATATTTTTATTTTACTGCGTTGAAATCTTAGCCTGTAGACGAGTTGTTTATAAGTAGTTCCCACCACATAGGCCGCCATCTTGAATCACAGTGTCAGGTCCGGTATTTAGGAGGTCCTGATACCTGCCTTCTCTCTCGTACTGTAACCTTGAAGAGGGCGCATACTTTCCGGAACAAAAGGTGCAGCTATTTCTGTCAGCATATATATAGCCCTAAAAGGGCAGGTACGCGCATGACACACCTCGGGCTGTTCTCAGCCTGCCAGCAGATCGACCGACCGACACTAGGTTGCCATGACAATGAAACAGAATATGAGGTTCCATGCGTTGTCAAATAGAGCTGCTGCGAGGGTAAGGTGCAGCTATCAATAGAACAGAAATTTAGCGAAACACATACCTTGTAGAGACTAGTCTATCGATGTAAAAATACTGTTCGTGTAAAATAGTTGTTTACTCTACTTGCCCATTGTGTTTATTTATTTCACAGAAATTAACTTCGCTGCAATTTCTTATTGGTTTGTTTAGTTAAAGTTAGTGGAGAAATGAATCCATAAAATAATATACTGTGGAGTATATTATACACGCCATTTTCGCGATGGATTGATTGTGATAAAAGGGATGTGATACATATTAACAAAAGGACCAATTGTTATTATTAATTTATCGGCACAAAAGGTGCAACAAAAGGATGCGAAATGTTACAAGAAGCACTTTAAAGGTTCGGAGTACAATGAATATGAGTGGCTGTGCCGTGGTTACGTATATGGAAAAACTGTTTTGTTGGCCTAGCTTATTAGTTGGTGTAAACAAGACAGTGTGGAATAGTGCTGGCTTTTGTGACATTTTAATCAGTCATTTGAGACGGTGCATTCGTTGCCTCACACCACTGGGTGATAAGTAGGATGCAGATGGGAAGTATTAGCGAGAGATCTGAGTTCGATGTTGGTTTGTCTTGGCATGAGACCTTTACTTCTTAGTTTCAGGGCGAGGGTAGTTGCTGGATCCTTACTGGTTGCTCGGATAAATGAATGCACTCCTTTCCATTCCGTTGATTATTACTTTATTTTGTCACCGCTCGTTACTCCACTCACTACCGCATGAATGTGTTGCACAAAAGAAAAATGTCCAACTATCGACTTTACATCACTGTTCAGATTTTGAATCCACTCTCATCCGGAAGTATTTCTGCTGAGAATGATACTTGATATTATTATTTTCGCCATGACACCAAACTTCCCCCTCCGTTCACAAATCTGACCACCAGTTAATCGCGTGATATTTTTTCTCACTTCTATTTGCTACTCCAAAGCATAAAACTTATTCTGATTAGGAGATTGTGTATCTATTTCAAACTTGTGCACAATCGGATTTCTCGTGTTTCCTTTTTAGATTGGAGATAAGGTACACAGCCCGCGAATCCAACAAAGCGATTCCTTTTCCCACCTGACGTGCCCAAAGCATTGTTCTGTCTGCAGACTGACACAAGTTTGCGTGGAGATTATTTCAGTAAGATGCATTTATTATCATTATACCAAAAACTGATTTTCTTTAACAACCAGAATTGAGTTATATTTCATAAGTTTATTTGATAACCACTTGCTACTGTGATACACCCTTCAATATTCTCAGTCTCAGGACTCAAAGAATGGTTTTGCATTACATAAACATTTGGACTCTGCTGAACATCTCAAGTGCGCGCTACAATTGAAGTAACTTGAAAAGAATAAAAAAATAGCTGATGCTCTGAAGGAAAGCAACCGGTTGCATTTTGCTCATTGTAATGAAAATGTAAGACTGAATCGATTAATTTTTAAGGTCGTAATTCATGTAGTAATGCATTTGGCCAGATAAGAGCTCGCTTTTCGTGGTCATGATGAAAGCTCACTTCATCTAATAGAGGAAATTTCAAAGAACTGTTGTCATTAATTTTCACAAATCCGTTAGAGATTCAAACTCACTACCGTCAAATGGAAAGTGTCTTCATCAGGGATTTGAAAACAGTACAGCACGATATCATTGACTGTATTTCAGGGTACGTTCATGATAATATCAAGTTAGAAATATGCAGCAGCGACTTTTTTCAGCTCAGATTCATGATACTTACAGATATCACACAAAAATCTCGGTGTTCCATAATTGTTGGATTAGTAGACGCCAATGGTTCGAATGCTCTTTGGGCTTGTTTTGTCAGTTGCGATAGAACATTGGAAGCATTGTTTGTCTTGCTTAATTTAATGTTGGGACCGCATAACTAACAGCCAAGACTTATTGAAAGGTACTACGGTAATGCCAGTGTCATGTGTGGACATTTAAAGTATTTGAACAAAAAAAAAAAAAAAAAAAAGAGGTAATGGATTTTGCACCTGAGACAGTGTTTGTTTATTGTTTAGCATGAGCGTCGGCAGACATTTTTCCAGGGGGGGCCACATGTTTGAAATTTGCAATCAGATAATATTAATTCATTGTTTTACTGTCAAAATTTATAACGTTTGTTGCATATAACCATATTAATTGGTGCTAAATAAAAATTGATCTTTTAAAATAGTAGTTTAATAGTCAGTAATTGATTGCACACCATTGATTCTTCGAGGTTTCTGCAGCATTCAACTGTTTTCCCCATTGACGCTCTCACCTCTCTTCAGGAAACAAGTCCAAATTTATTTAAAATAAGTCGTTTGAAAACGAACTTGAATTTTTTTATGGAAACGAAGAATACCAGCATACCGTTCCCATTACACGAACATTGAAGCTGGTCCATGAAAACTAATATATTTCAACAGGTGTACAAAAATGTTTCCATTGTCGTAGCACTGCTGTAAACGAGCGTTTCAGTAGAAATAAGCTTTTCTGCTCTCAAACGCACAAAGACTTATTTGCGGAGCTCTGTGACCCAGGAAATATTAACATTTCTTGCCAACATCTCCATCTACAAGGACTTGCTGAATGACCTAGCTAGGAGGCAGCCTTTTCATGACGATATAACTGAGAAATACAGAAAGGACAGAAGAATCAATATATAAGCAATAGGTATGCTGCATGTGATTTTGATGTGATAAGAGCTTCTCCCATAGTTTAGGTCACGAGTCGCCACTGGGATAAAGTTATGTAGGTATTATAAAACAAAAGCGAAAGTTCAGTGAGGAATGAAAGTGGAACTGATAAAGAGATACGAAGAAATGGAATCAGTGAGGTGTAGGAAGTTATTACCAAATGATAATGAATCACAAGAAAAACTTACGGGGAAAATAAGCTTTAGAGTGGAATGGGTAATTTAAAATAATAATGACCTTAGGGAGGTGGAAATGTAAGAGAATTTGGTGAAGATAAGTGAATCAAAAGACGAAAGTTAAAAGAAAAGGCATATTTGAATAAGGCTCATTTACAGTACAGCTTGATTATTTTGTCCTGACCCTGCAGGAACGTAGAGGAGGAGAAGGTAGTCTAGGGTGGAAGAGAAAGGGCCGCAATATTCTCCATACCTGCCTTTGTTACCCGCATTGTGCATACACTCGCTGCCCAGCTACAACCGACCCAAAACCCCTCTCAGAAGATAGTGGACTAGTCCCACTACTGCGCATACAGCTAAGCAGGGTAGGTCTAAATAATCAAGCTGTACGTAAGAATAAACAGCATAGGTCAAAAATTATATGTAAAGAGTCACAGTCCAGTAACAGAGGGGCTAGGCTCCAAGTTCATGGGCAGCCCAACATGTATACACTTTAGTATTTAATAAATTCATATTCATACTTATTGATTCAGTCATTCATGCCATAACTTTATAAAACATTGATTTTGTTTGATTGCAAACTTCCAACATGCCCCTCCCCCCTATAAAAAGTCTTCCGACGCCTATGAGTGGTGTTGATTTTAAGTGTATTTCTTAGGCCGGATGTTCTATAGGACTTCCAAAAATTATCCCAATACTCCATTGGTCAGCTACAAGAAGTTGCACGGATCCTGCACCCAACATTACGGTTGACTACTACATCATGTTCACATTCTTCCTGCTCCTTACCGCCGAAGGCTCAAAATACGTTTGCACAGTGACCCGTCTTAAATTAACCCAAATATGTACAACTAGTCTCGGGACTACTCTGAGTAGTATCCCATAAATAGATCCCAGGTGATTTTGTACAATTATGCTTAACAAAACGTTGTAGTACCATTAAGAATGTTAAAATTTACAGATTGGGATTAATACAATCTCTAGGTTAGAACGGTTTCAGTAAGTTGAACACAAATGAATCTATCAGCATGACTACATTATTTTTTTTTATTTATTCATTCAGTTCAATACAGTGGAATACACAATTGAACCATATCATGAGTCAATAAATAAGATGATATAAAAATGTACCCTATAAGGGCCCATGTCATGAGAAACATAAATAGAAAGGAATTTAGTGATTACATAGTATATACAATATAATTAGATAAGAAGTTAAAAGTACAATTAGTATAATCAAAACATCATAGAAAATATCTATAAGTTTAGGTATTCTTCAATACTGTAAAAAGCTTTGGTTATTAAATAATTTTTTATCCTATTTTTAAAGGTATTATAATTTTCATATGATTTTAGATTTTCAGGGAAAGCATTATAAAACTTCACTCCTATATAACTAGGGATCCTCTCTGATAAATGTAATCTGGTTCTGGGGAGATTTAGTAATTGATTATTCCTGGTATTATATGTGTGAACATCTGAGATGTTTTTCATTGGGAATTTAAATTGAACTAAATATAAAATGGTTCTATAGATGAACAAGCTTGGTAATGTAAGGATTTTCAGCAGAATAAAAGTGCTTTTACATGATTCGTTATATTATTACCAAACAGAGAATGAATTAAACGACATATTATAGCCCATAGTGAATCTTATCTGTTGTTATGGAGAAGTTACTGTGAAGTTTGGCTTATGAGCTATAATCTTTGCTTCTAATACGGTTTATTTGTAAATATGTATCACGTATAAACTTTTTACTCTATGGATCTGCGTGACTAACCCTGCGCAGAGAGAGAGCTGCGTAGCTCTGCACTGTATTTGTCCTTTCTGCTACAAGTAGACAAATCTTCCCTTTACTTCTTTGGCTACCATGTTGAGTGCAGTAACGAGGGCAGCGGCTGGGGCATTAAAGGGGGTTAAACCTTCTTTTGCGCCCCAGAAAGTCCAAAATGAAACCTCAAAGCTTATTGCAGCCCTCAGTGTTAACAGTAAGTATAATTTAATAATCTTGGTAGCCAAATGGCAGCACATATTAAATGCCAGTATTTTGAATGACCGACGGTAGCCATTATGTATTATTAAAAATTGGTGAAGCAAATGCACATAGTGCATTGTAACAAGTAAAAATAGCATGAATTACAATATCGTGTATTATGGCTTCCCAAGTAGGTTGAGGAAGTTGAAGTAATTGCTAATTTTCAGGTCATACGAATTATGCGACAGCACCGCAGCCAAAGACGAAGGGAGCGCAAGGCAAGGTTGTGGCGGTGATCGGTGCCGTCGTCGACGTGCAATTTGAAGACAATCTGCCACCTATTCTAAATGCCCTTGAAGTTCAGAATAGGACACCACGACTTGTGCTGGAAGTTGCCCAGCACTTGGGTAAGCTTAACAGTAATCATACGTAAAGTCATACAAAGGGATGCAATGCCACATACATAGTTAAAGTTCATAATCAGTCCTCCAGAACCCCTAAGAATGATGGTAACCAGTTCTTTACCTGTGATGAATGCCAAGAATACTCCATTATTGGCACTTACAAATACAACCATGGTTACTTATAAAATGCATTTTACCCATTAATTGCAGGTAAGTTAGCATACTTCTAGTATCAACAAAAACCATCCTCTTGTTATCCATATCCCTTCCTTACCAAAGCTCTACACTGTCAACATAGCAACTGCTTTCTGAAGCTTTTGCAGTAAACCACTATCTTCAGTACGGTTGAATTGCCGTTTATTTCTGCATGTGCATCACTTTTCTTGTTTAACTGACAAAGGTAATGCACACTACTTGACACTCCAGATAATATATTTAAACACATTTGACAATTATTACCACAAATTATCCTTACTAACAAGCAACACGACAGCGGTCACATGCATAAGAACATTTCTACTCTGCCCCTCTGTTGCCAATATTGGCACTCCAAACATAGCAAAGCATTGGGGATTGAAGGCCCTACCTGCAAAACTTAATCAAGGGATTAGTGAAGCTAAACACCAGTGATCCAGGGGTAGCGAATATTTGTACTCTTTACCACAACTTCACTGCGTTTTCAGAGAAAACGCTCATTTAGGAACTACTTATTACCTTTCATCTCAAAATGCCCCTAGTTTTTGCTGTATTAGTAACATAACTTAAGGTTGGATGGGTGGACCAAATGATCTTGTGCTTAAAGCATTCCCTGATTTATGAAGATCACTACTGAACTACCCTGTATTCACTTAGGTCTGATTTCATTTTTACAAATTTTGGTAATTGGTTACAAAATCGGCCGCTTGAGAAAAGGAATGAAACATAGTACAATGGATGCAGTTTTTATTGCGGATGGCGATTTTGAAAGTTTTATTTGGCGCTCAAGCTTCGTTTTTGATTCATGAACAAATTTTGTAGTGATGCAGCGGTTTTATTTCGCGTATGCGGCGGATATTTAGCAAATAAATGTTTATAAACGAGTATAATATATGCTAGCATGATTGATAAAGTTATGTTGAAATTGTTATTGCTGATTAAGATTTTAAAAGATTTATTTGGCGGTCAAGCTTCGTTTTCATTTTGCCTGTATTAGGTTAGGTTTAGTGTATGTATATGAGTGTGGTAACAGGGTCCTGTGTTATCGAAATTTTGCTGGTGTTAGGTTAGGTTTAGTGTGAGTATGAGTGGGGTAACAGGGTCCTATGTTATCAAAATTTTGCCCATGTTAGGTTAGTGTATGTATGAGTGGGATGACAGGGTCCTGTGTTTTCAAAATATTTACAACTTGGGCAGTGTTTATGCAACAATCCATCTCCTCGCTCAACCCCCTCCCCTAGCTTAGTCAGCAATATCAGGGGTGGCTGTCCATTATCTAATTGCTGACTGTTTTTAAAACCACAATAACTCCATTTAGGCCTGACTGAGAGGAGAAATATTTTTCTATACAAAAAAAACAAGGTGATATGTTTATTACTTTCCTAAGCATAAATGTGTGTCAACAGTAATAACATTTTTTGAATTTCATGGCCATTGAGCAAAGTTAACCTGTCTTTTATGCTCAGTTTTGTCACAAAGATCATGCTACAATATCAGGTAAATTTATTGCTCACTGGTGTGTAAATTACTTCATATTGGATTATATAAGATATAAGGACTTCCTACATGAATATGTCATTTGATTTCTGATATAACTGTAGTTGTATATAAATCTATGGAGTCAATTATGGAAATTTCATTTTTGGTGCAGGAACGGATAACAGTGTTATGGTGTTTAAAGAAAACGCACTCTAGCAAATATGATAAGACATGATATATAGACCCTGATTATGATTTAAAAGCAGCTGTTTGCAAGTTATATAACTTGAAAAGTTGGAAAATTAGTGTAACCTTCTACAAATAGAATTTATAAAATTCTGTCTGAAATGTTGCAAACTAATATCCCCCCAGCACGGAGATTCTAGTTCTCAGATATGTATATCTGTTGAGAAGACTAGACTATTAAAAATTGCAGAAGTAATTTAAACAATATTCAAAATGGAGTTAACGAGTTTGTAAGCTACTCTACATATAGCACTGGATGAGACAAACAGAGACACTGTGGTGTAAACTAGATCTTCCTGTACACGAATTGCTTTTCAATCTGAGACAGTAGAACTGTTCTGAGCATTGAAGTTGAAAAGTCGAGAAGGGCTGATATCAGTGGCGATAGTTCTCCAGCAATGATTGGGGAAAAGAAGGGGTCTGTTAGGGAAATCAAAGCAATTATTTAACATGTTAAAAATGCCTGAAAATGTATGCTTTTTCCATTAGTTATCTATCAGGAGGTACTGTGTGGAAAGACTGAATGCAAAACCAATATTAATGGTTATTGTTAAGACTACCAAAATTAGGTCCTTCAACCCAGAGGTTTCAGGTTTGATTCCCAACTAAGCTTGGTAATTTTTTGTTTAACCACAATAATTATCTGCCCCCACAGAGGCTGAATATATGTTTCTGGGAACAAATGCGAGCATGTTTAATATAAAAATGATAAAAATCGACCTTAAGAAACTTGACAGTTCAGCGAGCATAACACAATGGGCTGGTTCTGCAGTCAAAACCCCTGATACGACCAAAGAAGTTAAAGGGGACTGTACGACTGAAACAAATATCCACATCTCCAATTATTTGTTGGCAGAATCACAGGTACGTACGGTTGTACATGCACCTGTAAACATTTTTACAAATTGTGCACATCAAAATCGAAAAGAACACGCTTAATTGATATCAGCCTTCATGCACAATTAAAACTAGCTAGTTATGGGACAACCCCAAATTTATAGTTACTATGCTATAGTGCAAGAAAATGAAATAAATTATGGATAAAATGCACTTTTAATATCCAAAAAGGGTTATTACCTTCGTTCTCTTTGCGGTGAATATTATTAAGCAGTATATGTTACAGTAACAAGCCATCTCTGCCGTCTGGCTTACTGCCCCCATCGTCTTTACTTTGTGCATTGTGGATAGTGTATCCATGGTGTCAATTTGACATTTTGCAACCTCTGTCTAGAGCCTACATCTTCTACAGCTATCTAGAAAAATGAGCTATAAGACACTATTTAAAATCTGAGTCACCGTTTTGGAATAAGCTTTGATTTTTCTGCGGAATTATATTCAAAATTATACAGTGGTCTCAATAATACTAACATAATTTTTAATAGGAATTTTAGGATCAATAAAAGAAAAAGCTGTATGGCCCCCTCTTTTCTCAAACTCCCCACCAGTATTCAACCATTCCTACATGAATTTGCAACACTTTGCAAGAAAATATTTATTGTTCAGATAAGCTTATTGAAATGATGCCTGTAGCCATTCTGTTGTACAAAATATGTGAAAAGCTTTGGGGACTTTATTATAACAGAAAGAACATTTTAAAAAATAAAAGTTCGAGCCAGCTCAGCAATGTAATCAAATCTGATTGACTAGATGATTTCTAGATATGTATGTTACCATTGCCATCTTAGGCTAATTGGTCAATTTTAGTAAATGAAAGCTACTCAAGTCTGCAGCAGAGTAGTTTGCATAAATTAATCAAGGAAATGAAACTTTTCACATGCATGGAATATTACATTAAAATAAGCCATTCTTAGCACAAATCTTGCCAGAAAAGTGAATCAATGGCTGTAATCTCTTAGCATACAGCAGAAAAAAAAATTGCATAATTATTTACTATCGTATAGGAGAATATTCAGAAAATGTTCATAGCAATTAGTTTTTGCCATATTGTCCTCCCCCTTCTAATGTGTCGTCATAGGAGTTAATATGCAGAATTTTGTAATCCTTGGCACATTGAGATGAAAGGATCTTGAATTTGAAGCAAAATGCACTTCATCAAAATTGTCTATACTCTGTACATCAAGAGATTAAATGAGACATAAACAAATCGCTGGTTTGTATCACTCTGCGGCCACGTGCATTCACAATGATGGAACATAGTTACCGCGACATGCAAGTATAATATGCATTTTACACCACTGAAAGATATATTTACTTGATCTAAATAATATGCAGCACATGGAAATTAACTGCTACTTACGCCATATCTGTCCACAATAACACTTTTTCGTTTTCTGCTCACAAACTTGAAACCAATCTCCAGAAGCAGCCTATGGAGTGAAGTTCATTTTAACTCTGGAAGATCTGAACCAGAGCTAACTGCCAACAGCACTTTAAGGGGGGGGGGGCTTTATTGTTAACAAAGAACTGGTGAACTTTTCGACGGATTGCAGATCTCACAAATTTGTCACAAACAATCCAGCACTTGCCTGGCATGTGGCCGGGGGTTTTGACTTCAACTGAGGTATGCACTGTAAATACTTGCAACTGACACACCGGTAAACCCTGATGTTAATTTCATCACGTCATCGATAGCAAGTTTGGAACATTTCTCGGAGAACTTGTTAAACACGTTCAATATTATTGTCTTTTCACCACTTCGATACAGTTTCCCACACTTATGTTTCACAACATTCACTTCTTCCTCCATGTTACTTTCATACTGAAAGATGTGTATATCGACTGAATTAGGCTGGTTACAGATTCACTTAACTGCGTATTCTTACACTTCAACTATGCTTAGTATGCTTAGTTTGTGCTTTAGCAGACATTGAGATTTCAGACCTTAGTATCAGAATTTTTTCAAAGGACTATTTAGACGGTGAAAGTGCCAAGAAGGTGCACTGCGGGCAAAATGCACTTGACTGTTTACATCTCCTTTAATCTCTTGATGTTCAGGAGGTTTTTTTTTTCCCTTCCTTTTCATGTTGAGCATACTATAAGCAAATATATCAGTTTTGATTTCAATCTGATCACATATTTCTTATAAGTTTAAGGTTATCATCAGTAATAACATGGTTATTTAGCAGATCTGGAGTACAAAATAAGCGATGATATAAACTGATGAACAGGCAACAAATCATGTTTGACTTTTGAATGCTTTCCTAGGCTGTATTTAATACAGAAACACATTTATCACTCACACTGCATCCCACATATGTACTTTTAAAAACTAAATTCAGTGGCACTTTCTTTTCCTTCTCTTCTGTCATGAATTTCAGGTGCTACACTTGTTGCTGAGACATGATTACAGCAACATCAGTTCTTACACACATGCATACATTAAACATTGGGTAAAATCTAGAAATGACAGAACCTCTGATTCACTGCAGCTTGCTATAGCCTGATTGTGTCCTAGTTAATACCATTTATTATAAACTTTTCACTTTTTTTATATAAATGTATGTACAATATCTTATTTTAAAATGTGTAGGTGAGAACACAGTTCGAACCATTGCCATGGATGGTACTGAAGGTCTGGTACGAGGGCAGGAAGTTCTAGACTCTGGATTCCCAATCAGGATACCAGTGGGTGCTGAAACACTGGGCAGAATCATCAATGTGATTGGTAAGCTAGAATTTGTACCTAGAAACGTATTGCCAAAGAGTTTTTAGTATGATGGAAATTATATCTGCACTACGAGCTTATTGTTATTAAATGTTAATTTTAGGTGAGCCAATTGATGAGAGGGGTCCAATTAACACAACAAAATATGCATCAATCCATGCTGATGCTCCTGAATTTGTAGAGATGAGTGTCGAGCAAGAAATTCTGGTGACAGGCATTAAGGTGGTAGACTTGCTAGCACCCTATGCCAAGGGTGGCAAAATTGGTAAGTTGTTCATACAGGATACAAGAACCATGACATAAATTAAATTTACTCCAAAACCTCATGTTTCATTCTTATGTTCCTTTAGGCATAATTCATTCATTCCTTCTTTCTTCCACCTGCCTAAAGTAGATAAAAAATTACCATCACTTCCTTGCCTTACTAGTAGGTAGTAAAAGCTTGTATGTAAACTCATTCTGGCTCTTAAAACTTAGAAAAGATAGCTTTAAGGGGATATTTTGCACTTGATGACATAAAGCATATACTTCCAATACTTTGGTTACGTTTGTATGACATATCAATGTTTGTGGGGTTAATAGCAAAGTGCCTCATTAGACTTTACTGTTAATTATACAGTACTCGTTAATCTGAGATAATAGGGGTGAGAGTACTTGGGATTTGGGATAACCCAGATTGTACGGAGCACCATAGTAAAAAAATTGTTAAATATGAACTGAAACCAATAGCACATGGTAAAGTTCTTAGTGTCCATTTTATCTAGAAATAATTTACTATATAAATTTAACACTATAAAATTCTCTTCTATCCACTTTCATGTTTCTCCTCAGTGGCAATGATTCTCAGTGATGATACTCTTGATATTCTCCACTCTTGCACCTGTGGTAAGGGGTACACCTGCGGCTTATCTGGAAACAAACTACAGCACCTATATGTAGGATTATAAACCCTCTGCTATAACAGTTCACTTGGTTATAAATGAATCTGAACACATTTTGTTTATAAATTCATAGGTGTTTTAATTTTCTCTACACAAGAGTAACTACAAAATGTTACAATCGAACAGAACTGTTTTATGTAGAGAAAGAGAACACATTATGCAGCAAAAGTTAGTTTGTCCACCAACCAGCAAGACTTCCTTGTCATATGGTTCCGTTTGTAACTTTTGAACTTGCAATGAAAATGCATACAAATTCTGTGGCTATATCTTTCTGTATAGAAGTCCTCACGTACTTGAGGTGAGGAGTATTGCTATTTACCCTTAAACCAATTGATCAACATAAAGTGTTTGGTTTTAAACTCAATGTTGTGCTCGAGCTGTGAAACATGAAATACAATAGTTTATATTAAACAAACTAATAAGAAACTAAACCCTTCAAAAGTGGAATCATATCGTTCGTTTTGTGTGTTTACAAATGTGAGTATTCGGAAAGTACATTTTGAAATTGTAAATAAATGCCTATAAGGTAACCAAAGTTTGCTTTATGCTTCTGATTTGCGATTTATCCTTCTGGTGTTTGATATTGTAATGCTTTATATTTGAAAATCCAAATTGCCCCCTCTATAAAATAAAGAAGAAATGACTGAAGAATATCTATAAAATTGCTCAGCATCACCTCCCGGATCCATCATAGCAAAATACTGGAGTGTACAGTAGCTAATGGCTTCGTTACCAAATGCTAGGCATTAGATGAGTACATATTTGAAATTATTTATTTATGCCAACAAACTTACTGTTGGAGAAATACGAACTGGTTTGAGAATTTAATGCCATTCTGGCAGTTTGTCACAATAGCTCAGTGGTAGAGCAGCCGCCTGGTAAGCTGAAGGTCTGTGGTTCAAATCCCAGTTGTGGCATTGAATTTTTAAGTTCCAGTTCTACCTCTCAAACATATTTGAAAATTTAAATCTGCATATTAAACAGCAAACTTTCCTGTTTTTGTAGCTTACAAAAAATTCTCTCTGCCACTCCATGAAACTGACATTCCAATGAAGCCATACTTGCCACAGAATGAGCAAAGTTAACACTATACAGCAAAGAGGAGGGGTGGATGGAGGCAAGAATGTGTTTCATTGGAGTGGCCCTTTTGAGCCAATTTTGCCCATGCATGTACATAACTATTCAAGCAGCACCTGTTTCACAATTTTATTGATAATCTGCAAGTGGACATCGATAATTTTGGGTGTAAAATTTTAATAATAATTATACCAAAGTAAGCTGGAAGTATTGCATTATAGTGCTGTAAACTATATTTGATTATTTTGCATTAAATATGCTATGTAACAAAATTCTCAAATTTTAAATATCTTGTTTTGTTTTAGGACTGTTTGGTGGTGCTGGTGTAGGAAAAACAGTATTGATTATGGAGCTGATCAACAATGTGGCCAAGGCCCATGGTGGTTACTCTGTGTTTGCTGGAGTAGGAGAACGAACAAGAGAAGGCAATGACTTATACCATGAAATGATTGAATCTGGAGTCATCTCACTGAAGGATAAGACTTCCAAGGTCGCACTGGTATATGGGCAAATGAATGAGCCTCCTGGCGCTCGTGCTCGTGTGGCTTTGACTGGACTGACTGTTGCAGAATATTTCCGAGATCAGGAAGGACAGGATGTGCTGCTGTTCATTGACAATATTTTCAGGTTTACCCAGGCTGGTTCAGAGGTGTCTGCTCTTCTGGGGCGTATCCCATCTGCTGTAGGTTATCAGCCAACTCTGGCCACTGACATGGGTACCATGCAGGAAAGAATTACCACCACTAAGAAGGGATCCATCACATCTGTGCAGGCCATCTATGTGCCTGCTGATGATTTAACTGATCCTGCCCCTGCCACCACCTTTGCTCACTTGGACGCCACAACTGTGTTGTCGCGAGCTATTGCTGAGCTGGGTATCTACCCTGCTGTAGATCCTCTGGATTCCACATCAAGAATTATGGACCCCAACATCATTGGTGCTGAGCACTACAATGTTGCTCGAGGTGTGCAGAAAATTCTACAGGTAATTATTGCAGTCTTCATGTGAGAATTGTTAAAACAGCTTGTATACACCTTTAGGCTAATTTCATGAAGGGACACTGACATACACCATGTTTGTAACTTTCCATTCGATCTTTCAACAACTGAGCATGTCCTTTCTCTACTAACCAATCTAGTCTAGTAAAGTACATTTTTTAAATGTTGTAGGACTACAAATCACTGCAAGATATCATTGCTATCCTGGGTATGGATGAACTGTCAGAAGAAGATAAGCTAACAGTTGCCAGGGCACGTAAGATTCAGAGGTTCTTGTCCCAGCCTTTCCAGGTGGCTGAGGTGTTCACTGGACATGCAGGAAAACTTGTACCCCTAGAGGAAACCATTAAGGTACAATCACTTCATTGACAAAATTTGTGTGGGATTCAATATTTGGTGAGAGAAACTATGCTAAGTGCATTGGGTTACCAATTTTAATGTCCTTGTGTACAAAATTGATTTTAAAGGTAATTTTAGCCATGTCAGTATAACATTAGAGCTTTTATCATTTTTAGTATAAAAGTCATCAATGTATTGGATACATATTTCAAAAGTAACTTAAAAACTGTTTCCTTTCACGTATTTTTTACACTGTTTCTCGTCATTTTTATGCATGATCATAGTTATTTACTTTCCAAACATTTCTGTGCTGAAAAACTTCCCCCTGGGTTTTACGTTACTATTTAAAAGATTTACTATTTAAGATGTTTTCACATGCCCATATACCTAATAGCTAATTCATTCATAAAATTTTTTATGCTTTGGTGTTTAAGTGTTTTAAGATTTTGTGTATGCACCTACAGATGTTCTTTGTACTATTTTTGTGGGGGTGCATTCTGCTAATCACATCAGTCATCTGTGCACATCTCGTTTATCATTTTGCAGTGTCACTTTCATATAAGGGTGAAGAAAATTTCTAGAATGTCATGTTTCTAAAAAGGAATCAAATTTGTGTATATTTGACAGCTACTTTCTAATGTTTAGTGAGTTGATTGGCATATAGTTTTTATTTGTTGTAATAGTTTTATCATTTAAAGATTTTGTATTCATCCAAAAGTGGAAAATGACCAGAGAGCATTTCCAGGCTGTGATTTTTTTATGATTTTAAATCATTGATGTCTAAATGTGAAGATTAGATTAAAAACTACTTGATGAAGATCCTCTAAGGAATTTATAATTATTGGTACAGCAAATTCAAAAGATAATGGTTTTTTTACACCCTTCATATTAGCTTCACATGTATATATGTAACGGAGTCTTGCATCGTAATTTTCATCCACTTATAGTTTGACTTGAAAATTTGCACACATCAAGTACCGATGACAATACAATATTATAATTTTATCTTAAGATCCTGATCCAGATTAGAATAAATAAAAATTTAACTAAATTTATCAATGTAATAGAATCTTTCACATAATTTTCACCACCTTAGTCATCTGTGTGACTTGAAAATTTGCACACGTATCAGGGTTGCCAACATTTAAAAGTAAAATTATCGTACCAGCCACTCAAAATTATAGATTTGGATTCGAAATTATCGTACATCATAAAGCAAATGCTACAATAATAAAAATATCAGTATAATACTTATGAAAATATAAGAGTAATGATGTTTATTATATCCACTTGCAAGATTGATGAGCTCAACAAATATTACAACTTTAGCACTTATGTTTCTCGCACTATTCATCTGAAAGTTCAGCTTCAACTGTTGCAGCATTGCACCAATTTGTTGTTGAGATAAACCTTAACATCTCAGTGACTTGCAGATTTTAAGATCTACCACGTTCTTTCATAAGTTGAGACGACAAAATGAGTTCATTTACCATATCTAGTGCCAATCTGTTTCTAACTTTGGTTTTTATTAAACCCAGTTTAGAAAAAAAACTCTTTCACAAGAAGTGCTTCTGTAGGGCAAGGAAACCACTGATAATGCAAAGGCCACTAGTTCTTTGAAATCAGTATTTCCACCAAGGTGACATGTTTAACAGCACTCCAGAAACTGTCAGGTTCAGATATGTCCTTTATTTCACACGGAATAGCACGTATTCCGAGTTTTCTACATTGATCGTCAATTTTGTGAACAGTGCCTTCCTCTTTGAGCTTATCAGACCTGGGCACACTGGCAATAAGAGGATAAAGGGTAGCGGGCTTTGTAGCTATGGTGTGGAGACAGACAATGAGGACAAAAGTGGTGTTATTTGTAATTAGTTTCACTTTGCTGGAGTGACAAACCAGTGAAAATATTTTGCTGATATCGAACTATCATACATTCAAATTATTGTACACCCTCATAATTATCATAAGGATTGACAACCATCGTACAAACATTAAAATTATCGTATGCCCCCGTAATTATCGTACGAGTTAGCAACCCTGACACGTATCAAGGAGCATTGACAACACAATAGTATAACTTTATCATAAGATCCTTACCAGGACCATCAGGATAAAACAAAGCTAATCAGCTAAATTTATCAGGGTAATGGAATCTTTCAATGTTGTTGTTGTTGTTGTTGTTTTCTAGTGCCTTGCATCTGGCAATGAAGCCATTAGCATTCGTGCTTTCCAATGTAATTTTCACCAACTTGAGAAGTCTGACTTGAAAATTTGCGCATGTGTCAAGGATTAATGACAATACCATAAAATCTTGCATTTGTCCTAATGTGCTTAATAGGATCTTCAGGATAAAAATGACTAAGCTAAATTTATCAATGCAAAGGAATCTTTCGATGTAATTTTCAGCAACTTAGTCGTCTGATTGACTTGAAAATTTGCACACATGCCGAAGGCCAATAGCAATACAATAATACTATCATGACTTTGTCCTAATCTCCTGATCAGGATCATCAGGATAGAAAAATACTTAGATAAATGTATCAACATAACAGAATATTTTAATGTAATTTTCACTAACTTGAGAGTTTATTAAAGTTTCACGGGCGATCAGCCGTGTGAGGTTTGAAAATATTGAGCTTTCGGCCATTCTAAACTCCATGGCCTTCGTCAGAATGAAATGACCGTTATTTTTTCCCGCTCCCCCTATATATACAATGTTAGATGAGAGGGGGCTGCATTGCCCTGGCCAATGAGCGGGTGACGATTTGTGATTGGGCCTGCTGTTTCGGGCTATGTTTGTCACCGGCCACAGTGTTTTCTTGAGGGTCAGTACTTGGACCAGAATCACTATAGTTGCTGTTGTGAATGTGTTTCATGGCTATTGTCCAGGCAGGGCTTAGCTGAAGACCACGGTCCCTGTTGTAATTGTTTGGATGTAGTTTGATTTGAATGGCTTCCTTAATGACTCTGTCCCAGTATTTATCCGTATGCTCCAGAACTTGAGAGTTGTCTGATTGACTTGAAAATTTGCACACGTGTTAAGGACTGATGAGAATGACTTTGTCCCAATGTAATGGGATAAACAATCCCAGGATTGTCAGGATAAACAATTACTAAGCAAATTTTATAGAAAACGGTAGAATTATTACATCTTAGATGTCGCTATGGCACATTTCTACATGCACCCTGAAAATTGCTTTAATTAAATAAATACATATTTAATTTAAAAGGTGAGTCAGTAACACTAAACAACACTTACATTTGTAATTTTCCGGAATGTGTTTTGGAGGTTAACTTTCCTCCATTATCAATCGGACAATAACTGGGTTTCCATGGTGCAGATGGCGATGCTTCTTCAGATGTTTCTTCTGGTAATGGTTCAAGGAACTTGCTGAAAATATCTTTCTGGGGAATGTCAAAATTAAATACTCGGTTTCTGTTTTTTAAAATGAAGGTTTGTTCCCATGTGGACAGCTCTTGTTTTCTGGTTATGTGTTTGAGTTTTGTAATGAAGTATACTTAGGAAAAACAAAGAGAAATTTAGAAATTAGATCCAAGGAACACGTTGGGAACATCAAGAGCAAACAATTGGAAAAATCAGCAGCTGCCTTTCACTTTTGGACAAAAAATCATGACATAAGGCCAGAACAGGCAATGCATTCCTGTACTTGTCACATGCGCTTTGTTACAGCTATGCCCATTTCCATTTCTTTGAGGGTTTTGTACCTCTCCTCCCCTCTTCCAATTTGTGCTAAAGGGGGATGACTGTTTTGCTGGCAGTTCCTAACCTCACTTTGATTTGCTGTGCTTCTGAGGTTGGCTATCTCATTTGCTAATACTATGCCTATTTTTGGTCAAATGCAAGTAGCAGTTTGATCATATAAGGTACCTTCTATCAGTTTCAAATATTGTCAGGTAAGTGATGAATGACTCAATCTCTTGGTCACTCATCAGCTGGTCAGCCATCCTGCATTTGAAAATAACTCTTCTCTGGCTATCAGCCAGGTGAATTCTGGAAGTGATTCCGAGCTTTCAAGAGCTAATGTCGCTCTCATCTTCAGGGAATGATGTGGAGACTGCAGTTCAGTTTATTCTTAGTCAATCCGATGGAAGGGGCGGGCCAAAGGCTGCTGCGAGATGTGCTCCTTCAGTTCCCACTGCTTTTCCCTTTTGCACAAACAACCTGTATCCACAAATTGTGCATACGATATGCGAATAGTTGTTAGAGGCAGGCTCCTTTGCGTATTTTATCCAAAAATGGTAGTGTTGATATTCAAGAGTATAAACAGCTTACTCCTTTCCACTAGCTGCCATTTTGTTAAACTCTGTTGTTACTGCCCTCTGGTGGTAACTGATGTCACTACAGTTGATGCAGAACAAACCTTTGATAGTTTGTCTAACGTTAATACAACAAAATAGTATGCTTTCCTCATTTTCTAAAATAAAAATCACAAAACCCCGACAATCATTTTGAATAATCCTGTATGACACAATTTTTTTTCCTTCCTGTTTCTTTTCTCGTCAAGATTTAAGAAAGGCATAAAATCTAAACTGGGAATCATGAACTAATTCTGCACTATCCTTCTATTCATAGCTCTGATAGACTGCCAAATTGACATTGAAAAATAGAGAAATGGTAATTTTTGTTGCAGGGTTTTAAACAGATTCTCAATGGAGAGTATGATCATCTACCAGAAGTAGCCTTCTACATGGTTGGACCTATTGAAGAGGTAGTCCAGAAGGCAGAAAAGCTTGCTGAATCAACAAGTTAAGAAAAAAGATAAATACATTTCATGCTGCTGTAGACATCAGCATTTCCAAGTAGTAACAAAGAATGTGTCAGAAAGGTGGAAGTGCAAACACGTGAACTGCATACCTAAAGGAAAATTGTACAGGGGCAGCACAATTTAGTTGTTCTGTGCATTTTATTAGATTGTGGAAAATTTGCATTTCTTGTTTAACTGTGGTACTTGTTGTACATTTCATTTATTTTTCAAGTTCTGAGATTCGGACAAACCTTTCCATAGTTATGTAAATTGTCAGTTCAAATATGTTCCAAAATTCTGTACTGAAATGATTGTATAAACCTGAAATAAAGGCAGATGTTTTCCTTAGAAATGTCTTCTTTATGCATTATGTAGCATAACTAATAGAATGACATACTGCATTTGAAGTATATTGAATTTTAAACATTAAAAAAACGGTATTTTATATAAACATTTAGATACCCCTATACAGGATTAACCTTATTTTGCATTATGAAAACAAAATGTCAGCACAGCAAATCGTATGGTAAAATTACCAATAAAAATCTGATGTGTTGCATTCAGATGACTCTCTCTACTCTTATACTAACCATTCCTACTAACTCTTATCCCTGTATCTTCTTCGTAAACATTGAAGAGACTTAGCAGTAATAGTAACCACTTTTTAGAGAGCACCATATTTTTATGTTTTGGCAGTTATATCGCTCTCTCAAAACCCCCATAATGTCTGGAGGACCACACCTGTCATCGGTTTACGGGTCTCACTGACCTGACCGGGAGAGTTATCAAAATAAATCCACTGACCATATCCTCTGATTACCAATCAGAGGACGTATTACACGCCATGACAGGTCAGCATGTTAGGGCTTAAGAGTTTATAGAGAAATGGAAAAGTTGGAAAAATAAAGGCTTCCTAGTCCTCAGGAAGTCTAATAGCATCGGAGTGGGAAGAGAACAAGAGATGACCAAGGTAAGGCCAGATAGAAAAGCTACAGTGAGGAGGAAAACAGCAGTAAGTGGAAGTAATGTTCTGCTCAGCTTGGGTACCTTGTGGTCACCATTCACATATCCCCTAGACGGAGATCCCTAAGTATACAGATCTGGTGTAGCCTATGTGAGCCTATACAAGCCTACCTCCTCAGTCTATACTTATATACAGATCTGGTGTAGTGTATGTGAGCCTACACAAGCTTACATTTTTTTTTTTTTTTTTTTTTTTTTTAATTAACGTCCTCCAACATTGTGTTATATCGGACGAATGGGTGAAATGATGCTCAAATGAGCCTGAGGTCCATGGAGCTTTAAGTTATCCGACATTCGTCTTCTCAGGGTAGGGAAAACCTCTGAAAAAAACCTTACCCAGATAACTTACCCTAAGCGAGATTCGAACTCGCAACCTCTTGAATGTGAGGCAGACAGGCTAACCATCACGCTACCGAGGCGGGCTACACAAGCCTACCTCTTCAGTCTATACTTACATACAGATCTGGTGTAGCCTATACTAGCCCATCTCCCCAGCCTATACTTATATACAGATCTGGTGTAGCCTATGTGAGCCTAAACAAGCCTACGTTTTCAGTCTATACTTACATACAGATCTGGTGTAGCCTATGTCAGCCTATACTAGCCTATCTCCTCAGTCTATACTTACATACCAATCTGGTATAGCCTATGTGAGACTATACTAGCCTAGCTCCCCAGCCTATACTTACATACAGATCTGGTGTAGCCTGTCAGCCTATACTAGCCTATCTCCCCAGCCTATACTTATATACAGATCTGGTGTAGTCTGTCAGCCTTTCTCCTCAGTCTATACTTATATACTGATCCGGTGTAGCCTATACTTATATATAGATCTGGTGTAGCCTATGCCAGCCTATACTAGCCTATCTCCCCAGCCTATACTTACATACAGATCTGGTGTAGTCTATGTCAGCCTATCTCCTCAGTCTATACTTATATACTGATCCGATGTAGCCTATACTTATATACAGATCTAGTGTAGCCTATGTCAGCTTATACTAGCCTATCTTCTCAGTCTATACTTATATACCGATCCGGTATAGCCAATGTGAGCCTATACTAGCCTACCTCCCCAGTCTATACATATATACAGATATGGTGTAGCCTATGTGAGCCTATACTAGCCTATCTCCTCAGTCTATACTTATATACCGATCTGGTGTAGCCTACGTGGGCCTATACTAGCCTAGCTCCTCAGTCTATACTTATATACCGATCTGGTGTAGCCTACGTGAGCCTATACTTATATACCGATCTGGTGTAGCCTATGTGAGCCTACACTAGCCTATCTCCACAGTCTATACTTATATACCGTTCTGATGTAGCCTACGTGAACCTATACTAGCCTACCTCCCTGGTCTATACTTATTTACAGATCTGGTGTAGCCTATGTGAGCCTATACTAGCCTATCTCCTCAGTCTATACTTACATACAGATCTGGTGTAGCCTATGTCAGCCTATACTAGCCTATCTCCCGGGCCTACACTTACATACAGATATGGTGTAGCCTATGTCAGCCTATACTAGCCTATCTCCCCAGCCTATACTTATATAAAGATCTGGTGTAGCCTATGTCGGCCTATCTCCTCAGTCTATACTTATATACAGATCTGGTGTAGCCTTTGTGAGCCTATACTAGCCTATGTCCTCAGTCTATACTTACATACCGATCTGGTATAGCCTATACTAGCCTATCTCCCCATCCTATACTTATATACAGATCTGGTGTAGCCTATGTGAGCCTATACTAGCCTACCTCCCCTGTCTATACTTATATACAGATCTGGTGTAGCCTGTGTGAGCCTATACTAGCCTATCTCCCCAGCCTAAACTTATATACAGATCTGGTGTAGCCTATGTGAGCCTATACTAGGCTACCTCCCCAGTCTATACTTACATACAGATCTGGTGTAGCCTATGTCAGCCTATCTCCACAGTCTATACTTATATACATATCTGGTGTAGCCTATGTCAGCCTATCTCCACAGTCTATACTTACATACAGATCTGGTGTAGCCTATACTTATATACAGATCTGGTGTAGCCTATGTGAGCCTATACTATCGTATCTCCACAGTCTATACTTATATACAGATCTGGTGTAGCCTATGTGAGCCTATACTATCGTATCTCCACAGTCTATACTTACATACAGATCTGGTGTAGTCTATGTCAGCCTATACTAGCCTATCTCCCCAGCCTATACTTATATACAGATCTGGTGTAGCCTATGTCACCCTATCTCCCCAGCCTATACTTATTTACAGATCTGATGTAGTCTATGTGAGCCTATACCAGCCTATGTCCTCAGTCTATACTTACATACCGATCTGGTATAGCCTATGTGAGCCTATACTAGCCTATCTCCCCATCCTATACTTATATACAGATCTGGTGTAGCCTATGTGAGCCTATACTAGCCTACCTCCCCTGTCTATACTTATATACAGATCTGGTGTAGCCTGTGTGAGCCTATACTAGCCTATCTCCCCAGCCTAAACTTATATACAGATCTGGTGTAGCCTATGTGAGCCTATACTAGGCTACCTCCCCAGTCTATACTTACATACAGATCTGGTGTAGCCTATGTCAGCCTATCTCCACAGTCTATACTTATAACATATCTGGTGTAGCCTATGTCAGCCTATCTCCACAGTCTATACTTACATACAGATCTGGTGTAGCCTATACTTATATACAGATCTGGTGTAGCCTATGTGAGCCTATACTATCGTATCTCCACAGTCTATACTTATATACAGATCTGGTGTAGCCTATGTGAGCCTATACTATCGTATCTCCACAGTCTATACTTACATACAGATCTGGTGTAGTCTATGTCAGCCTATACTAGCCTATCTCCCCAGCCTATACTTATATACAGATCTGGTGTAGCCTATGTCACCCTATCTCCTCAGTCTATACTTATATACAGATCTGGTGTAGCCTTTGTGAGCCTATACTAGCCTATCTCCTTAGTCTATACTTACATACCGATCCGGTATAGCCTATGTGAGCCTATACTAGCCTACCTCCCCAGTCTATACTTATATACAGATCTGGGGTAGCCTATGTGAGCCTATACTAGCCTACCTCCCCAGTCTATACTTACATACAGATCTAGTGTAGCCTATGTAAGTTTATCTCCACAGTCTATACTTATATACAGATCTGGTGTAGCCTATGTGAGCCTATACTATCCTATCTCCACAGTCTATACTTATATACAGATCTGGTGTAGCCTATGTGAGCCTATACTATCCTATCTCCACAGTCTATACTTATATACAGATCTGGAGTAGTCTATGTCAGCCTATACTTACATACAGATCTGGTGTAGCCTATGTCGGCCTATCTCCTCAGTCTATGTGAGCCTATACTAGCCTATCTCCCCAGCCTATACTTATATACAGGTATGGTGTAGCCTATGTGATCCTATACTAGCCTACCTCCCCAGTCTATACTTACATACAGATCTGGTGTAGCCTATGTGAGCCTATACTAGCCTATCTCCCCAGCTTATACTTATATACAGATCTGGGGTAGCCTATGTGAGCCTATACTAGCCTACCTCCCCAGTCTATACTTATATACAGATCTGGTGTAGCCTATGTGAGCCTATAGTATCCTATCTCCACAGTCTATACTTATATACAGATCTGGTGTAGCCTATGTCAGCCTATCTCCACAGTCTATACTTATATATAGATCTGGTGTAGCCTATGTGAGCCTATACTAGCCTACCTCCCCAGTCTATACTTATATACAGATCTGGTGTAGCCTATGTGAGCCTATACTATCCTATCTCCTCAGTCTATACTTATATACAGATCTGGTGTAGCCTACGTGAGTTTATACTATCCTATCTCCTCAGTCTATACTTATATACAGATCTGGTGTAGCCGTTCCACTGTGGACTTGGTGGTAATACGAAAGCTGATTTTCTTACTGAAAAGGGTACTGGCAATGTGCAGAAATCTATAGTTAATCTACCATTTTATGCAGCTAAAAGATTAGTCAACTCTGAATTCAAAAATTTATTGCAAAATATTACTATGAAAAATCAAAAAATAAAAGATGGGAACTACCAAACATTCAAACAGTAATTCCTGAGTATCCTCGAAAAATGGCAGTTGCAACCTTCACGCTGATTACAGGACATGATTTTCTGGCAAAACATTTAAACAGAATTGGGATATATTCTTCACCACTCTGTCGTCTATGTGATCTGTAAGAGGAAATGGACTGAGACCACCTTCAAATATCTCCAGCTACTTCTAGCACCCCATTCATCAGTGAAAAATATTGGAGAGCAAGAGGATTAATGACTTCATTGTCAGAAATCCAGCATTAGCTAACATTTGACAAGCAAAAGAGAATTATTAGTTGGGGCAATGGCACATACATTATCCATTATAGTTGTATTGTCAATTGGTACTATGCCAAAAGCTGACGAGGATTGTTCGTGTGCGAAACATGACAATTACTTGACATGTATGTGAATCCAGTGTTAAGGATATACTAGTTTTAAGTATCACAAAAGTGATAAGGGTTCTTATTTTAATTCATAACTAGAGCAGTATTTAAATTCTTTATTCATCCTTTTAGAACATATACATGTTGTTGGATATATCAGGTTACATAAATTGCTAAAGTAACTGTCTTAATGGTAAAAAGCCAACTTAGTCAAATGAACATAACAATGTAAGATATAACTAAAAATCTGTTTAAACATCATGGGAGGACATAGTTTTGGATAAATATTTAAATTGTCATTAGCATGAAATTTCAAGAAGGTTGTTCCAATAAGTGGTTGTGAACATGTTCCAAACTTATACCAACATTTCTTTGCACATGTGTCAGTTGAGTGCACTTTCAGAACTACTTTAAAATTTTGTATGGTTTGATCACTTCTAAAATTACTTCATCTGTGATTTGAACTTTATTAATCTGCATTGCTTGCATTGCTATACAATTTGCACATGTCCAGAATTTTCAGCTCTTCGCCTAATCACTGGAGCAGTTAAATCCACACCTATTGATGCCATGCTTGCCTTAACACGGACCCCATCAATAACAACAAAAATAGAAGAACAAGCATTGCTCCAACATGAGAAAATGTTATGACTGCCAAACTCTAAATGGACAGAAGAGAACCTCCCCCCTTCAATCCTAAACTCATAGTAGTTTCCTAGAAAAGGTAACACAGATTAAATCCAAATTGAACATTCCTAACACCAGAGAAAATCTACTTATAAGAGAAAATCTATTGGAATTATTGCAACCTACCTTCAATTTGGAATTAATAGAGGAAATAAGTAAATCAGACACACCAAAAGAAATACAAAAACTTCTAGCTCTGGAAACAATCAATACAAGGTATCCCACAGAAGAATGGCTGCATATATATACTGATGGATCCTCCAAGGAAAACCTTACTGGAGCTGGAGTTACGCATTCACATTTTTCCTTTTATCATTCTGTTGGCAGAGACACAACAAATTAGATGGAGAAATAGAGGCTATATACATTGCTCTCCGACAATTATTAAATCTTCCCTTAAATAAATTTAACAAGGCAGTAATTGTTTCGGATTCTAAAGCTGCAATTCAGGGAATATGTTCAAATACTACAAATAAGTCTAACAAAAATTAGAGAATGCTACAAAATGTTAACACAACTCCAAAAAGTTAATAAGACTGTTCATCTCCAATGGATTGCAGCACACTGTGGAGTCATGGGGAACGAAGCTGCAGACTCACTTGCAAAGAAAGGCACAACAATAAAACAAAAGTCATCTCTACAGAATAGGTATCTCAGCCTCACCAATATGTGTCCTGTGTAACGATCCAGCAGAAATGAACGGAGACCACTTGAAGACCTGTGAAGCATTAAGATCAGAAGAAACTACAGTTCAAAAGTATTGGAGAGCACGAATGCTAATGGCTTCATTGCCAGATTCAAGGCACTAGAAAACAACAACAACTTTTGATCAGGAACTATTTCACTAATTCCCAAAATGTTGAAAATTGAATAAATTCTGAATTGATTCTCACATTACAATGCAACTTAGCTTCTGTGCATGCTCAGACAATTAAAAACTGATTCTGGGTTATGTTGGAACAAATATAAACATTTGCCAGATAACCACAAGAGAGCAACAGTATAGCTGTAATAAAACAAACTTGCTAGCATTCCCATCAACCACCAAATGAAGATAAATGTCTTCAGAATATACCTTTTTGAATACTTTATAAATAAGTACAAAATAAAGATTTCCCCACAAAATATCTTTCAAGATAAAAAGATCTATCAACCTCTCCATCATATACCATCTGCAAGTACTTTTTTGCACTGTCATTTCCGACCTGGTAAAAACTTCATGGTTGAAAAGTTGGAATAAATAACGATCACAAGTAGATGAAAAGTAAAAGGGTTGAGGAAGACAATACTCCAACTCAAATTGGGTGGTTAAACTAGCCAGAAAGTGTCCTTGTTAAGTTTTAAGAACATTACCAGTGGAATGGAGTTTAACACTAAGGTCATTTGGGAGAACATTACAAGGGTTGTCCCAGAAGTACCCGACCTGACATATAGATAGCGACTGTTGCTTCAAACAAATAATTATGGTAAATATCAACCTTATAAAGCTTAAGTTTGACAATGCTACATTGTTCAGTATTTGTTTGGCAACCATCAATAATGAATGCTCTCAGTGAATTTGGAAACATGGATAAAACTGGTCATTGTTATGTGGTATAATACTTTAATTTGAAAGGTGTTAGTCCAACTAAAATTAAAGCTGAACTTGATTCTACTGTAGAGACTGCTCCTTTGTTTACAACAGTAAAATATTAGGCGGCAGACTTTAAGCAAGGTCGTACAAGCTGCCAAGACGAACACTGCAGTGGTTGATCAAATGAGGTGACCATGCCAGTAGTTGTAAACAAAAACCATATAATGGTTTGGATGACTGTCAACTGAAAGTGCACATGTTAGCAGACATTGCAGGCTTTCCAAAAAATGCTGTACATCACATAGTGACTGAAAATTTGGATATGAGAAAGTTGTGAGCAAGATGGGTGCTGCATTTGCTCATAATATGGAACAACAGTGTCTTGAGAATGTTACAGTTGAGTGGCTGCAATAAAGCAGAGCTTTTGCATTGATTCACAAACATGGATGAAACGTAGTTCCATCACTTCACATGTGAGATGAAGGAACAGTCGAAACAGTGGATTGAAAGGGGAGAATTGGCTCCAAAGAAGGCAAAGACAAGGCAAGGTCATAGCATCCGGTTTTTGAGATGCACATGTGACAATTTTCACTGATTATATCCAAAAAGGAAAAGCAATCAATGATGAGTATTATGCGAATTTGCTCAGTGTTTGTGATGAAATCGAGCAAAAAGCGCCACATTTAGTGAAAAAGAAAGTTTTGTTTCATCAATGCAATGCAACAGTTGACACATCCATTGTTGCCATGGCCAAGTTAAAGATTGAATGGCTTACTAGTGCACTCTGTTAACCAAATTTAGTCCCGCTCCCCCTGATTATTTTCTGTTTCCAAATTTGAAGAAATGGCTTGGTGATAAAAGATTTGCCAACAATGAAGGGTTAGAGTCTGCAGTTGATGGCTATTTTGCAGAGTTCAATGGTTCTTAATATAAACAAGGTATTGCAGCTATTGAGCATCGCTAGGAAAAGTGCTGAGCTCAAAGGAGACTAGGTAGAAAAATAAAGATGTTTTTTCCAAAAATTATGCTTTATTAGGTCAGGTACTTCTGGGACAGCCCTCGTGTGTAATGAGCCATGACCTTGTGTTCAATCCATTAGTGTTTTGTGATGAATGAGGTTAATGACTTTCCCTGTTAGGACAGCTTTCCACCAAACTAAAACTCTCAAAATAGCAACATACAGTTTTTACATTAATATTTAGAAAGGGGTGAAAAGGAAGAGAGGGAAGGGGAATAGTTGCTATCATGTGGAAGTTTGAAGCAAACCAGGGAGCACATTACTTTGTTAAATCTTTTAGAGGGAAATGGGTGAAAATGTGGCAGAAAATGACAAAATTACTGTTTTATGTTTTTTTTTTTTTTTTTTTTTTTTTTGTACCAAAAAATACTGGGTGATTTAAAGTGCATATATGCGAAATTTTAAAGCACTACATTGGCTGGAAGTTGCTCTAATTACATCCAAAACATCAGCAATAGAAGTTATAAGAAAAATCACATTCAAGTACTTTGACAGTACCAGAGCCCACCCACATAGGCAGTAACTAATAAATAAATCAAAGGACAAGAACCCCAGCTACACCAAAAGAGAGGCAAATCTAGGGTCACTTACAACTGCAATGAAATGAACAAGAACACAAACACGAGCAATCTCAGAAAAGCAAATGGATAACTAGAAAACTAAATATTATAAATAATTGAGGCATTCAGGGCTAGATAATAGTAAGCCACCTTAAGTGAATTTTACAGGAGAGATATATGAAAGTTTAAAAGATTCTTTAAATCAGGTGATGTGTATTCTTTTTATATGGTACTACATACATTTAGGTATTCTTGGCACATATAACAGAACATTTTTTATTACTCTAAATAGTGCAAAGGAACACAAAAATTTGTGACTTATCATTATATATCGCCAGTTTCAGGGCCAATATTTGGTTTCATTGTACATCATTCACATTACCATCTGTGTCATCTTAAGAAACTGCCATAAATGAATTCAGGCTCACCAATCCACTCTGTAGCTTCTTAGGGTAAATAAACTTCATGGTGCACTGCAGACATATAGGGAAGGAGGTCCATGATGTCAGACAGTTTCTTGTGTTGTATAGGAAATGCCTGATTATATTTTGGTGTTAATGTCTGCAGGACGGCCATGCTTCTTGACATTGATTTCACAAAGTCTCCATGAACAGTGTGCCTCAGTCATTTCCAATGGCAAGTACACAGAGGTCCTATTTCGCTGTCAGCTATTTTCTTGTTGGTTGCATTACTCAAGTACTTCTGACCCTTAAAAACAAAAACAATTCTGTGTCACATTTTTATGCAACATCACATAGCTCATGGTTCATTAAAAATTATTACTTATGAATACCATATGTAGTGCATTGTCATGATAAGCCATATTGTCACACGCTATAGGAGGTAGCAACTTATGCTCCTCAACGGCTGCCAGTGAGGGTCCAAGGCGGCGCCGTGGCCGAGCGGTTAACGCGCTCGCCTATCACCTAGGCGGCCCGGGTTCGATCCCAGGGACCCGCATGTGGTATTCGTGGTGGACGAAGCGGCGTCAGGGCGGGTTTTCTCTGGGTGCTCAGGTTTCCCCCGCCATCTCATTCCACCGGTGCTCCATCTTCATTCCATGTATCATCAGTGTCACCGCCTGCGGTGCCGTAGTAGTAAAAGCGGGCGTTAAGCACTACAACAACAACAGTGAGGGTCCAACTGTCATTGGGCACCGCTGGAGAGTGTAACCAAATATGGATGACTTTAAATATATGGCATGACACAGAATTACCTAGCAGGTGTGTGTGTGTGCGGAGAATGGAGGGGGCACACCTCGCCCACTGCAACCCCGATATGGATCTATTGCGGGCTACCCCCCCCCTCTCCCCGCCCTCCCCCAGGGGGAAAGGACAAGGCAAAGTGAAACTGGAAGTATGGACGAGAACGGAATCTGACTTAGCCCCCAGAGATGCACAGCAGTCCCTAACAGTTCTAGATATTGATACCTGGCGCCCAAAACATATCCGCTGCTCAGGAAGAGGATGATGAAACGACCCTTGCGGCCCAAGCAGCAACTTTCTAGATAAACAGGGAAGTATTCCCTAGCAGGTAGTACCAAAAGCATAGGAATCTCAATTTTGCTCAGAGTGTAGCTTACCATTATCTAGACCCAAGTGCCTCAATTTAGTTACAGCTTTAAGAAGGGTAGTATATGCAAAAAAAAAAAAAAAAGAATGATGAGCCTTCACTGTAGTAATAAAAATAAAGAAAACATTGACTGAAGAGGGCAAAATAAGCTCTGAAGCAGCCATGGGTGAGATAAATACACAATCCCCATACCAGCAGCGGCAGTAGATGATATAGCAGTGTAAAATGTGATACTTATTGCACGGGGGGCAACAAATTTCAAACATGCAGAACAACAGGATGAAATCTGTTGAGTTAGAAAAGAGGATTTGTTTTAAGCATGAAGCAGAATTTGCTGAGTGGCTTGCAGCATTGTCTTAAGAGTAAGAGATTTAGAGTTCAAATATTAGTAAAGTCTTACATGTAGTTATAATGTTTTTGAAATGCATGGAATGTAACAAAAGTAATGAATTGTGTTGAGTCAGAAAACAATCTCAATTTTAACTGTGCTTCCACTTTAATAATTTTTTTAAATTGTATTTGAATTAACTGATTCATACTGCAAGCCTATGTAATTCCAAAACATCAACTAAAGCATAATAGAAATATTTGTCATAAAATGAATTGGACCATTAAAGTAGAAACACAGGAAAATGTGAGTCCTCAAGTGGGACAATTAATTATTAGGAAGGGAAGATGGGATTTGCTGCTCTAGAGACATACACCATTAACCCTTTCAAGGATATGGAGGTCATATAACAGTCATTTTGAAATGCAGGAGATGCATATGGATGTCAGTAGATGCCCTGGGCATATGTGCATTTTATGCTTATTTAACCCTAATTATTTTAATTTTTCTCTTTTATAATAAATGTAACTAAGTTCTATAAGAGATAAGGGCTTAACTTTAAAGGTTTCTTTTTGAATGGTACATCTTAAAATATGGATCAACACATAAGGGTACATTTTGTTGTGGGTGGTATCCTTTTAGGAAAGTGTTTTCCTTCAAGACTAATGGGTGCAGGAGTTGTAGATTTCTTATCTCTGTATGAAGAGGCCTCAGTACATTATAGTGCTCAATTGAGCTGCTGATATGTGGAAGTTCAGGTAGATCATTGTCTTGCGTGGGTTTGAGCTCTCCAAATTACCAAACAATGGTTATATTCAGCTGGTGCAAAAATACTTTTTTATACCATTTAACTGTTTTTTGTAAAGAAGGACATGCTTGCAATACTTCATCAACTAGATCGACACCACTCATATGCATATGTATTTCTGAATAACGTTAGGCTTGAAACTGAACGCTAACAAATTCCCAGGACATGGTGTCACCGTGCCCGTGCTCCGAAAGGGCCGTTACTCACCTGACGCGGATTTACTATAATTACTTCCATTAAAGTTTCGTTACATAATATACTATTATATGTTAGTAACCTTCGCCTTCAGTGTTCGCATTTTATAATTTGCAGTTCTCTGGAATGTTTAACTCTGAATGAGTGGCAAAAGACAAAATGCTTCCTGAACACCCAATCCCACATCTGTTATTTTCCGGCTGATATGAGACAGATCTTAATGAGGAGTGCTTTCATACGTAGGATGACTTAACTTGGAAAGTCCACTGTCATCAAGCTGTCGGAAAAAAAACTATCCCTATTCTTTCTTACTGCCTCCGTAGTGTAGTGGTAGCGCACCTGCCTCTAGTGCAGAGTACCTGGATTCGATCCCGGTACAGGCGTGGGAATTTTTCTCCTGCTGGGAGGTCTGACACGGGGTGCACTCAGCCTTGTTTGGTCCTTGATGAGCCATTTGATGAAGTAACAACCCCAGGTCACGAAGGCTGCACAACAGGCCGGGAGAGATCAGGGCACTGACCACGTCCCACCCTCCAGTTTCGCACCACACTCATAACGCCTATAGTGGGTAGATATGGGGGATGCAGCGGTGGGGCAGTATTCCTTGGTCCACGAAGGGCTGTTGCACTAGGGGTTTTATTATTATTATTATTATTATTATTATTATTATTATTATTATTATTATTATTATTATTATTATTATTATTATTATTATTATTATTATTATTATTATTATTATTATTATTATTATTATTATTATTATTATTATTATTATTATTATTATTATTATTATTATTATTATTATTATTATTATTATTATTATTATTATTATTATTATTATTATTATTATTATTATTATTATTATTATTATTATTATTATTATTATTATTATTATTATTATTATTATTATTATTATTATTATTATTATTATTATTATTATTATTATTATTATTATTATTATTATTATTATTATTATTATTATTATTATTATTATTATTATTATTATTATTATTATTATTATTATTATTATTATTATTATTATTATTATTATTATTATTATTATTATTATTATTATTATTATTATTATTATTATTATTATTATTATTATTATTATTATTATTATTATTATTATTATTATTATTATTATTATTATTATTATTATTATTATTATTATTATTATTATTATTATTATTATTATTATTATTATTATTATTATTATTATTATTATTATTATTATTATTATTATTATTATTATTATTATTATTATTATTATTATTATTATTATTATTATTATTATTATTATTATTATTATTATTATTATTATTATTATTATTATTATTATTATTATTATTATTATTATTATTATTATTATTATTATTATTATTATTATTATTATTATTATTATTATTATTATTATTATTATTATTATTATTATTATTATTATTATTATTATTATTATTATTATTATTATTATTATTATTATTATTATTATTATTATTATTATTATTATTATTATTATTATTATTATTATTATTTCTTAACTACTCAACAATCACAGAAAAAACCTTTTATAAATTTCTTATGAATTAATTTGGCCATTTATCCAGATTTACAAACAAATGCTCCACACTCAGTTGCCCTCTCTGACCAAACCTAGTTTCTCCTTTCCTGCCCTTAGCCATCGATGGTATGCTATAACGCGACAGCCCAAAGCGAATTAGCACCGACCGCACGACCGCTGCATTCCACCAATGGCAGATTCAGTACTGAGTAAAGCTATGCGTCAAGCACTGTATTTCAGTTATAGCACTCGTTCATTTCAGGAAATTAGGGATAGAAGAGGAAGCTTAATGGAGGGAAGAAGCAAGTTACGTGCTTTCCACAAAGGAGGATACAAAGGGAAAGTCTACATAGCTGCGTCAAAAACTTTGTTCTCAAGGGCAAACTGGAACAAAAGTAAGCTAACATTTTCAGGTCGGACAGTAGCACACGGCACGACCAGCAAAAGAGAACTTCATAGCACGGCTGCATTCACTATATTGACATGAACATTCTCTGCATCGCTCCGACGGAATAGCTTCGTTCATCAATTTGAAGTTCATTTCAAATGCTTTATCAAGTAACTTCTGAGGACCTCAACAGACTATGTAAACCCTGTTCCAGATCTTCCAGCTTAAGAAGAAATCTACCCAACCTAAGTATTCCGATCTGTGTAATCTCTAATATCCGAATTTTTTGGAAATTAAATAAAACGAAAAGTAAGTTAATTCGATTGTAAAGGTACGTTGGTACAGATTAAACTTAGTGATAAGGTAGCCGAGGGAAAATGGTCCATTATAACTTTTACCCAGAAGTTGACATTTCAGCTCATACTTAAACCTGGTTGGTTGTGTAGATATCGATTTCGCTTAGCTGGAAATATATGAACAAACTTGCTTATAATTTTATACATCAAATTTAAACTGTACGTGCGGCACTTTGCCTAAAAATCGTAACATTTAAAAAGGAGAGGAGTGGAGTAGTGTTTACGGGCCTGTCCACAACTAGGCCATTAGGGCCCGAATTTAAAAAGGCTTTTCACATAAATTACCTTAATTTTCTACCAATTTCAATCAAAATAAACGTCACGTAGAACTTTTCTTCGAAATCTTATAGGCAAAACCTCAGTTCCATAGTGCGGAGGTTTGCCTAAAATTTGTAAATTATAAGAACGCTCTTCATATATTTTGGTACCCATTTCCACCGTCTGAATGTCGACTGAGCTATTTTATGGTCGGAAGGACAAGCGACGCGAACGTTCCTATGGTAGATAATTGTTTTCCATAGTTATTTTATAGATAAATTTAACATACGTTTCATTGTCTAAAAAGATTTACACCAGCCATAGACAACAGCTGATGGCCATTAAATACCTTATAGCTGCAACGCCTGCTGAAACCAAGAAGAGTAGAACAGTAAAGGTACCAGAGGTCTCGAGTTCGGTTCGCGGCTTTAAAAAAAAAAAAAAAAGAAAAAAAGAAAGGAAAGTGGAAGTAGTTCTACTCTTCTGGGCTGTAACTAATAATAATTTTATTTTCATCTGTTATGCTTTCAAATAGTTTTGGAAAAAGCTTCTATAAAACTCCTAAGTTCAGTCTCATCCGATCCCAAAGTCTAAACGCAAATTACATTACTCCAACTTTTTAACGCAGTCAAATACTTGGACTTTCACTTTTACTCTTGAAATTTGAAGTTTCTAATAAGTTAATTTGTCGTCAACTAATTTGATTCAAGAACATGATATAATTTAATTGGAGGGAAAATATGCATATAGTTTTTTCTTTGTTTTGCTGACCTCAGGCTACCTTAATGTTTCTTGTCGTTCTTGTTTTGTTATTTTATTTCATGACAATAGTATGACGTGTTGGTTACTAAGATAAACAGTCATACATTATAACATTTCTATTCATTACTTTTGTCCACCTGAACAACGAAGGTTTAATTGGATTTTTATACTCCAGTATTCTAAAATGGCAAATGAGCTATCAAAGGATATTTTAGGTTCTACCACGTTGCCTGTACGTCCAAGAAGTCTTTACACCACCCATTCATACCATGGATCAATAGATGAAAACTATCAGGTACCCTCAATTCCTTTAAAATTGCTTTGCTACATAGATGCTTATTCATTCTTATAGTATTATATTATATAAACTTTACGTTGAAAATAATGTATTGTGTTTGCTTTTTAATTAAGCCACTGCATAGCGCAGAAAACAATAAAGCGGCATATTGCCGATGCTTTGGTGTAACATATGTATATGTAGAGATAAAGGAAAATGTCTATGTTGTTTTATATCTTGCTCCAGTAAATGCTTTTCGTAATGCTCCCTATACCAAAGTATGTCCTTAAAGAAAATTATACTCAAGAATTTAAGTAGAACTCGAACGAAAGTTCTATTGTTGAATTATTTCACATACTTAAGTTAAAGTATGATTGCACCAATATAAGCGAAGCACACAAATTAATATATTAGTAGTAGTAGTATTACCATCATCATTTGTAATTGTAATGTCCTTTAGGTTACATTGACGATAGAAATGGACAGAATTATGCTGATATGGGTCTGGGGTTCATAGAAATTCTGGTAAAAGTTTGATACCTGCCCTATGCTCTGGCGTCACATATGCTAACATGAAACTATGTAACACCACTATACACGAATACAACCGCAAAACTTAGAACAGAGCTTGAGGGCCCTAAGTCACGAAGCGTAGCCGAGCTATGGTTTCTCTTCTTTTATTATTTATTTTATTAAATAACAAGGGGAGTGGGTCAGTTAACAAAGGTCGCAACTGCGAAGCGACGACAGATTGTAGCTAAAACTCAATGATCGCCAAACTAGTGGATTTCACTTGGTCCCTTAGGTTGGCACTCTTATTGATCCCCTCTAGTAAGAATGTAGCAACGTTCTTTGCATTTACTTTTTAAGGCAGGTAAGTTAAACTTTTACCGAGGTTTCTAAAGTTTAGTGTTCTGACAAAGTTTACCTACACTTAAACTTTGTAATGCTCATTTGAGAGGAACTGATTGAAATGGCCAAAAGGTTGTAATATATGTTATTTTGCTAAAGTTTCCATAATAACTGAAGTTCACAGAGCATTATAACGTATCTCAGAAACATATAATTTTAATTGTTTCCCTTCAAGGTGAGATATCGATGCATAAACCATAATTGTAATGTCAAATTGAATGTTACAAAGCAATGCTGTGTATTTAATGTTGGCATATTCCTGATAATGTTAATGAGCGAATATTTCGTAATTACTTGAGCAGATGTTGAATGTAAATACTACAAAGACCAAAGCCTGCGAGTATCCGAGAGTAGCCACATGCCTGACTGAGCGGGATGGCTCAGGCGGTAGCGTCTGCAGCCCGTATACGGGAGGTCGTGGATTCGATTCCCGTGGCCTACCTCCATGACCCAGGTTTACCCGGGTCGCTAGTCGAATGCACGTCCTCCGAACTTCCTGTCCCTTCATTTCACCTCATTTCAATTACCTTTCATCCTGATTGCTATTTCAAAGGTCTTAGTGCCGGCGTGGATTTCCTCCCGATCCAGTTCTCGGGCTCCTCTGGGGAATGTGTAAGCCCGTAGGGGGAGGGGAGCTGGTTGTACGATCTACCACCGGGGAGTTTCAATCTGTAGCTGCTAGGGACTCTGCTCAATGCTGTCGTCTCTCCTCAGGTCTGGTCACCCTTAATATCTTCTCATCTCAACCCTTCCTCCCGAGGGCCTCCCCGTTAGGGGCATAGTCCACCACATACCCCCTCATTACTACCTAATGCCGATATGTAGAATGAGGGTACAGCAGCCATCCCTGCCCTTGCACCAATGATACAAGCAGAAGAAAAGTTCATCAGTGAATTGGTTGCTGTGTCCGTACGTACCATCACACTCGTGGGAAATGGGACAGTTGCAAACAGGTAGGGACAATCAGCACAAAATTGGGACAGGAATCTTTGGCGGATTCAAATCGATAGGTGTTTGTAGGTATGCAACACAATTTCGATACGATCCCACGAAATAAGCGGATCGGATCCAGTGATTGAGCTTCGTTTAATCCGCGTTTCTATGCGGTATTCAATCCGGAAAAAGAACTCAATACGTATTGAAATCGTCATGGAAACGTAGTATTAGGGTGTCTAATCACTACGTTTCCATGGGGAGTTGAAATCGATTTGAGTTATCATTCCAGATTGAATACTACACGGAAACGCGGGTATGTTGTTGCATGAAAACATCTACCGGATGAAGACTCGTGACGTGACACGATGCAAGCTCGTTATTTTGTTTTCTTAGCGAAAGTGCTGTAATAAAACAAAACAACGCCACTTTTGTTTCTATAAGCTCACAATATATTCTCAAAAAACATACTAACCTTAAAACCTACTTAAAATACACAGAAAACCCACTATTTTACAGGTTCGCCAACATACACCAAGTGACCAACATGAAAGTCTGAATTATTTATGCTTGAGCCTTGCGTATCCAAATCGATATCAATACAGATTGAATTCAACACGGAAATGCGGATCGTATTGAGAATGGGATTGGACTCAAATCGATTTCAATTCCCCATGGAGACGTAGTGTAGCAGTTTTGAAATCAAATGCTGTAATATGATCAGAGTGGTCCACATTCCGAATAAGGGCTAGTACTGCTCTAGAATTCAGGAACCATTGATTAATATTCTGGCATAACTTTTATGCACTTTTATGGAGCAGGAAGTAAAGAGTGGACATTAACCTTAGCAATGCCCACCTGTATTTTTTTTTAAATTCTGTCTTTTAACTTTATTTAACTTTTTTTTTTATTTTTTTATTTTTTTTATTTATTTTTTTAAGGCATCCAGTCAATAGTTATTATCACGGTTTCTGTCATTGAACTGCGTAATTGTTTCAAAGTTTACATTGTTGGTCTTTTTGAGAAACATTGAAATGTTTCGTCCGATATGACACAATGTTGGAGGACGTTAATTTAAAAAAAAAAAATGAAATGTGAAGGTAGTCAAAGTATCCTCCCGTCCGTATAATGTGAGTGATGTAAAAAAGAAATAGTTAAACAATGTTAAATATTGCCTTTATAAACATGAAAAGATATAATACCCAATTTTTAAAAGAAATTTGTTTAAAATTGCTTATTAGGTGTTTAATATTGGCTTTATAACAATATGATGTACACTAGTGTTTAAGTGACAATAGTTAAATCGCTATAATTATTATAGGTAAATAAATCTTTCCTCGTTGCGTATGGCATTTTGAGACGTTTATAGTCTGATAAAGATTCTCTTCTTGTATTTATATAATGAAACTTGTTACTTCCTAAAACCTCATTCATAGCGTCTTTACAGTATTACGTAACAATGTTATTGTTTAACTCCATGCATTAACGACAAAGCCGCTAGTATTCGTGGCTTCCAACACTGCTGCACGTGTGTAGGTTTTTCAGATCTTCAGATGTTCTTTATTGGTACCCGCTCCCAAATCGCATAAGAGGCAATTGGGAGAAGGCAAGGAAGTTTCCAGTTTTATGCAGATAACTTGCAAGCATCCGTGACCAGTTCAGTTAATCTGAAGGATGTTACTGCTGTATTACAGGGAGATTGTGGTAAGATATCCGGGTGAAAACAATTATTTCCAATTCTTTTCTTCAGTCCCTAGGCTTAGTTTTTTCATATGAGAAATTACTAGTTTTGATTAAATCAATCTTTTAACAGAGTGATATAGTAAGTTTGGTGCTTTCTTTTTCTAAGTACCATATATTAGAATCCTTTAGAGCTAAAAGATCTGTAGCTTCGTTACCAGATATTACAGTGAGTTGCCTACGGAATCATTACCCTTAGGCCTCATCACTTTGGCTGACATATTATAGTCGTTGGTAATAACGATCAGAACCCTCATTCTTAGCCTTAGCAATGCCCAGCCTTATTCCAGAACCAGTGTTGCCAATAGAGGATCAAGAAAAATAACCAGACAAAAATAAGAAATCCGCCAACTGTCTTTGTTGTCGATGTTAAAAATACTTCTCTCCAACTAAATGCAGTTATCAAACAACTAAATCCCTATACTAGCAATGTTAAATTTATAAATTTTGCCAACCAAATATCTTCCCAAAAAAACCAGTTTTAGTTTAAAACAGAACTTCTACCAACCAACAACGGGGGGGGGGGGGGGGGGGGGGGGGGAGGTGTTAGTGGAACTTTATAACCACCACTGATAAAATACATTTTCCTAACACTGATTAGTTTTTAAGGTCGCAATTAATGTAGTAATGTGTTTGGCCAGACAAGAGCTTGCTTTTCGTGGTCATAGTGAAAGTTCATCTAATAGGAGAAATTTCAAAGAACTGTTGTCTTTTTTAGTTTTGACAAGTCGTTAGAGAGTCACACTCGCTACAATAAAATGAAAAGTGTCTTCACTGGGAATTCGAGAACAGTACTTCATACTTAAAACTGTTTAAAGTGGTTGAAGAAAACTGGAATGAATTCACAATCAGAAAGATTTTTCGGGAGACAGCAGATGCTTTTGACTCTGACCAGACAGCAATTCGGCTTTCAAATAGCTTTCTCAATAACTTGAACTATTCTGAATTTGCATTTTTGGTCATTGTTTTTAATGACATCTGTCAGGTTGCCAGTCTTCTCTTTGATATTCTTAAAAAATTTTGACATAGTTTTTTTGTCATAAACAGTTATGTACTTCAAAGAAAAAGAACTGATGAAGTTTTCGTAAATTTTTTGAAACATCTAAACAAATGGGGGAGTTTTCGGGCGAAAATATGATAAAATGTCCCCAAGTAAACTTTTCCAGAAGTACAAATTGTTATATTTTGAAATATTGGATTTGATCTTGGCACAAATTACCATTAGATTCCAAGACCTTGGAAAACTTCAGTTTTGTACTCTCGCTGATTCTTCTCTCATTGCTCATGTCAAGATTTATTTAAAATAAGTCTTCGAAAACGGAACCTCAGATTTTTTATGGAACGAGAATACCAACACAAAGTTCCCATTATACAAAATTGAAGTTGGTCAAAGAAAACAGTAACATACTGCAGTAGAGAGAACTTCTCGCTCTTAAACGCATAAAAATTTACAGTTTGTTCGCCAGCTCATGGTCCCTGGCAGGAATGTACCCAGCCAGTACGTGAGTAAACACTAAAGCAGAAGTTGTGTATCTAAATCGCGTTTTCGACAATGCTGCCAACTTTGGAATGTGCACTTACGCTAAATTAAAGCAAAGAACTGGCTCAAAGTAGTGTTGTTTAAATGTTATCAGTTCATTCAGTATATTAGCTCATATATTTTCAACTACCCCTAGCGCTACTTTTTTTCCACTGATAATTTTCTGTCTTTTCTACGTTTTTCAAAAACACTACCAGTCTGTTTCGGTCATAAGTGATTATCCTCGAGTGTTATTTTTGTGCAATTCCTGCAAGAATGTCACCTGTTACTTTCCTTTAAGTAACTATTCATTTTACCTTGGCTCAAGTTGGTTCTATGGGATTAAAATCCAACATTTATGGTGGCAAGTAAACCGCAGTGTGGCCGAATGAAGCAAAAATGTGTCCGCTTTAAGAGCCTCTTTAGGTTTGTTTGATTCAATCATCCCATCATCTGTTTTACGCACAGAACTGTCACTCTTAACTACTTTGTTGTGCAACCACAATACCGTACCAGATTTCACAGCACTCCTAGGTGGAGGATTATCTGCTTCTACATTATTTCCGACATAAAACTATTGACGAGTGAGTGAGTGGAGTTTAAGGGCCCGTCGACAGCTATAATTGCTCCACCCTTAGATCCGCACTTGGTGTAAACACAAACCGTCAACAACTAATTACTAACCCGTGATACGCCGAAACCAAAGCACACCATGAGATGTAGTACCCCAAATATCGGCGATTATCTGTGAGTTTTCAAGATGTATGCTAACCCTCGTAAAGACTACTTGAATGTAACGCGATAGCAGCAATATTCCTAAAATTCCTGAACAAATATCGTTCTATTGCAACATAAATACGCGGAATGAATCCACGTGGCGTGTTTTGTTTTGTTTTAGTCGCAGGTTATCGCGGAGGGATACAAGGGGCGGATCTAAGGCTGGATAAAGTATAGGTGTTTGGGCCCAGACGATTTTACAACTGAAATTAAGATAAATTAGCAGCGAGTAAACATAGCGTGAATAATATTGGGGGTAAGTTGGCAACGTGACCAGCAGAGCAATATTTGTGTGGAAGTTTACAAAATTCAGGTTATACTGCGAAGAATCTCACTCCCTTGCCCTTCATTCCCCTTACACCATGAGCTGGTGAACATGCAGTATTTGCGGAGCTCTATGACGTAGGAAAGATTAACGTCTCTAGCCACATCTCCATCCGGAAAAACTTGCGAGTGACCTAGAGAGGAAATAGAATAACTGAAAAAAATACGCCAACGGAAAGGACAGAAAAATTAACTTATATAAGTGCGTTGCAGGTGATTTTTATGTGATATGATAAACCTATATTTTAGGTCCCTCACCAATGACGCCTGTAGTGGGCAGAGGTGGGGGACGCAGCGGCTGGGCGGTAGGCCTTGGCTCTTCTTGGGCTGTCGCGCCGGGGTTTATAGTTTAGGTCACAAACTACCACTGCCTACTACCCTATAAGGTAATAGAGGAATTGTACTCACTTCATTCATCGATTTCGGCTGCATTTCATATCATCCTCTTCCTCATAATCATGCTTGGTGTTTGCCAGATCACTCGCTTCCAGGTCTTCACTCTGTCCGGTCTATAGGTTCCTCTGCTCTCCGACAGATGTCTGACCCTAGGCACTGGCTTGTAAGTCCTAGGGAGTGTCCTACATAAGGGAAGGATAATCAGATAAAGAAGATGTAAATATTGTGAATGAAAGAGCGAAAAAATAGCCATTAGAAGGAAATTTTTGGTTATTGCTTTTCTTAGGTTAGCTAAGAGAAACACCATAAGTGATGACTTATTACATACTAAATCAATCTGTGGCTTTCTAGATATCTGATTATATATTGAACACATCAACTGCCTTAATTTTGAAGACAATTTTTACTCTTAAGATGTCACTCAGAATTTGAGAATTTAGTTTGTTCCATTTTTTCTTTCTTTTTTGAACTTCATGTTAGCCATGAGGCGCTCCCGTAGCGCAGTGGTAGCGCGCCTGCTTCTGGCCAGGTTCGATCTCCGTTACCGGCGTGGGGACTTTTTTCCCGCTGGGAGGTCTGGTTCGGGGTACACTCAGCCTTATGGTGCCAGTTGAGTACTGACAGAAAGGTAGCGTCTCTAAAAGGTCAAGTAGTCGCCTTATGGTCGGAAGAGTCGGCACGCTGACCTCCCTCCTCCGTGGCCTTGGTTGCGGCTGGAGGAGGTGCATAGGGGAGAGGCCCTATGAATTATGTCAGCATGTCAACGCTAGTTCCACATGAGCGTTTTCACTTAGCACCACAAGTATCAGTTTAGTCAATTTAGAAATGTTTCACCTTCAGAACTTAAAATGAGTATATTAATATTAATTAAAACTTTTAGATAACGTAACCCCCGGCGCGACAGCCCACGAAGGGCCTACCGCCCAGCCGCTACAGGCGTCATTGGTGAGGTGCAGTACTGGAGGGTGGGACGTGGTCAGCGCCCCGAGCCCTCCCGGTTATGCGGTCTTCTAGACCTGGGGCCGCTACTTCTCCATCAAGTAGCTCCTCAATTGGTCCCCCCGGGACCTAACGAGGCTGAGTGCACCCCGTGCAAGACCTCCCATGCTGGTACCGGGGATCGAACCCGGGTCAGAGGCAAGCGCGCTACCAACTGCACTACGGAGGCGGTATATATATATATGCCGCAACTGGCTCCAATTATACTAATTTTAATACAGAGTGACTCAATTAAGCCAAACTTTTAGTTTTGTAGTACACGCTAATTACCTATATTTAACTGTTCGTTCCATTTGCCACCGAGAGAGGCGGTGCCATAGTTACATGTGTGACTTTCATTCGCGAGGTTCCGGTTTTGATCGCTGGCGACCGCTCAGAACGACCCATGTATTTTCGTGGTTTCGCGGTTTGGTAGGCAAATACTGGGTTCGTTCTTCTTCTACCACGACTTTCCTGTCCCTCATTTCCTGTACCCATCATCACCTTCATTGTCATTTGTTTCGTGGCTGTTCGGCAGGTTGCTGCTGGGTGGTGCATGTGCACTCTAACTTCCGGGAGTTAGTCTTATGGGTAGACCCAGTGGCGTCGGATGCGTTCGAACGGCGGAAATTTTTCTTTAATCTATGATATAACGGAGCTAAAAATCATGTGCTTTGTCTTAAATTTTGTTGTCACCTCTTACAGAGATTTGGAGAATTTTCAAAGCTTTTCGACTCACCACCTGCAGAACAATGGCCGAGTTTACTTCCAGCGCAGACAGCTCCGCCATTCAACTCTTCCGCTGTTGCTAATGTGTGGCAACATCAGCCAAGAATCATCCCTAAAACACTGCAGCCCTCTTACCTCACCGGAGAAGAGTCCTACAACTACCTGGTACGTAATTAACAACAGTTTTACACGTAAAATCAACTCTATATTATATAAGTTCTTTTCTCACAGAACATGGCCGAAATTTAGTACTATTCTTGCATTACTTAACCTAATATATGTAATATGTTCCGCGTATCTTGGAAATGGCTCTAACGATTTGGATCAAATGTTGTATATAGATAAGGTTTTGCGTTTTAAGTTTATATGGGCGTGTTTCCCGAAAAAACGCGATTTTACTCCAAAAATTCATCTTTATTCCCTCTTCCATAGATAACTCATACAATTTTCTGTATGACTGAAATAGAAATGCTGCATAATACATTCAAATTGTTCTCTCTACTCATTTTAGATTACGCATTCACATCCCTTTTTATACTCACTCGTCTACAAACAATTTTCCTGAAAAAAAAAAATTGCTCCAACAAAATTTATTTCCTCTTCTACAAATAAGTCATGCCCTTCACTATATGTTTGAAATAAAAATGCTACGTATTACCTTCACACTGTTTTTTTCTGTTATTTTAGGTAACACATTCACATCTATTTCTCTTCTCACTCTTCTACAAAAATTTTCCTGAAAAAAACGCGATTTTACACCAAGAGAAAAACGATTGTTTTATTCCTATGCTAAAATAATTCATACAATGTTCTGTATGTTTGAAATAGAAATGCTATTACATTCCACTGTTTTCTCTACTCACTTTTAGGTAACATATTCACATCTCTTTCTCCACTCACTCTTCTACAAACAATTCGTATCATCTATATATTTACAAAATGGATGTTTCTATAACGTGTACATCAAGTGAATAAAGTAAACATATTGCCGGTTTGTATCACTCCACGGCCGCGTGCATTCGCAATGATAGAACACAGTTACCGCTACACCTAAGTGTAATTTGCGTTTTACGCCACTAAAAGGATAGGTATATTTACTCGATCTAAATAAAATGCGGCACATGGAAATGAACTACTACTTCATCTCTGTCCACAATAACACTTTTTCATTTTCTGTTCACAAACTCGAAACCAAGCTCCAGAAGCAACTTACGGAGGGAAGTTCGTTTCAAATCTGGAAAGTTGGGATCAGAGTTAATTGCCTACAACACTTTGATCATTAAAAAAATTTCTCATTCATACCTGCAAGAAATAGAAACAAATGCCAAAGATAAAAGATGGATTACACTACTTTCCAACCCAGATATAATCCCCCAGGGACCAAGAAAAACAGCGGTTGCAGCCTTCCGACTATTGACAAATCACGACTGATTAGCAAGTCATCTCTACAGAATAATCTCAGCCTCACCAATATGTGTCCTGTGTAACGATCCAGCAGAAATGAACGAAGACCACTTGAAGACCTGTGAAGCATTAAGATCAGAAGAAACTACAGCTCAAAAGTAGCACGAATGCTAATGGCTTCATTGCCAGATGCAAGGCACTAGAAAACAACAACAACAACTTTGTTTAAGGTGGGACGTTCGTTGTTAACCAAGAACTGGTGAACTTTGGACAGATTGCAGATCTCACAAATTCTTCACAGCAACCAACACCTGTCTGGCGCACCTTTGTGAGCTGTACACCCCCTCCCCCACCCTATTGTACAACGTATCCAGGATGCCCTCCATGTTTTACACGCTTCTGGCGTTGATGTGGTGTGTGCATGGATTCCTGGTCACGTAGGTTTGCCGGGGAATGATATGGCAGATTTGGCAGCAAAGACGGCAACTACAGAACCCAGTATTACCATCTCAGGTGTTACTTCGGAAGACTTTAGGCTTGAAGTGTGGAGAGCGGTGCTGTCGTCCTGGCACGACGAGTGGTCAGCTCTCCGCGGTAATAAGCTTAGAGAAGTGAAAGAACTTCCGATAAACTGAGTAATTTCCTGTCGCATATCTCGCCGCGAGGACAGGAGTTCATTTGGTGGCGCAATTCCGACCGTACAGAGACGTGTGTGTGTGTGTGTGTAGTGTAGTGTTTAACGCCCGCTTTTACTACTACGGCACCACAGGCGGTGACACTGATGATACATGGAATGAAGATGGAGCACCGGTGGAATGAGATGGCGGGGGAAACCGGAGAACCCGGAGAAAACCCGCCCAGACGCCGCTTCGTCCACCACGAATACCACATGCGGGTCCCTGGGATCGAACCCGGGCCGCCTAGGTGGTAGGCGAGCGCGCTAACCGCCCGTACAGAGACAGCAGGCAGTAAATTATGTAATGTGCTTGCGAGAAAACTGTTAGAGTTAGACGAATAGAAAAAAGACGCATGCTGAGGTGAATACAAATTAAGATACCTACCTATTATAAAATCATTTGCATTTATACCCTTTATATCCTCTACAAGTACTTAAAGTTATTTTTGGAGGTGAGTGGGGGGGGGGGTCACGTGAACCATCAACTCCTTTATTTAGTCAATTTGGCTCGTTCATTCATCCAGATGGTACACCTTTTAAATGGACTCATTTCTAAAAGTGACCACGAAATTAAAGTAAGACTGGCATTGCATTTCAAATATTCCTGATTTGCTCCCTCCCTCCTCCCAACGCACTCTCTGCATACGTCCATCTTTGATTCCAACCTCCCATTGTGCTCAAAGATGATACGATCTCATATCTAACGGTTCTCATAATCTTGCGCTGAGCTTCATCCTGTATGTCTTTGATTTTTTAAGTTCCAATAAGTGGAAACTGCATATATCGCTACTTTGTAAATGATGAAGACCAAATTTACACTAACAGTCAATTGTGCATGTTTAGGATAATTGGCGTGAGCATGCGCAGCAATCAGGAAGTGGAGCAGCTATAGTGACTCCCCATGCAACGTTATCTCTCAGACTTCATGATAGAGTCCGCGTGGATATGACGATTGACAGGGCTGTTAGAGTTACCAATTTAAAGGTAAGTGTTATTAATTCAAATGGTTACATTCTAGAAAATGATCTTTCTGGTGGAAATCAAAAGAAGTGTCTTTGTTTGATTTTTTTTTTACGTCCATTCTTACTGCATATGGAACCAGAGGTGGTGGTCTCCAGTAATACGTGAAATAAAATCATATTTGGGTTAGGAAATTTGGGAAAGAAACGTTCCAAGTCTAAATTTAGGGTGCCTCCTGGCATTTGCCAGTTCTGCGGACTGAGGAAAACTTGAGGAAAACCCCAGGAATGGTCCTGGGATTTGAACCGCAGATTTGCAACAGGGCTGTAAATGGAAGAGAGAAAGAGAAAGAACAAGGACAGATAGAATTACTAATCACCCCCCGCCCACCCCCTCCACCCCCAAATTATAGCTTATCGTCGGGCGATACCGACCCACATAACAGATGTTTATTGATATGTTAATAATTTTACTTCATGTTCTGAATTTATTTAAATGGGATTGTAGGTTCACATCGCGCTAAAACTAGTCTAAAAGTCGCCTAAACATACATACTTCGGCTGTAACTTTAATCGTGGTAACTATTTATTTATTACGAGTGATATATCTGTGAAACTTCTACGATTCTTCTGTGTAGAGCCCAAAATTGCCTATGGCTCGTTGGCAACAATATGGAAGTCATAGTATCCCGACAGCAACTCCTATTGTAAGATTTGAAGCTTTCACGGCGAACGTTATTGATCAATGTTTGCGAAGGCTTCCACGGCCGGTGTCTATTGTTTTTCTTGGCTCTTCCGGTGTAGGCCGCGTCATGTAGGCGTTGGTTGCCGACGTTTCGCAGGTCATGTGTCCTGCTTCCTCTTGGGCTAAATTTGCACATATGCTTTATTCACAAATCCTTTGGTAACAGTTATCAAAGGATTTGTGAATAAAGCATATGTGCAAATTGAGCCCAAGAGGAAGCAGGACACATGACCTGCGAAACCTCGGCAACCAGCGCCTACATGACGCGGCCTACACCGGAACAGCCAAGAAAAACGTTATTGATCAATGCTTCACGGGTGATCAGCAACTCCTATTGTGTAGATGTTTCTGATAGACTGCCCTAATGCCTGCAGAATCTCAGGAACTGTCCGGAATCAAATGTCACGAAGTGGTTCCTTCATCTTTAGGATCAAATCATAATCAGAGGTACAGATGCCTCAAACTAGGAAGTTACCGCGAGAGAGTTAGTAGTGTAGCCTTGAAGGAGCCCACCCCGCTACGCTTGACTATGCGTATGTTCACATCAACTTAATGTTTGTGATCTGCAAGAGGAAATGGATCGAGACCACCTTCAAATATGCCCGGCCACTTATAGTGCCCCATTCATCAGTGAAAAATATTGGAGAGCAAGAGGATTAATAACTTCATTGTCAGAAATCCAGCATTATCTAACAACAACTTAATGTTTGTTCAGATTCTTAACATCGCTTCCCCATTCCACGGTCTTCGACTATTCACTAATGAGGACACAATTGACGTACAACCAGGGATTTAGTTGGGCCGGTACTCACCGGCACTGAGTAGTGGTACACTGGTACTTACAGAACTGCCCGAGTATAGTGCCGAAAGTTTTAAAACCTGCAAGTCTATGGTGGTATGGGCCGGCTCTTAAAATACTAGTCATAATTGTTTGAACACTTTATAAATATACTGAATTCGTCACGTAATTGACTGAACATAATTTCATACGATATACCTAATAATGCTGAGACGATAATGTTGCAGAAAGACATTTCTTTTTGTCACACATTACAACGGACAATAAAGTAAAACGCCCTTCAACAATATGTTCGTCTGACGTAACGACTGTCGTCCGCTTGCACTAACCAGTTTCGGTATTGTTGGAAGACATTTTTTCCATTAGGCAGAAATTGTTTATCACCCTCCTTATTACCCCTTTATCAAAATAATTGATACACTTTTTTGCTTGTTCCTTTTTCATATTTTATCGGGAGTTTCAAACAATGGTTTTCTCTCTTCGCCTCACGAAGATGTTAATGTTATTTTAGAAACTCCTACTACCGCAGACATTCATTCCCTCACTTTTTTAATATCTATAATAAATGTCACGGCTTCACTTCAATTTTCCATAAACTCCATCACGTTATTTATAAATTCACGGGTTTGACTGTGCAGAACTTTGCACCATAATTTACTACATCTTAACACAAACACAAGTAGTTACGTATGTAAAATTGCACTGGCACCATTACCTGACCTTATGCACCAACTATTTTTTGGATAGGATGTATACCGTTTTGGTCACGTAGTGGTGGACAGTAGTGGGGGACTCTGACTGTGCGCCTGCGCGAACCAGACAACTTCCTAGCTTGAGCCATTTGTATTTAAGTTCGTGAATGTTGTAATTTGTAATGGAGAAGCACTTACCACCTCCAGCGACGGTACAGATCAGCTAGGTGTGCCGTGTGCGTCCGAGCATTATCCTGCAAAATGATGGAAGGTTTCTACAAAATGCATTGGTACTTTCTTCGCAATGTTGGTGTCGGGTTACTCTCCATTTCCAGGGCTAACTCACATGCTGCCTATAATTGATCGGTGTCGAGTAGCGTGCAAACAGCTTGCACGTCCTCTTCACTAACACTCCGAAGACACGACCGCTCCTCGCTGAACGTTCTGATCCACCTCGCCGCAGTCCTGTATGGTAATGCCGTCCCACCACATGCTTCAAAAAGACCTTCATGACATTGATGTGCTGTCCAATCACAGGCACATTGAATTTTCAGCCAAGATCGCTGTTTCTGCTTTGTAAACATAGTGAATCGCAACAGCTTAGAGCGGTAACTAATAGGAGACTAACTTCCTCCCTCTACAGCGCATGCATTGTGAGTGATGGAAGAGTCCATTTACTGGAGGGGAGATCAGACGTAGACATGTAAAAGTGCCCTCTTGTTTTGCTTCCACAGCAATGTAGCCACTACTTTTGTTACAGCCCGCATTTTTACTTATAATTAAGGCATATTGCACACAGTCCCATCTCGTTTTAAACCATTTCCCACATTCCCTTCGAGAAGTCAGATAAAACTCAAACGTATCTATTCAAATAATAGCTATTATGAACCTGAACAGAAATCACAGTTCTCACTCGTTCTATACATGTTGAATTTAAAGACCCCATTCAAAAGAAAGGCAGGTTCAATGATATGAAGAAAGGTATTCAGATGTTGATTCACTATTGTATTGCTGTGAGGAGGGATTTTTTTCATTATAAACAACAGCGTCTGAAATAAAGAATGTAAGAAGTTCTTTATTTTCAGCTCTTATACACGCACGGCTTTCAGATAATCTAATATTGTATTATTGAATATTCCAGAGCAACATTGTGTTGGCTTTAAGTGGAACTGGATCTGCAACTGCATTGCTTCATCCAAATGGACGAATTTACCAGTATGGTAGTCGGGTGGAAATTATGGCGCACGATGCACATGGAAATAATAAGTGAGTTCAAGAAGGTGGTCAAGATTTATTATTTCAGTTGTCATTCTGAAATTACAAGCAGTGTATTATCTCATTACAAGAACCAATGGTGCGTATTTATTAGATTCATTGTGTTTGTTATTTCTACAGATATGCTAAGATGTGGTACAAAGGAGTAAGTTTCACTTCAGAACAATGTGCACTCGTGTACCTAGTGGATGCAGCTGGCACAAGAACTACTACTGACAACTTCGCAGATTTGAGTCAAGACTTTTCCCTATCCGTGTTCTATAATGATTCCTGCCATGGCACATCTTATCTTCAAGAAGCCATTTCTATTCTTCAGGCAGCGCAGTATTGGGTAACCGAGGAGGGCATAGAACAGTGGATCATAAATAATATACGTATATCTCAGACACCAGATGGCTTGGTTCGGTAGGTTAAAATTCACACGTCCAGAAATGTTTCTGTAAGTTATTTTGCATTTGGGAACCATGTACTCTGAGCTATTTACATTAATTACTGCCTTATGCTCCTAGTCTGAGACGGCTCCGCGGTAACGTGTGAGGCTTGCATTCGGGAGGTCGTGGGCTCGATTCTCGCGGCTGATTTACGAGGCCTATAAGTTTTTTTCGGATGTTTTCCCAGGCACATGTTGGGAAGGACACCCGAAATTCCCGACGCTCTATTTCATTTCACCTTCATTTCAATTCGGTATTTCAGGGTTGGAAGTGTTGACAGTGGGCGAATTTGGTGTTGTGTGGGGACTTTGCGAACAGTAACTGCTGTTTTCGGTGGATGGGTGCCTGGCCGATGGCTGCTTAGGGAAACCTGGTGCCGAGATGAAGAATCTCCAGCAGACTTAGGGTTCGCGCTACTCACCCAGGTTCCAACACGCCCGTAGAGCACTCTCATTTCATCCCTTCCTCCCGGGGTCTGACATTCAATAGTCTTAACAGTTGACTCCATCCATGCTTTACCTCTACTCAATACTTTTCTGCTGAGTATATTTCTGGTAGATATTTACTTAGGAAATCTGTAGATAAAGCTTTGATGTTCAATTGTGTTTAACAAGAGACTTAAATTCGATTCAGGGAAGTCACGACGGCGACTTGCAGAAAGTTGTTTTTGTTACTTTGAAGTTTATATCTACCTACAAAGTTTAGGTATCATTTACGCTACTCTTCACAACCATGCATCTCATCTGGAGCTGAGATGCTACTATTTCTAATGGTTAGTAAACATAAATGCACTCATTCGCTCTGCTGGAGTCCAAAAATAAGCAATGTGTACAAAACCTTGTTCAATTTAATGTACAAATAATGCGTGATTATAAAGGAGTTTTATGTGTATTTTGCAGCATTGCCCGAAACAGAAACAAGTACCAAATGAGGACGAGCCCAACAAATGGAACTGCCAGCCTCACCACCCCGTTTCTGCATTGCACCGCGTCAATGGGTCAAACTTCGCACTTGTTTGTGAGACGCGGCGAAAGAAGAATGCACTATGATGGGACTAGCTTCATCTTAAGAAATGCTGGACACTCGGCAGGATTCGACGATAAAAACCAACTAAAAGTCTATTAAATATAAATCAGGAATGTACTTGAAACTGAGACCATTTTATAACCATGAAAACAACAGATACAACTTTGGAGCTATTAATTCTTATTTACCAAATATAGCAATTTTTTATAAAATAACTACCATGGATATTGAGCTGTGAGGTAATTAGGAAATAAGGTTCTTCTTTCCCAATAAGATATTTTATTACATTTATATAACAAAACATTTATAGAAATATTTAATATTATAAAGCCAACTCATATTTTCCGTGCTCATACATATATTTAAAGGAAACGCATTATTGACAGTTTTAAACATATTAAAACAATCATAGAGAAGGGAAAGGCTTTTTGGACGTGAAGAGCAAAACCATAGACGCCATTCGAATGTCACTCTATCTCTCAGTTCAATATTCTTCAAAGTTTTGCCAAGATTTACCCTCAAACATATTTCTCTATATCTCACATTTCTCTAAAAACAACCTTTACATTTTTAACACCGAGAAAGTAAAAAAAATCAATTTTTTGCAGAGTTTATGCGTTAAAATTCCTTTAAATTTTAATTTAATTTTAAAATTGTTGTGCAGTTTTGTATATTTCATATTGCTTGTTACGTTTAGTTTCAAGGTTCGTTAGGAAAGGAAAAATTTAAAAACCTGTTGAAATAGGTATGTAACTAATGAAAATAGGCTCGCGCTAAATCATTAATTTACCATCCAGGCTCTGTGAGCTGTAAGCAGTCTGCTAGTGCCAGCGAGGAAGAATATTTATGTTAGCAACCTGTGACGTGATAATGTTTGTTTGTTGTGCAAATTCTTTGTTGGGTGTGTTTCTTAGAAGAAAATTTATATATTCTTCTTTCACACAAATTAAAATGTCTTGTTTCAGTAAACAAAATATTATTGTTGATTTATTTTTACTTTCTTTAATGCTTACTACTGTATATAGAGGTATTATTGTATTCCACCTTTCGATATCGAGATTTCACCGGAGATTGACGTTCTGAGATCTCCTGAATCCCCCCTCCAAAATCAGTTTTAGATAAATATCTGCATACTTAACTTCCTGCTCCTACAGAGGTATTTTTTAGAGGTGGCGTGTGTCGTAATGTTGCGCAGTAGTTCATGGTCGAGTCCACTTGTCCATTGCAAGATAAAAGGGGTGTCTGGTTAGTATCTCTTCGACTTCTAGCCCACTGGCCAGCAGGCTGCTGGTGGAAACTTACCCCCACCATCGCTTTGCGTGATGCTCGGATATGCGCGAGTGACAAGGTCATGCGCCACCTCAAAAAAATACCTCTGTACATGTGTATTTGTCTTTAAACCTAACTCAAAGAAAATTTTGGAAAATTATAAACTTCACAATTAAGTCAAAGATCCTTCAAAGATACAAAAGGAATATGTTCATAGAATTCCCTCATACCAAACTGTAACATGGAAGATGTTCGTTATTTTTTATTTTCCGAAAAATAGCTCTGTTTTGTTTAAAATATATTTTAAAATATTAGCATGAACAACAAAATGCACATCTTGAATTTTCCATAATAGCTCAGTCCTATTCATTCGCGTTGCATTTTATATAACTGCAAGTCACAATAATTACCCAAAAGGTAAGACGTAGCATGAAAATTTAACACGTTGTACTAATTGGAGCTATTTAAGGTTGACTTAACGTGACTTATCGTAACGTTATCTTGACGCTACGTCAAGTTTGGAGGTCACGTGACTTGAAGGAATCGGCGAGTAGTGTCATGTAGGAATAAATTGTGCTTCTCTACATAACTATAATTGCTCCACCCTTAGATCCGCACTTGGTATAAACACAGGCCGTCAACAACTAACCCGTGATACGCCGAAACCAAAGCACACCATAAAATGTAGTACCCTAAATATCGGTAATTATCTGTGAGTTTTCAAGATGTATGATAACTCTGGTAAAGACTACTTGAATGTAACGTAATAGCAGCGCTATTCCTAAAACTCCCGAGTAAATATCGTTCTGTTTCTTCATAAATACGAGGCATGAGTCCACGTGGCATTTGTTTGTGTTAATCTCAGGTGATAGGAACATCGGGTTATCGCGGAGGGATACAAGTTCTGGTTCTAAGGCTGGATGGAGTATACAATTTGCATCAAAACTCTCTGCGTTTCTTTTGTTTTGCTCCTAAAGTAGCTCATGGCCATTTCCATACTTTATTCGCCATTTAAAAATATTTCTTGCTCCGCATTTTCGTATTCCCTTTTCTCTCAATTTTTGTAAAACATAACCTCTGATTAGAAAGACAGCTGCTTCGATTATCTGCCATGTCTGCCGAGTATAAGAACAATCAATCAGAATCACGTTAAACTAAGTGCATCCTAATATACCTTATACATAGTTTCTTACTTCTCGACATGTCCCGTTGCGTTTAAGTCACATCAACTTAAGTTCATTGTAATACCGGCATAAGCAATACTAAAAATCCTTTTAAGATTGGGTCGCTATGTGAGGGCTCTGAAATTCCATTCTCTTTGCATAGCCGATAGGAGAAGGAGAGGGTGGGGTGGCGGGTGAACGAATCATGACTTTCCATTTGAGAAAATGTGAAATGCAAACCAATAACAAGAAGTACCTCGGCGATGATTCGCTCAAAAAATCATTTGACATAAATAGTGTGCTTTAACTTTGTCCCTCTCTTACGGGCGGCGCCGTGGCCGAGCGGTTAGCGCGCTCGCCTACCACCTAGGCGGCCCGGGTTCGATCCCAGGGACCCGCATGTGGTATTCGTGGTGGACGAAGCGGCGTCAGGGCGGGTTTTCTCCGGGTACTCCGGTTTCCCCCGCCATCTCATTCCACCGGTGCTCCATCTTCATGTATCATGAGTGTCACCGCCTGCGGTGCCGTAGTAGTAAAAGCGGGCGTTAAACACTACAACAACAACCTCTCTTACGGTTTACCAGCTATGCGATTGAGAATGAAGGTGACTCCAAGAGACTACTCCCAAACATTTCAAGATATGCATTCCATTTATCATGAAAATATAAACGTGCGGTAATTTAATTAAAATCGCTGGAACCACTTTTGAGAAAATATTTCAAGTTTGGTATCTAACTTACTTCCAGTGTTATGTTGAACAGACAGACGCATACACTGATGTTTTTCTAAAATGCACTTTTTGGATTCAGAAATTCTCAAAACCTGTATTTTTGGTGAAACCTGGATATTGAATTTTCAGGTGGGATGCTCACTGTAAGTACGTAGTAAAGAAAGTAATTTACCTGTAGTCACCCTTCCTTGCAATGCCAGGTAAGAAGTACACCATACAAATTAATAGTAAACAAACATTTTTAAAAACAAGCTTTTGTTTAAATGCTCTAAAAAGAAGAAAATTAACTTTAAATTAAATCGAATCCATAAATGTATTATGTTACACAATTTATATGATATAAAAGCTTATCGCACGATTTACCTATTTTATAAAAATCATATTTTTTCTTAGAATTATATCAAGATAAAGTTATATGTTGTATTCTTGTTTATCTATACAGGCAAATCTCGTGACAAACTTTTAATTATAAATTGTGTAATGTAATAAATTGACGGATTTGATTTAATTTAAAATTTATTTTCTTTTTAGAGCATTTAAATAAAAGTTTGCTTTTAAAAGTTTTTTTTACTATTTGTTAGTTAACGTTGAACATGTTAACGAGTCTGTTCATTTTATTTAATACACCGTTGTTCCATTGTCGTTTGCCTGTTAATTTAGTACAGTCTAATTCTTCAATAAGGAGACCTAGTGATTTGGTTCCACTTAAGGCCACGTACGCTTTGATCAGCAGCGAAGAGCTTTGAGCCTATCTAGACAACGGCATGATGGACGGTACTACCCTGCATTTTGTGTACTGTGAAGTCCAACATGGTAGTTATAGCTGCAACATCCTTCGTTCAACAATACCGTGACTACTGTAGCGCGAACTTGGGTTGAATAACGTTAACATCATCTTTACCGTAGTCTACACGGACGAACGGTATGTCAGTATCATAACATTTGTTTTCTCCGGAAGCACGGCCATATGATTTGTGTAATACGTCCAATGGCACCATTTACCAGACCTTTGGACACATCTGCATTGTAACGCACCACCTTGGCCCCAACGAATATTCTAACTCCTTAGGTAGCGCTCCTCTCTTGTTTAGGTATATCGGATGTTATAATATTATTTAAATCCATATTGTCATTTTTACTTTCTCTACTGGTAAGTAGGGGAAGTATTGTATTCCACCCAAAAATTCGATGTCGAGATTTCACCGGAAATATATGTTTTGAGGCCCCCTGAATCCAAAAAAAAAAAAAAAAAACATTTTTAGAAAAAGGTCCGTGCGTGTGTGTCAGTCTGTCAGGCTGTGGACAGCATAACTCAAAAACGAAAAGTCGGTTAAAAACCAAAGTTGGTATTTAAGTTTAATGTTGTTCAAGAATGTGACACGAAGATTTTGAAGAAACTAGCCCCACCCTAAACTACCCTTTACATGGAAAAGTTTTCGAAAATTTTGATTTTCTTGAAAAGGGCTCTAACGATTTTGATTAAAATGCCATATGTTTGAGATATTTTTATGACAAATGAAATGTATATCTTGAATTTTCTGGCTATAGCCCCTGTAGTCGTATTTACTCTGGACGACTTTTGCATAACTGGTAAACCGTTAGAGATAGACCAAATCATACTATACAAAAAACGTAGATCTTGGTAAAATACACAATTTATGCCTCAATAAATTTTATGTAGGGTGAACCATTTCGGAGATATTCCTTGTTATGTGTGTGAGTTTCGGAAAACAACTTTAGCGACATGCAACAACGTTGTTCATTTTTTTATATGTCAATCGTGCAAAAAGAACGGAATCTCAAAGGTAAAAAAGATTTGACTGTCGCACAAAGCCTACTGTATTCTAATATCTCCCTTGCACCTACAAGGACATAAGCAATAAGATATTTGTACGAATGTTTATCTTAACTAACATGGAGATATCGGAATAAGAGTTTGTAAGAATGGTTAGTACCTACAAGAGTAGAGAAAGTCATGTGAGTGCAACACATCAGATTTTTTCGAATGCAATGTATTTTATTCCTAATCTGCTCAGCAAACCCTTTCGATACCCATAGCATGGGAGAGCATAAAAAATAACGACCGCCATTTTGGACGGTACGCCATATTGGATTTAGAATGTATTTTTCGTTAGCCACGACTGGCCACGACTAACCATGCATTGTCATCCAAATTAACTCAATTAACTCAATAGGTTAAGGATAACTGCTTTAAAATTCAGTTGCAAGATATGACCCGAACCATAAACCTTGCAAGTTAAGTAAAAGCCTGTAAAAAGACGTAAATCTTATGTGCTGCATTCACTTGAATCTCTACGCATTATTCTTATACCGAGTGGAGGAAGACTGCTTTGGGCATACATTAACCAGGGATTCTACATGATAAGTGTAACAAATATGTCTTATACAATAAAATTGTCAATAAAGAGCCGTTTCGCCGAAAAAAACTCAAATATTTGGAGCCATCTAGCACCTTGACGAATGGTTATAAATGATTTACTATTTCACTACATCGCGCAAACATGTATGAGCAATGCTGTAATACACTTATACCTCAATTCTAATGAATTTAGTTACAATTTCATGTTAAAATGTCGTGCTAAGTTTAATTTCTAAGAGAGATTTGGCAACGTCACGTTAACATTAAATTGACTAAATTCATTCGAATTTAAAAAAAATCTGATGTATTGCAATCACATGACTTTCTCTACTCTTGCACTAACCATTCTTACAAACTCTTATTCCTATATCTTCTTCGTGTTAGTTAAGATAAACACTTGTACAACTTATCTTATTGCTTATTTCCTTGTAGGTGCAAAGTTTTGTGCGATTGTCAAATGTTTTAAAGCTTTGAGATTCTGTTGTCTTTGCATACTTAACATATAAAAAAATGAACAACGATGATCCATTTCACGAAAGTTCTAAGCTTTCCGAAACTCACACACATAACAAGGAATATCTCCGAAATGGTTCACCCTACAAGAAAATTTATTGAGACATAAATTGTGTATTTTAGCAAGATCTACATTTTTTGTATAGTATGATTTGGTCTATCTCTAACGGTTTACCAGTTATGCAAAAGTCGTCCAGAGTAAATACGACTACAGGGGCTATAGCCAGAAAATTCAAGATATACATTTCATTTTTCATCAAAATATCTCAAACATATGACATTTTAATCAAAATCGTTAGAGCCATTTTCAAGAAAATCAAAATTTTCGAAAAATTTTCCATGTAAAGGGTAGTTTAGCGTGGGGCCATTTTCTTCAAAATCTTCGTGTCGCATCCTTGAAAGACATTAAACTTAAATACCAACTTTGGTTTTTAACCGACTTTTCGTTTTTGAGTTATGCTGTCCACAGACTGACACACAGACACAGACTGACATACAGACACACACGCGGACCTTTTTCTAAAAATGCTTTTTTTGGATTCAGGGGGCCTCAAATCATATATTTCCGGTGAAATCTCGACATCGAATTTTTGGGTGGAATACAATACTTCCCCTACTTACCAGTAGAGAAAGTAATAAAAAATGTCTTTTAACGATGTCAATTGCCAGGAGCACATCAGCGTCGCCGGTGTGCCGGAATTTCGTCCTAGAGATTCTTTTACATGTCAGTAAATCTGCTCACATGAAGCTGTCGTTTTTAAGGACACTTACAAACCATCGGTCTGGGCTGAATTTGAACCCGCGACTTTGGGATCGGTAGCCCAGCGTCTAACCAACTGAGCCACCCAGAACGACATTGTTGCTTTAACATCTTGATGTTGCAATATACCAACAGTATAGTGTAGCAGTTGTAAATTAAACAATTATCTAACAAGAAAATAGAAATAATTGAGGTGCATGTTAAGAGAGTGAAATGCATTAAACAGACAATTCCCAAATTAAACACAAGATTATTACGAAAATCACCAGGTGAATAAAATGAGCTGGTGCGGTCCAGTATACGTGAGGAATCATATAAATTTGTAGACTTCAGTGGATGTTAACAAAAGTAAAACCGGGTGTTGTGCATGTTGGTTGCTATTGGGCAAGTGCAACCTAAGGCTAAATGTTGTAGGGATAATCTGTAGGTAAATCAAGATCAACGACAGGTAAGTAATGACGTTATTCTACAAATTTGTATGTATTTTATTATTTTTAATGGCCCTAGGATCTCATTGGAAAGCTAGGTAAACTAACACATGGCGCTGACGCTACTATAAATTATTCAACGACAACTGGCAGAGGGGACTTAGCACCTCGACCGAAAAAATTATCTTTAGTGTCTATGCCCCTGACAAGGCACCTCCCGGGAGGATGCAAGAGGTGAATAGATCTTAAGGGCGGCCGGAACGTTGTCACGACAGAGCAGAGGGCAGGGTCCCTATATTTTTCCAGTTAGAAGCACCCCGGCAGAGGATTGCTTAGCTCCCCTGCCCCCTCGAGCTGGTACCATCCCATGGGGGAGGCCGTAAACCAGTGGCTCGCCTTCCAATCCGTGGGACAAGACGTTCAGAGCACATGTTACCTCTGCCGTGCTGCTGCCGCAACGCTCCAATCCTGAAAGGAACTTATCGTGATGAAGAGTGTAAAGAATAGATTAATGTAACGAAATGGAGGGACAGGAAATTCTGAGGATATGGAACTTCCCCAGCATTCGCTTGGCGACCCGGGGAAACCTCCGAAAAAAAGACCTATGGGTCAGAAAGGAACCCGGAACCTCCCGAATGCGGGCCACAGACGTTTCCGCCTAAGCCATACCTGCCAGTCGGTCGGTACTGTAAATACTGGTTACACTACACCTATTGAATGAACGGTAGGTAACCAAATTTAGTTTGCTTATACCCTATGCGTTTCTGCAAACGATTATAAAAACAAGTTAACGCTTAGTCATGCAAAAGTGATACAAGTGACACCCTGCTTCATAACTCCAAATGTTGGAACTCTTACTTCACAAAAACTTTCCTCCGTTGGTATTTATAGTTGTTCAACAGCACTTTTGTGTAGTTTTTTCTCGATATTTTTATTTATTTTTTGTTCTTGATAGTGTATCCAAAGAGTTTTAATCAACTCTTGGTTTAAAGGTATTAAATAATAGCTTTTAAATGACTCCAAAGCAATGCAAGGCTACTAGCGAGTAAATCTAAGTCCAAAAGTTGGAGGGATAGGTCGTCAAACGACGGGTAAAGCAAGGTATTTCAGCTAGTTTAACATATTTGCATGATGTATATCTTAGAGGTTCTGAAAATATCATATGAAGTCCTCTTCGCCCGGAAGGAATTTTATATGACTGTGTACAGGATAGACAAAAATATATCTATTGTTGATGTAGATTACTTCAAAGTTCACATTATTTCAACAAACGCTTTTGTGGCATCAGTCATTCGCGAGGTATCTGTTGTTATTGATTTGAATTTTGTAATACTTCGTCGTCTATTTTTTAAGTACTGTCGCTATTCAGTTGCTTCTCGCAATGTAATCAAAGGAAATGGAATAAATATATTGTTAAGGACATTGTCAATAGCCAGAATTATATAAGGGCCGCCTTGTGTCGGAATTTCGTCCCGCGAAGTACATGCCAGTACATCGATATGGGGCTGTCGCCTTTAAGTACACTTAAAACCATCAGTCTGGGGCGGGTTTCAAACCGCGACCTTCGGATCAGTTGGCCAAAGCCCAACCAACTGACCCGCCCAGACCGACGTCATGGAAAGAGTATAGCATTTCAAGGCCAATATATAACGACTCGCTTTCTTCTTCTTCTTCTTCTTCTTCTTCTTCTTCTTCTTCTTCTTCTTCTTCTTCTTCTTCTTCTTCTTCTCCCTCTTCTTCTTCCTCTTCTTCTTCTTCTTCTTCTTCTTCTCCATCTCCATGTCCTCTTCCTTCTTCTTCTTCTCCTCCTTCTCCCTTCTTCTTCTTCTTGTTCTCCCTTCTTCTTCTCCTTCTCCATCTCCTTCTTCTTCTCCTCCTCCTTCTCCCTTCTTCTCCCTCTTCTTCTTCTCCTCCCGTCTTCTTCTTCTTCTTCTTCTCCTCCCTCTCCCTTCTTCTCCTTCTTCTTCTTGTTCTCCTTCTTCTCCCTCTCCCTCTCCTGCTTCTTCTTCTTCTCCCTCTTCTTCTTCTTCTTCTCCATCTCCATGTCCTCCTTCTTCTTCTCCTCCTCCTTCTCCCTTCTTCTCCCTTCTTCTCCTCCTTCTTCTTCTCCTCCTCCTTCTCCCTTCTTCTCCTTCTTCTTCTTGTTCTTGTTCTCCTTCTTCTCCCTCTCCCTCTCCTTCTTCTTCTTCTTCTCCTTCTCCCTCTTCTTCTTCTTCTTCTTCTTCTTCTTCTTCCTCTTCTTCTCCATCTCCATGTCCTCCTCCTTCTCCTTCTTCTTCTCCTCCTCCTTCTCCTTCTTCTTCTCCTCCTCCTTCTTCTTCTCCCTTCTTCTTCTTCTTCTTCTTCTTCTTCTTCTTCTTCTTCTTCTTCTTCTTCTTCTTCTTCTTCTTCTTCTTCTTCTTCTTCTTCTTCTTCTTCTTCTCCTCCCTTCTTCTTCTTCTTCTTCTTCTTCTTCTTCTTCTTCTTCTCCATCTCCATGTCCTCCTCCTTCTTCTCCTCCTCCTTCTCCCTTCTTCTCCTTCTTCTTCTCCTCCTCCTTCTCCCTTCTTCTTCTTCTTCTTCTTCTTCTTCTTCTTCTTCTTCTTCTTCCTCTTCCTCCTAACAAGGTTTAGGCCAAAGGTCTGTTCCGAAGCCCACGAGCATCTCCCCGTAAATCCTCTTCTGAGAAATCTTCTCAGATGGACTCGTATCGCCGAGGTTCATCTTCGTCGATCTCCATTTCCAACAGTTCGAGGTTATTCGAGTTTTGAGCCATTCTATCAACCGTCAAGTATTGATCACGCGTTCCGTCACCTTGCAAGCGCAAGTGCTGAGGGAAACAGGTGTCAGCTGGATGGCGGTCCTTACCATTTTCAAAATGGATCTGATGTTGGCCTCTCCCATTTTTCTTGAAAAGTGGTGTCAACCCAAACACTTAGAGCAGGAATGGATTTCCTTCAGGAGATAACTGTTGTGACATTTGAATGCCGTCTGGTCCTAGTGCTGATAGCCGCGTAGATGAAACAGAATGTGTTAACTCCGTCATAGTGAAAGTCGTTTATAATATTCAAGATTTCTAGAAGACTTGCAAGCTTGAGATTCCGCCTGAGTCTTAATCTGAAGGAACTCAGGCGAATAATTCTAATGTGATTATTCAGGTTCAGCAGGTAAGCTTGTAATCATAGGTTCAAATGGATCCTTGGTAAAGAAATCATATTGCTTAAGTGATCCAAATTTGCTCTCTTTTAAGTCATCTGCATGGTTTGTTGATCTTCAAGTGAACAAACACAGCTTAAACTGCTTCAGGCTGCCAATGTTGGGAGCAGAGTTGCCAACCCATACGACAATTATGGCAGCATACGATAATTTTAATGTGTGTACGTTGGGAGGAAATGAATCAAGATTCTGCAGAATATTTCAAAGCTAAATTCTAAAAGAATACGTAATATTGGTTAATCAAAAGTCAATTAAATGTGCTCCGGATACTCTATTATGGGCGTGCTCAATTCATTTTTCTTAGCCAGCAGCTTATACACAGATACCTGATTCCAACTTACTTTCCTTACCCCATCCTGATTACCTCAGACTACTTTCTCAAACCCTCAGTCTCAATAGTAATTCGAAATCATTGCATTTAACAGATTTATCAGAGCTCAGTGATCACAAAAAAGTAGTACATTTGTTGCTGGGTGAAACTTTTTTATGGGAGAGCTGAGTGGCCATCACAGTTCATGTATGATATAACAGCATGCATCTTCAGTATTTATCAGTGCTTAATTTCTGAGACATATGAACAAAAATTCCTTAAAGTAGAAAACCAGAGAAGTAAATTCCACATTTAGTTATCGAGACACGCGACATTAATAATCTTCTTTCTGAATGTGTCGCAAGAGTTTGCGAATTACCGAATGTTGTTTGGACGAGGAAAATATTAAAAATAACGGCCAACATCTTTTGAAAACTCACTGCATTATCAAACAGACAGTTTGGAATTATCTACAGGAAAAAAGAGCAAATTCAAGATATATTCGTATTGAGACGGTAAGAAGCATGCTCTGCCATTAACGACTATGAAAGGCATGTTTTGCACTGACATACTAACACACAATAACTTTTAATATGGAAATGTGAAGTTATAATTGAATGCATGCTTCTTCCAGCGGAAAAATGCTGCAAAACATATTATTATATATGATTTACTTGGAACGTGGGCCTCGCGCTGTGACGTCACGAATCGCGCATCCAGACCTGTAACATAGAGACAGCCTTGATCAAACTCGCGGATTTGGAACAACCTGCCGTATGTCAACAATGCAGTGTTTAGGGAGCGAAAGAGGGTAATTTTACTGGACTTGAGGCATATTTGCCGTATAAATATAGCCGGAATATGTTGTATATATTGCATAGATGTTTGGGTTGGGGGCATATTATTACCACAGAACGAACTGTTACGGCTGTCGATGGCGTAGCTAAAATTTTGGTCCCCCCTGCAAATAAATTTTGGGGGCCCTACTTAATAACGAGGAGATTAAAATATTATATATTTACTCACATAAAACGGCATGAAAGTGAAATAAACTCATCTAATTATGAACTCCTCTTGGAACAATCAACCTAGCGAATTGTTAAAATAACACTCCCTGATTACCAACACTAATGGCTATTTTTCCTAAATAAATAATAATAACTTACTAAACTCATAATGCACATAGGTGGAACAAAATCGTTACTCGTGTAACTCAGGTACCTATTAACCCAAGCAAATTTGCATTTGTCATACCTCAGATATTGTTCAGAAGCAATAACACTGAACAACACATTGATTTATGTTTATACCTTATGACCAAATTCTAAAATAATCCAATTTATTGGCCAATCCACTACATTTTCACATAGGCCCTAGTCGTACTTACTATATAGTTCATTCGGCTTTTATAACAATCGCATTGAATAAAGTACCTACCGTGCTTTAATGAATTTCTCTATATGATTGTGAATGCTTTTGAGAGCAGAGCACTTGGTGGTAAGTTTGTTTCACACATTTAAGCAAGAAAGGATAGGAAATGCTTATATGGTGCACTTGTATTGTCAGTATGTCATCAGTGAACTGCATCTGTTCCTGCGCTTCTTCCTAGCGATTTTCCGTGGTTTAATTTAATATACTCGTAAAATGGCATTTGTAAGAAAATAATTAAAGGCAGTCTGGGGGTCCCTGGAGATCAGCATTCCCCCCCCCCCCCCCTCCCGCGGGGTCTGCGGGACCGTTATCTACCTGTCACTTGGCACTTCGCCATGTCAATTTTTGTGTGGACGGCCCTTACCTCAGGGTCAAAGCGCGCGCAGTTACGATCCGCGCTGCGCTCTTGTTAGTTTGGAGGGAATTTAAACACCGCAAAGAATTATTCAACCATGGAAACAACGTAGACGCGATCAATAAACATGTGGCTAGCACTAGCACACAGCTGTTTCCTTTCACAGTTCATAATAGCGACCGATTCAGTAACTACCATCAATGGAGAAACATTTACTGCAGAAAGAAGAAGAATATTACAAAGTTAACGATGAACTCGAACTCAAAACACAGCAACTGATGAAAGAGGTTGAAAATGTAATGGTAAGGAAATTGTTTAAAAAAATTCCTCTATGCAGCACTTTGGTTAAAATTAATATTTTTGTATTTCATTGTCTTTTAACTCTTCGCAAACCAGCTTTCTCTATTCCTTTGCGTTAGCTCTGCTTGAACGCAATACCTATGGTTCCGTGTGCGTATCTTTCATGCGTTTCTCAGGACTGACTTAGTTTAATACTCCTTTTTTAATTTCACCGCATGACGTTTGTATTTATTTGCTAGTCTTTCGATGCGTAATCAAATTAGAAATGGAAATTAGAAATGGAAGATACCTCGTGAACGACGCACACACACAGTTCTGTCGTACCATTTACGTACTTGCGTAAAAACCCCGTTGAAGAGTCGATATCGTGTCCGACATGCAGTAATACCGAATTACCGATGACATCAGAACAAATTCCCTTTATGCCGCCAGTACTTCATAAATCTTTCTGATACCATTTTTCTCAATATATTTAACTTGTATCTATTCCTTAGGTTTTTAAAATTTATTGAACAAATAAAATGTTACAAAGTGTTGCGAAATATGAGGTATGGTATTCTCACCTGCATTGTGCGATATATGCCAATATTTATCTTTCTAAAACTTTTAAAAAATCAACCATAAGCTTATGAAGGGTTAAAACATGCTTTTAGTGATTTACTTTCTTTGCAGTTTTATGTTTGATATCATTTGAAAATATGGATTTTACAACTCATTGAATATACTGCTTGGGTAATTCCCTTTTTTAATAATTCTTTAACCAATTCTTATGTATTATATAACATTTTTCCACATTATGTCATGCATAACTGGGATTTCTGGAAACTGTAGGTACCTTTCACACTAATGCACTGGCGCTTTGTTGATTAGTTAGCATGAAAACTTGAAAGTTTTACCCAATATTTAGGTGGTAAAAGTTAATTTAAGAAACAAAAACTATGGTAATGTATCATGCATAATTAGTTTCAAAAATTTAAGAATATCGCTTTTAATAAAAGGGTAACATATTTAATAAAGTAATATCATTCGTTTACTGCTCAATGTAATTCCTTTTTCCATAAATTACATAAAAAGGTGCTTTTAAGACCTAAGTGTCAAATTCAATAATGTTGCTTCAGTGGCTTCAGAGATTGTGTGTCGTAAGTCTGCTAAACTTAACATTGGCAAGATAGAACATTACGTAACCTGCTTTTCCCTAGCATAATTTATATTATTAACAGAAAAACTGTGAACTTAATTTAATTCATTCTGATTTGTTCCTCCAGTATTTAGACATGTATTGTATTCTTATTGTAAGATATGATTGTTGTTCTAGATGGTCCTGTTTCTGTCATTGCATTTTATACACTATGTCCATAAACTGGAAGATAACTGAAGTTCTTGAAGTGAGAAAACCTAGCTTTGCTTACAAATAATGACAAAAACTAAATGGATAAGTTAGGTTAGGTATAATTACCTATTCACGTTCTGAGGGCAATAGTATTTCACAGGGACAGAAGATCAGAAATCATAGGCTAAGCAGAATTACTGGAGGAACTAATCACAACTGTCAATTTGATTTCTTAATGCTCAGTGATTTTATTTTATTATTTTTAGTGCTTAAAACCACAGTTACAGAAAAGGGCTGCTTTATCAGCTGAACCCAAAAGCCAATACCCATCTGCCACTCTAAACAATTGTTTTTTGAACAGCAGTGACCTTAGCATTCCATTAAATGCGAAAACAAAAACTCCAGAAGGCTTCAGGTAAGCTCTGTGCTTTAGATGAGAGAGTTTTATGTTATCATACATGTTTATTTGTATAACCATTTCTGCACTTCATTACCAGGTTATTATGCACTTGTTTGTATACATAGTAAGGGAAACATATTACAAATGTTTGCATATTCAAACCAGTCGGTTGTTGTTACTGCCAAACACAGTCGCTTGGAAAAAGCAAGTATCACATACTCATAAGAAACTTCGGAGATGTCACATGTCATTTTAGAGTAAGCTTAAAGATGTAAACATGAAAACAGCTAATACTACAGAAAAACTCATTTGACATAAACAGTATATTTAAATAAACTCTGCCTTTTCTGTGTCATAAGTGTTCTTGTATCTCTTGTGTTTTACTTTAAATGGAACATTTATAAAAAATTTTGATTTTCACAAAAATGGCTCAAACAGTTATGATTAAAATACCAATGTTTAAGATATTTTTATGCCAAATAAAATGTGTATCCTGAATTTTTTGGGAATGTCCTGAGAAGTCCTCTTTATTCAAACTTGACTTTTACATAACTGATAAACCTTAAAAGACAGGCAAATGCTTACTGTACCAAAAATGTAGATATCATTAAAACACACAGTTTATGTCAAATACATTTTTATGGACTGAACCATTTCCGAGATGTTATTTGTTTGAACTTTCCAATACTTATACTTTTCTCAAATGGGAAGACATTCGTTCTTTTATGTCCTGGATATACAAAGAGAATGGAATTTCAGAACTATCACAAGCAACCAGCTGTTAAAAGACTCGACTATCCCTTACGCCTATTCTATAGGAGAATTCCTATTCCAATTTTACCTATAAGGAAACATGTAATAAGAACATTTCTACAAACATGCATCTTGATTAACATGATGTAAATAGAAGAATAAGCAAGATATTTACTGATAATGGTATGAGCACTCTCAATGCTAACACTCACTTCTAATGCAATTTCTTCAACAGTGCAGCAGCAATCACCTTCAACAAGCTCTTGAACAGCACGGATGAGTCATCTGTGAGACTTGACCTTGGGCATTGAGCACAACCTTTTTCCAGTATTGCTTGGTAGCTCTAGAATTGTCTGGCCCAAGTAAACACTTGATTCTGGGATAGTGTAGTGTCCCAAAACTATGACTTTGAATGAGTTTCTCCCTAACAGACTGACCTTCAACCCCCCACCCTGCCATCACTCTTGGTTCTGCTTGTGCAGTATTATGGCAAAAGTACAATTTATATTTGAATCACCTAAGTATAAAAGCTTCAGTTGTTCAATTCTTGTTTCCCTCTTATTTTAACTATGTTTGAAACCTTTTACTGATGAAAATTTTACCAACAATGGTAGTATCTGCATATGTTACAGTTACGTGTAGATTGGTTCAAACATTTGACCTATTTCAGAGCACATGGATTTAGTGCTATATAATTAAATCAAGATTTACAAGAGAGATTTGTATTCTTGTACCATTGCCTTATAAAAACTTATAGCAATCTGTCTGATGGAATTTCATCTAACCCGACACAGTGTTTCAAAAACGTTAATGCTCTCTAGCTCGATAATAAGACATTTACAGACATACATTGCTGATAGGAAAATACTCAATTATAATCCCTGAATCACGCCTTAAAATTATTCAGTGTTATTCTGACTCATCCTGTATATAAAAATGCATAGTGGTATGTATGAAAGTAATAAACCCCAACATTTCATAAACTTGTGAATATTTGTAAATATTCGCTTACAAGTGACTGATGAAACCTATTGCTTATAAGCTTAATGGTGAATAAACATGATTATGATGCGATTCATAAAATTTTCTATGACTGAAATAGAAATGCAACATATTACATTCACAGTTTCCTCAACATGCTTTTCACTTATGTAACAGATTCACATATCCTTCTCTATTCGTTCTTCAACATGCAATTGATACAATTTTCTATGACTGAAATAGAAATGCAACATATTACATTCACAGTTTCCTCAACGTGCTTTTCACTTATGTAACAGATTCACATGTCCTTCTCTATTTGTTCTTCAACATGCATTGGTACAATTTTCTATGACTGAAATAGAAATGCAATGTATTACATTCACAGTTTTCTCTACTCAATTTTCTTTTATGAAACATATTTATATGTCATTCTCTACTCGCCCTTCAACCTTAAAGTCATACAATTTTTCATATGATTAAAATATAAATACAACATATCACATTTACACGGTTTTCTACTTGCTTTTCTTTTATGTAGCACATTCACATGTCTGTTACTCACTGTTTAACATATAATTCATAATAATTTTCTACATGACTGAAGTAGAAAGCAACGTATTACATTCATATGGCTTTTCCCATTAGTTTTCCTCCCTTTGGTATTTGTGGTTGTTTAATAGTGATTTTGCATAATGTCTTCCCAATGTTTTTATTTATTTTATTTTTTGTTCTTTATATAATAGTATCCTAAGAGTTTTATTTAACTCTTTGTTTAAATGCAGTGGCAGCTCATGTTTCCTATACCTAGGGGCGCTGCACTGATTATTGGAGTTTTTGTTTACCTTAATTATTTGAAGATGAATTGTATATGACAATATTTTTTTTTTGTATCAAACTTATAAACCACTCTCTCGTTGAACTTAGGGATATTTCTATCATTTCCTTCTCTATGGACAACATAGCAAGTGCAGCTAGTCCATCTTCTTCAATTGTGTTCCTAAGGAATGTTTTAATTCTTTTCAGTGTAGGGAAACAGCGTTCAGATGCACTTGCTGTTGAAGTTGCTTTCAAAAGTTTTAACATTCCAGAAAAGGTGGAAAAAAGCTACTGAATTACTCATTGCACTGCTTCATATACACCAGTATATAAAGTCACATTTGATTATACTTTATCGTCAGGAAACACAAATAAATATATTTGAATAGGCGTGAAAATATTAAAAAAGAGTCTGATTTCAAGAAAATGTGCACAAAATTACACTTACATTGCTTTTGGGACTGTAAAAATTGCAGTCCAGTGAGTCCACTGTAGCCAAAACATGTGGTGTGGCTAGCAAGATGGAAATGGAAGCAATATGCACGTTAGCGAGTAGGACTGGCAGTCCTCTGAGGAAGAAGCGACTTCACATATGAACTTGCCGTGCAGTCTTATATGAACAAGTTCTAATGAAGTACAATATATCTATGAATGTGATCTACTTGTATTCAATTTAGGCAATAAAGGCAACAAAATTAAAATTTGCTCTGGGTGGACTGCAGTCCTGCAGACCCTCTTTATCGGCTACCTCTGTTTAAATATACAGTAAAACCTGCCTAAAATGGAACATGATCATTTTCCAGTAATAGTTTTCCATTTTCACGATTTTCCATCATACAAAGAGTTGTATATATTTTAGTAAAACAAAGTACAAAATAATAATTGCATGGAATTAAATTGAAGGAATAATTTAAAATAAAATTCTGTAAATAAAAAATAGGTTCAATTGTATGTTTTGCTGTATTTTCAACTTACATGTAAAACATACTTACAGTTTCTCCACTGGTTTCTTTTCCCCCACATATCCGTCAAAGTGCACTGTTGCGACTTTTTCACAACAGAATGCTCTATGATCTCCTTTGCATCCTGCATCAGCTCCAAGAGTTCTGGAACAAATTCCTGAAGGTCACTCACAACAGATAATGCTTCTCTAAAAGTGTGTATTTTTGGTTCACTTTCGTTAGCTTCATCGTCGTCGTCATCGTCATCGTCATCGTCATCGTCATCGTCATCGTCATCATCATCGTCATCATCATCATAGTGCATTCCTTCCATTACTTCAGAACTGCTGTTTCCAGCAGCAATATCTGCTGCACTTTGAATGTCTTCAGTTGTGGCAAGTTCATTATCAAAGCATGTAACTATGTATTAAGCATAATGAAAATCTGTCTTAGGTTATTTATGCAAAGGTTCCATAAAAACTGTTCCATTTCTGCATTAGGCAGTTTTCTGGTTTAGAGTGTTATTTAACATAGGAAGTAGCTCTGTCCCAAGATTTATTTTCCAGTTGTCTAGTTTCCGGTATATAGGCGGTCTGGTTTAGTTAGGTTTTATGTATTAAGTAATAGTTTTTAAAAGTCTTCAAAAAACATAAGGCTTTTGGGCAAGTGCAACCTAAGCCTGAAAGTTGTAGGGATAAATCATCAAACTACGTACAACACTGGGTATTTCAGCTAGTCTATAAATAAAATAAACAAAATAGAGCTCTATTTACATCCTTGCCTAAGTAAGACATCAGCTGTTAGTTGTTCCATTTTTGATACAAAGTGTTTTGTCGATACAATTTGTGTAATATCCCTAACCTATCTTTGGTTAATCTTTTTAGTCATTGCCTGTATCATAATGCTCCCCCTTTTTTTATTATAAGCTTTTTCAAAGTTTACAGATAGAGTGCACAATCCACCCCTTTTCATTAAGAAGAGTTTATCTCTTCCATTGCTCTTCACTTCCTGAATCCTAATTGGAATAGTGTAATCTTTGACTCCTTTTGCCTGGTACCTACTGTATTCTGTCAGTCAAAATAGCACTGAACATTTTTTCTGATTTTGATAACTATATGTATAATTTATAAATTAAAAATTGCTTAGATCTGCTGCATTACCCTTTGCTTAATAAGTAGGCTGAATTATTGCAACCTTCCAACTTGTTGGAATGCACTTTTAGAATGTACTTCATTCTGTTTAAAAGTCTAGTCAAACAAGAAAGTCTATCTTCCTTTCTTAGAAGTTTGAAAACAGTGTTGTTATAATCAATTTAATTTAAAAGGTGAGTCAATTAAGCCAGAACCGAAACTCCTCAAACACATAACCGGAAAACAAAAGCTGTCCAAATGGGAACAAATGTTCATTTTAAAAAATGGAAACCAAGTATTTAATTTTGACATTCCCCAGAAAGATATTTTCAGCAAGTTCCTTGAACCATTACCAGAAGAAGCATCGCCATCCGCATCATGGAAACCCAGTTATTGTCCAGTTGATAATGGAGGAAAGTTAACCTCCGAAACATGTTCCAGAAAATTATAAATATAAGTGTTGTTTCGTGTTATTAATTGACTCACCTTTTAAATTAAAAAGAAAGCCAATGCCAAACTTGAAAAACTTGAGTTGGGAAACCATAAATCGCTAATGCTTTGCTCTTTTCAAAACTGTTTCCATATAATAAAACCCCTTCCACTGAGAATGGTCTAATAAGACTAATGATAGTTGTCGCAAAATTTGATGGCAGGTAGCTCAATAGTAAACTCAATCACAGGCACACCAAGACTTATTGTGTTGTATAGTTAAACACATTGTGAAATTACACTGTAAAGACAGTGATATAAATATCATTTGCACCCACAACATTTATTTGCATAACAGGAAAAAGAATAGTAATAGACTGCTATCAGCCACTATTAAATTTTCCAGCAACCAACTCAAGATTCCATGTGCCTACAACCCTTTTCTGCATTTCAATTAGATGATCAAAATACTTAAGCTACTCTACAGCTTTAATTGTAGCCCCAAAAGACCATTTTCTTGTTAATCCAAGATAGTAATTTTCCTGCTGAACTGTACTGTTTAGAGGGATCCTAGTGGAAAGTAAGATTTTCTATTGCTAGCCAGAGATAGTGCGATACATAGGGATTTCTCATCATGCCTCCTTAATTCAAACCCTGGCTGTAAGTTCTTGATTTTAATATTATTTGAAATGGACTGAAAATTTCATCACTCTGTGTCATTGCTGTCAGTGATGAAGGTTTAAAGGAAAGGACCACTGGGCTGTTGGAGGAGAATTACGGGAAGAAACTTGACAAAAACAAGCACATAAATTCCTGTTTTGGAAGAACTGGTAACGAAAATGCTCAGCGAGAACTACCACATATAGAGGGGATCAGCAGAAAGGTGGATCAGCTTATCAGTGGGTATGGCTCATTTTTTTCAACACTGCTAATACATATCTAAATATAATAATTTAAAATAAATATATGCTGTATATAAACATGTTTGAAAATTGCAGCTTGCAGATATCAACTTTTAGTGACAAGGATTTAGATGATGAAGACTTTCACCATGACCTCAATATGGATAAGAAAATTTTCATTCTTAGAAACAAGATCAAAGTGCTGCAGAATGAAATGCAAGCTCTACAAACTGATTACAAGAAAAAGGTTGGGTCAAAAGAAACTTATGTAGATAATATCCATATCATTCATAATTGTAACCATATCATAGATGTTTCTGAATGAAAAAAAAATGTTGAATTTATTTAATTATCTGGAAATTTCCAATTATAGACATTTTGAAGCCTCAAATCATGAACTAACATTAATTAGGACACTAATTAAGTTACTTCTTAAAGTAACACAGTAAGCCCCTGACTGTGAAATACACTTACAAGTATGTGGTAGTGTCTAAACAACGTTAGTTTGAGAGGTAGAACTGGAACTTAAAAATTCAATACCACAACTGGGATTTGAACCACAGACCTTCCGCTTACCAGGCGGCTGCTCTAACCATTGAGCTATTGTGACAAACTGTCAGGTTTGTGGTTCAAATCCCAGCTGTGGCATTGAATTTTTACTTTCTCTACTGGTAAGTAGGGGAAGTATTGTATTCCACCCAAAAATTCGAAGTCGAGATTTCACCGGAAATACATGTTTTGAGGCCCCCTGAATCCAAAAAAAGCATTTTTAGAAAAAGGTCCGTGTGTGTGTCTGTATGTCTGTGTGTCTGTCAGTCTGTCAGTCTGTGGACAGCATAGCTCAAAAACGAAAAGTCGGTTAAAAACCAAAGTTGGTATTTAAGTTTAATGTTGTTCAAAGATGTGACACAAAGATTTTGAAGAAAATAGCCCCACCCTAAACTACCCTTTACATGGAAAATTTTTCGAAAATTTTGATTTTCTTGAAAATGGCTCTAACGATTTTGATTAAAATGTCATATGTTTGAGATATTTTTATGACAAATGAAATATATATCTTGAATTTTCTGGTTATAGCCCCTGTAGTCGTATTTATTTTGGATGACTTTTGCATAACTGGTAAACCGTTAGAGATAGACCAAATTATACTATACAAAAAATGTAGATCTTGCTAAAATACACAATTTATGTCTCAATAAATTTTCTTGTAGGGTGAACCATTTCGGAGATATTCCTTGTTATGTGTGTGAGTTTCGGAAAACTTGGAACTTTCGTGAAATGGGTCATCGTTGTTCATTTTTTTATATGTTACGTGTACAAAGAGAACGGAATCTCAAAGCTTTAAAAGATTTGACTATCGCACAAAGCCTACTGTATTCCAATATTCCCCTTGCACCTACAAGGAAATAAGCAATAAGATAATTTGTACAAATGTTTATTTTAACTAACACGAAAAAGATAGAGGAATAAGAGTTTGTAAGAATGGTTAGTACAAGAGTAGAGAAAGTCATGTGAGTGCAACACATCAGATTTTTTTTAAGTTCCAGATCTACCTTCAAAACTTTGCCCACACACGGCTTGTGTGTTTAAAAACACCAACAGTAAGTTTGTTGGCATAAATAAATAATGTTAGTTTATTTGATTTTAAAAATTCACTGTCTCTAACTTCAAAAAATAAAATAATTGAGATTTTGAAGCCTTTTATATTAATACACAAGGTTTCTAATACATATATACCCATGGGCATCAGCAGACTTCTTTTCAGGGGGGCTGCATGTTGAAAGTTTATAATCAAACAATATTAATTCATTATTTTCTGTTATCAAAAGTTATAGTATTTGTTGTGGATAACCATATTAATTTGTGCTAAATAAAAATTGTTCTTTACATCAAAATTAAAACAATAGTCTAATAGTAATTGACTGCACATTAAATTCATTAATTTCCAAGGAGGGGGCCCCCTTGCCCCCACCCCTCTGTGATGCCCATCTATATACCTGCTTATTGTATTTAACAAATTTAACAATTTTAAATTTTAAAAATCTGAGTTTTAGTTATAATTTTACACAGTAATCCTACATATTTCTTGGACATTTAAGTACTGATTCTGTCAGCAATCCATAACCAGAAAATTGTTCATCTTTGAAGCCTGGAGTGCTTAATCTGCATTAGAAAGTCTATAAAAGCTATAAGTTTCACAAAAACAGCTGTTAATATTCAAGTCCATAAAAATATTAACTGCAAAGCTGAAAGAAAAGATTGCATATGTTGCAGGTTTTGAAAAATCAGAAAATAATTTATGTAATCACATTTCCATATGAACCTTCTTAATATTTTGAAGTACTCAATAATATCATATAGGGTCATTTACATTTATCTTGCATTCCGTAGATCCTACACAACAGGATGTGGAACATGTTAATATGTTATACAATATTTACAATATAATTACATAGCACATAGATAATCTAATGATTACATTGGATGTTGTTAAATTCAATAATGCTATAGCATGAATGCTTAGCAAGATATTCCTTTAGCTTAATTTTGAGTACCTTATCATTACAGGTCCTCAACACATTAGGTAGCATATTAAATATTTCTATGCATTGGTAATGCACTCCTTTTTGGACACATGTGAGGTTAGTTGATGGTATATGGAGCTCAGATCTAGATCTTGTATTGATATTGTGGATGTCAGAATTAGTAGTGAAGTAATTTTTATTTTTTATGTAAAAGGTAATCAGTAAATAAATGTATTCTCCGGTAAGCGTTAATATTTCTACATTTTTTAAAATGCTTCTACATGATGTTCTTGCATGAGAGAATAAACAATAAATTTGCAGATACTTTAAATGCACTAATATTACGGAGCTGTGATTTCATCTCATTGAGGTATTAGACTGCTTCTTACCTGGGAAGAAGGAGTAGGAGGGGGTTTATCCTCATTACTTTTACTAATAAAACAGAAACAAATGCTTAGCAGAATGCTAATTTTACTTCTAATTTGAATTTGAAATAAATAAATAAAGTATAAGGTGAAAGAAATGTATGAGGTGCATCCAGAAAGTAAGTCCCGATGACCGATAAAGAGAACAAAAACATCACTAAGTAAGAAATACTTATTGGAATAACTACATAAACTCACTGGATACTTTTCAACATAGTCACCACCATTGTTGAGGCATTTATCGCAATGATGCACCATTAATTGTATGCCCAAGTCATAGGATTCTGCCGCCAATGTCCACAGTCACAAAGTCACTTCATTCTGCACCTCAGCGTCCTGCGAAAATGTTTTCCTGCCAGAAAACGCTTCATGAGATGGAAGAGGTGAAAGTCACTTAGAGCGAGGTCAGGGCTGTAGGGTGGATGTTCGAAGACCTCCCATCCAAACTTATTCAACACATTTTGTGTGGCGTTGGCTGTATGGGGTCTTGCATTGTCATGCCTAAGCGTAATGCCTCTTATCAACATTTCACGTCTCTTGTTCTGGATTGCCTGCCTGAGTTTATGCAACGTCTGGCAATATCAATCAGCATTTACGGTCTTCCCTCGCGGTAAAAAGCCACACAAGAGGACACCACGTCGATCCCAGAAGACAGTAAACATGATTTTTTGACAGAGATTGCCTGTTTGAATTTGGTCTTCACAGGTGAACCACTATGCCTCCAATGCATTGATTGATGTTTTGTCTCTGGTGTGGCATTCGCCACCAATGTTTCATCCCCAGTGACAATATTGCCGAGAAACTGGTCACCTTCCGCTGCGTATTGCTGTAGGAATGTCAATGCTGTGGCCAGACGTTTGGTTTTGTGTTCATCTGTCAGTTGTCTAGGCACCCATCTTGCACACACTTTGTGAAAACCAAGCCACCGGGAGACAATTTCGTGCAAAAGCGAGCGAGACATCCGGGGAATCTGACAAAGAGTTCTGAAATTGTGAAGTGCCGGTTCTGCACAATTGCTCGTTGCACACTTTCCAACACTTCTGGCGTCACCAGGGACGGTCGGCCATTACAGTCTTCGTCGTGAATATTGGTTCTTCCTTCCGTGAATTGCCTGCACCATCGTCTTACCTCACCAATGTCTTGTCCATACATGTGACACAATTGGCATGGATCTCTGCTGGAGATTGCTTTTGAGCATGCAAAAATCGGATGACTGCACGAACCTCGCATTTGGCCAATATTGGAGCAGCCATTTTCTCCTAGCTCAGAGCAGTAACTACTGCTGCCACAAAACTGAAACTTTACTGCAATGTTACCATCAATAATAATCTGTGGTTACCATATACTTCATCTCTTCTCCTGTGCACATGCATTCCTATCCGACTGGTGGTGCCATCTCTGGAAGCGATCGGGACTTACTTTCTGGATGCACCTTGTATTCATCCATAATCAGCTGTTCCATGAAAATTATAGCAGATAAATGACAGTTTTTTTTCTGATAATATGATAAAAGTATAATTTTTTCTACCTCCCAGCATAAATAAAATTCATTCTTTCCTTCCTTCTTTCCTCCCTCCCTCCCTTCCTTCCTTCCTCCTTTCCTCCCTCCCTTCCTTCTTTCTTTCTTTCTCTCTCTTTCTTTCTTTCTACATTAAACTGCTTCAGAATATTTTAAAAAATGAAACATTATTAAGACTGCAGGTATGCAAGACCTAGCACTTTACTTTCTTAACATACTCTTTAATCTTCTGTATTGAACACTCCATGCCTTCACATTTGCAAAAAGATGGATGAGAAAATGAGTTTGAAAATGTAAGTTTAAAATGTACATAATATGTACCAAAACTTATCAATATATTTGGCTTACAGAATGAGGAATGGAAGAAGCTACAAGGCGAATTAAAATTTTCAGAGGAAAAATGTACCAAATTGCAGCAGAAAACTGTGGCCCTTACTAAAGCTCTCAAGAAACAAGAGGAGCATAATGCTGATATGTCTGCTCGTCTCTCTCAAAAAGAGACAGAAAATAAGGCAATAAACAAGGTACAATTACAAAGAACTAAATTGAGTGTTGAAAACAAGTATTCAAAAACATCTAATTCTCAGAGTCTGCATTTGGAGTTATTTAAACCAAAGAATTTTATACCTCCTTTTCGCTTTTCAGTTGACAGCTCATTCTTAAGCATTATGTTCCATGTTCTGTGCAGGGGTTAAACTGGGACAAAGTTGTTGTTGGCTAAAGCTGGATTTCTCACAATGAAGTCATTAGTCCTCTTGCTCTCCAATATTTTTCAAAAGCAGCTAGAAGTGGCCAGGCATATTTGAAGGTGGTCAGGTGATCTTGGTCCATTTCCTCTTGCAGAGCACATAGAGGACAGAGTGGTGAAGAATATATCCAAATTGTGTTCAAAAAAGTAATTTCTACTATTCACCCTTGATTTTTAAGATTTCCAAAATTATCCTGCATATATTTGGTCAAGCTTTCCTTGTCATGGCAGATTATCTACCATTGAACTACGAAGAGTTTGTGGTTCGGGGCTGAAATATCAAATATTTGGGGCTGCATTCCTCATATTATAGTCATAACACCAACTAAAAATTTAAAAGATGCACAGTAGTCTACTTTTTAACTGTTTGCCATAAGTAATAAATTCAAGTTATAATGATATAAAACTTAAGATGAAAATTAAGTGTTTAAAACAGTAAAGCGTGTCATTAAAATCTATAAAAGTTACTTTTGTTGACATTTAACCTAGGATCGCTCGCATTATTCAATAAAACTTAACAACTGATAATATATTGCTCTAAATCATTTGTTTTTTGGTTAAAATGGGTGTAGAGCTAGGAATGCCTCAACTGCTGTCTCTAAATACCATTAAAATGGAATTTAGTATAGAAATACAAAGCCAACAATGTTGGCAACAGTATTATTCAAAGTGAAATGCATAACTGGTAAATCATAAGAGATAGACAAAACCTTACTTGACCAAAACTGTATTAAAATTAAAAATTATATGCAGCACACTGAAAAGCCATCGGTCTGGGCTGGATTTGAACTTGCAACCAAAAATGTAGAGCTCATTAAAGCATATAGTTTGTCACATATCTCGTTTTTTTTTTTTGGTAGAGATAATCGTTTTCATGATGTTCCTTGTTATTGGTTTGATTTCAAATACTTATACTTTTCTCAAATAGGAAGCTTGTTTATTTGTTTCTTTATGTCCTGGTCACGTAAAGAGAATAGAATTTTGAAGCTATCACATAGCAACCAGCTCTTAAAAGTATGATTTGAAGCTTTCTTGGCAACGAACATATTTAAGATGTTCTCGGGCTTCAAGCCAGGTGTAGTGATGAAGAGCCATCAACGTTTCTCTCCCATCATCAGGATGAGAAATGACCAGTAAGAGAGAAAGGACCAGTATATGTACTGTCTGCTAGTGTGTACTGAGTAGAAAACACCTAGTCTAATGTGGAGGTGGTTCAACACTGTTGGAATCTATTTTTTCTGAGCCGGCCGATCTCCAACTATGAAAGTGAAATATGTAATGAAACCATTTCTACAAAAGTTTATCTCGATTAATATGAGGTAGATAGAAGAATAAGCATTTTTGAAAACAATTTGTACAACTGTGAGTAGAGTCATGTGAGTGCACACATCAGATTTTTACTTTCTCTACTATGTATAGTTAGTAGAGGAAATATTGTATTTGACCTAAAATTTGTTGAGATTTCACTAGAGATATGTTTTGAGGTCTTTTGAATCCAAAAAGAACAATTTTAGAAAAAGATTGTGTGGGTGCTGGCACGTGTGTGTGTGTGCGCGTGTGTTTGTGTGTGTGCATGTGTGTGTGTGGGCGTGCGCCTGCGAACCACATAACTCAAAAACAAAAAGTCGGTTAAAAACCAAAATTGTTATTTAAATTTAATATCCTTCAAGGATGCAACATGAATATCTTGAAGAAAATTCCTTCTCCCTAAGCTACTCTTTAAATAGAAAATTTTTCAAAAATTTTGATTTTTTCAAAAATGGCTCTAACAATTTTGATTAAAATGCCATATGTGTAAGATATTTTTATGGCAAATAAAATATATATTTTGAATTTTTTGGCTATAGCCTATGTAGTCCTGTTTACTCTTGGTGATTTTTGCATAAGTGGTAAACCATAAGAGATAGACCAAACCTTACTCTACAAAAAATGTTGATCTTTTTAAAACACACACATTATGTCCAAATGTATTTTTTTGTGGAGTGAACTAGTTCAGAGATATTGCTTGTTATTTTGTGCATTTTGCAATACCAAAACTTTTCTCAACTAGAAGGTTGTTATTCACACTTTCTTCTCTTGGCCATGCAAAGAGAATGGAATTTCAAAGATTTAAAAGATATAAATATATATCTCAACTAACATGAAGAAGAAAGAGGAATGAGTTTGTAAGAATATTTAGTACAAGAGTAGAGAAAGTCATGTGAGTGCAACACATCAGATTTTTTCATTTTGATTTTACACATGTCTATTTATAGACCGGGTGATTTTTGGGACACTAGGTGAATAAAAAGGCAAAAAAAAAAGATATATTGTTGACATACTGTATGCTAAACGAATACAATACACATGTTTTTCTTAATTTTTGAAGAAAAAAGAAATAAGCTGGGCATTAATGGGTTAAAAAAGAGCTCATATAGTAGTGCCCATTCCTTGTAAAGCTGTCTGTCGTACTTCTGCTAATGACATGAATACAATAGAGAAGGTCCTCTCAATATACTCTTAGCAAAAGGATCTGCTGTTGCCAAGTTGCTTACAGTTGTACATTCAGAGTGTTGTTAAAAATTCTGCTTGTGCAGACAGTGAGATGAGGAAGACTGTTAAGGCATGGACAATACTATACTTTAACAGAAATACCTGTCACTATGCAGATGGCTGCATTAAGTATGCTTAGTTTTGTATATACATTGTGTGATCGCCACATGCTATTTTCCTTCTGAATAACATGGTAAAATCAAATGGAAAAATGCATTTGTATGTACCATAGAACCCTGATAACTCGACTCTGGATAACTCACCTCTTAATAACTTGACATTCCGCATAACTCAATGACTTTCTAATTTAATTTTTGTATTAGTTTTTATTGTTAAAATTGACTGTAATAAATTCTGTAATCGACTATGTGGTATAAATAGTATAGGTAAATTTTAATCAGTGACAACCTACCACATTCTCCCCCACAGTAACAAGGGAGCTGCTCGTGTATTGACCTCTGGTATCTAGTCAAAACATAAGCAGCTGGCAGACAATTGTCATGAAATCAAAAGTTTGCCACTAATAATGTGGATACATAGCACAAACACTTTTTTAGAAGGTTTGAAGGCTTATTGCTTTACCCAGTATGTAAGTGGTAAGCTAAACTTTCAGTTACATATTTCTGGTTACAGTAAAGTTTCTCAAATTTCAGGCTTATTGTTGTGTTGTGTTTGTGCCAGTAAAAATGTTGAACAAGAAGAAAAAAGGATAACCTTACATGACAATAGAAATTAAATTGGATGCATTAAAGAGACGGGACAAAGGGGAACATATTAACCTCTTCGCAGATATGGACGTCATATGATGTCCTGTGCATACATGCATTTAATGCTTATTTAACCCTAATTATTTAATTTTTGTCTTTCATAATAAGTTTAAAAAAATTCTAGAATAAATAATCTTACCTTTAAAGGTTCCTTTTGAGTGGTACATCTCAAAACATGGATAGATACATAAGGGCACATCTCCACATCAGTGGCGGCTCGCAGTCAAAATTTTAGGGTAGGCAAAGTGTAACAGTAACAACAAACAACAACAAAAACAACAATTAATAATAATAATAATAATAATAATAATAATAATAATAATAATAATAATAATAATAATAATAATAATAAACAACCCCGTTTATCCGAAATATAGGGGGTGAAGTCATTGCGGATAATGCAAGCAATATATTGTTTTGTTGTTTAATAAGAGCAGAGTGAATGAGTGTGACTTACGGACGAATTACCGCCAAAATTAAAATCACGAGTGTTGGCAGACTTTTTTCCGGGGGGGGGGGGGGGGGCACATGTTGGAAATTTGCAATCATATAATGTTAAATCATTATTTTACTGTCAAAATTTATAGTATTTGTTGCAGATAACCATATTAATTTGTGCTAAACAAAAATTGTTCTTTACATCAAAATTAAAATAATAGTTTAAAAGTCAGTAACTGACTGCACATTAAGTTTACCAACTTCCAAGGGGGAGCCGTGGCCCCCCTTGCCCCCGTTTCGCGACGCCCATGACTAAAATAGATTAAGAAATTGAAAAATTGTCTGACTGCAGCTTTGTGTTAAATAGCTAAAACACTCCTCTTTTCATTGTCAGTGCGCCACGAAAGCGAAATTTGTAATAGTTCACTAATTAAGTTGGTCATACTGGTATTTGGAACGCTTATTTCGTGTAGTAACTTGGGCTGGAGGTTCCACAACATTCACGACGACTGTTTACATGTTGGTCCATTTGCCCCGCGTAATTACCATTTTGTAGCTATGGGACTCTTGGTGCTTTTCATCGAAGTTCTCGATGAACCTCAGGGCGTAGTACGGGCCTGCGTCTTACGAAGAAGATTATATTTCCTTTTATCTTTTAGATATACTTATTTATTGTTCCATCAAGTTACAAACAACAATATAACTTTTCAGGATTGGCGTCCTTTTTCACAAGCCCTGCGGGGTTCACACAACCCGAACACGGACTGCGTAATTTTGCTTGGAACGTTTATTCGTAATCTTCTTCTATTTGTCGATGCAGCCTTACTAATTGTATATCAGTTCTCTGCATTTTCACTCCTGTTGACTTTTAAAACGCAATGTTCTTCCAATAAACACTATGTCGATCACTTTTACAATTATTCGCGAACTATGCGATTTTCGCATGACGCCAATCCCAACAATACATAAACAAGAACAAGCTAAGACAATTGAAAATCTCTATCATTGCCCACTAGGACAATGATTCACAATTCTAGGGGGCTTTTTCTGCCACCACTATGAACACAAATTTTAACTATTTTAGGAGGCTTCTTCTAAAAATATCGCCTCATATTACACATAGATAACGACAGATTCAGATCTCTGAGATCTTCGTTCGTGGAGTATGGCTGTTCGGAAAATGTCGCATAAATTCAGATTTGGGCAGGCAAGTGTTCGGACTGCTGGCAGATGCGTTTACGCATGCTCGGAGTGCATATACAGACCGAATGTTTCCTTATCCCTGTTCAAGGGCCTCGTATTGAGGAAATGGGGCTGGGCAGGCAGAGGTTAAGCTAGCCTGCTCTCCACTACCCAGGTTCCATGCGTATCATTTCTGCCACGCGTTTCAAACACGCAGCACAGTTTTGATGAATCGGAATTGAGATTAAAGGATTTGATCATGCGCTGGTCATTATAACCGAGAAAACTTTTCTTGAACTGCAATTTAGGGGAAAATGACGGTTCAAATGATAAAATGCAGAATCATAGTTAAACATTATTTGTTGATGTATTGCGATAGGGTAGGCAATGCCTACCCTGCCTACCCTGAGGAGCCGCGCCTGCTCCACATTCATGGCATATCATGTTTGTCTCTTTACGAACTCCTTTTTTGCAGCACACCAGACACTTTCGAAATGGATGCAACTTTTTTGCTGTCGGTGGTATCCTTTTAGGAAAGTGTTTTCCTTCAAGTCTGAGGTGTGCAGGGGTTGTAAATTTCTTACCCCCTGTAATGTAGAGTCTTCCGAATGTTATAGTGCTCAATTAGGCTACAAGCTATTGATATGTGAAAGTCCAGGTAGGTTATCATCTTGCGTGGGTTTAGAGTTCTCCAAATTACTAAACAATTGCATATGGTGATATCCAGCTGGTGCAAAAATACCTTTTTATACCATTTAACTGTTTTTCGTAAAGAGGGATATGATTGCAATAGCTGATCTACTAGATCCACACCACCCATATGCATATTGTATTCCTGGATAACATCAGGCTTGAAAATTTACATTTTGGTGTGGGCATCTATTTTTCCAGTGTCAATCATCAAAATCTTAGGGCTGCAATTGGACAATACCATAACCACCCTCCTATTTTGACAAGTAATGTAGGTCAAGGGTGGGAGCTGATGCACCTGCATTTCTCCTCTCCTTAGAGTCTTTGTATTCACATTTTTCAGCAAACCAATATGATTTGAGCGTACTGTTCCAATTGCATTTGTTTTCCTTTTGTATAAGGCCATGTATAATTTAGAGAAGCTGTATCAATTATCTAAATATACAATCCTACCCTGGTCAAGTATAGGTTCCATCAGGTGCATTACTATGGAGCCAGATAACCCCAAATCTTTGTCTCCGGTATTATCAGTCCCTTGACCAGTGTAAATGTAGCAATTGTAAAGATATCCCGTTTTACTTTCACAAAGATCAAAACTCTTTATGCCAAATATGGCCCTCTTTGTTTTGATGTATTGCTTCCAACCTAAGCGGCCCTTCTAACACATCAAGCTTTCGTCAACAGTGACCTTATCACCAAGCATGTAATCTTCTTTGAATTTTGAAATAATATATTCCAGAACCGACCTAATTTTGTGTAATTTATCATTTACGTTTTCTGTGCTGGTGAAATGAAGGAACCGCAAAATGGAAGTAAACCTGTTATTTGACATGCATTCCCAAAAATTAGAGTAGCTAGCATGTCATCTGTAGACCAGTATATGTCTAAACTTGGTTTACGAATAACACCCATGAGCGTAATTAGACCAGTTAGCCTGTAAATCTCATTCAGTGTTACTTCTGTCCACTTCTGAATTCTACTCTTAAGCCCTAAATTGCCTCTGGAAATAAGGTCTTCCTTCACCTTACTCGCATATGCATTTGTTCCTGTAACAATGACAAACACTAAGTCAGCAGTAAAAAATTTTGTGAAAATGTCAATTGGTTGGCTGTCAGAAGTCAGCTAAGCCTGGGGTTGTACACCAGAGGCTGTGCTCGTGAAGATATGTCTAGTTGTTTTGGATCATTTGGACTACCCCACAATGTTGCTTCTTCATGAACACCTGAAGGAAGAGGGTCATTTTTATCCTCACTGCTACCTATATCCTTGACGCTCCCCTCAAAATCTGAAAACTCACCATCGATATCGAAGTCCCTGTCATATAGCAAAAAGTCCTCCACATTATCTGAAGCAATTTCTGAAGCCTGTACACTGCCTACATGAGCTAATGTGTTAGCTACATTGCTAGTCAAAGCCATGGTTCAAACTGAGATATAACATTTTCAAAAGTGCTTTTCTGATACTAAAACAAAAAACTGTGAACCCCACAGTTATACTGCTCTACGCACGTGCGCACGCACCCATGCACGTGCGCGTGCACACACATACACATAGCTATTATTGCGTCGTAGCAATATAAAACCTTGAAGCCGAGGACATTGTGCTTAGCTAGCTATACGTATATACATTTGTATGCACATAACACAAGCCGACTCACAAATTAGGTGCATTCGACACACAGAATGACTTTTGCTACAGAGGAAAACTTAGTGATATTTAAACATTTTGTTAATATAGTCTTTCTTTGTTTCTATTATAGATGTATAGTGCCTTTAATGAGCTTTAAGCATTTTTGTTTCATTAAAATAACATAATAAATACCAAAGGTACAAATGTTTATGTACAAAGTATATTTACCTACATCTAACAATTTAAATGCCTTGAATTGTGTATTGGGTATCCATTACTGGCTGTACAGTATTTAAATGGCTACTGCTCAAGCGGTTAACAGTTGTAAATTATGGGATATCTTATACTTTTCTGTTTTCTAAACACCCATTTATATAATTTGAGTATTATGTTATGAGTTGTAAATAACAGATCCCTTATTCCCTAAAACTAGACATTTCGCTAACTCGACACAGTCAGTCCATACTAGGTTGACTTATCAAGACTCTATGTACTGAGGCTAAGGAGTGTAATGATATTTTGTTAAAGAAGAAATTTTTAGTCCATACTTAGATGTGATTATCCCAAAAATTTTCCAAAAACAAAAATATTCATTAGTTCCAATTTAGAAAAATAGATTTAATGTGACTAAACAAAGCTAAGAATCAATGTTTTAGGAGTTGCAGGTCATGAGTAAAGAGCTTAAAGGAGCAATGAAAACTGCTGCAACAACCCAAATGCAGCTTAATCATACTCTTGAAGAACGGGAGAAGTTGCATGAAACAGTTCAGCTTTATAAAGGGGAAGACAGGGATTTTCGTGAATGTAGTCGCAAGAGGATGGAAGAGCTTGCACAGACTGTACATAACACAGAGAAGGGCAAAGGTGAACTGCTACACATCTGCAAGGTGCAAATGCAGCTAATCGATAATCTTAAAAAACAAAAGGTAAAGCATGATTCATTTTGACTCTAAAATTCTTAGATGACCTCATAAATCCATAATTTTATGGAAATGCTTATTCCTGAGTAGTGGGCAGTTAATAGCAGTTTCTTTCTAGATCATTGTTCATAAAAAACTCCATAGAACTTCAAATATCATCTCATATTTGTGAAGGGGAAAGACATGTCGCTGTTTGCTAATGCTCTGGATATTAGACTTCATCCATTCTCCATCTGGCATCCCAATAATATCAAGAAAGTCAAACAATTTTGAACCAGCTGCGCGGTGTTTTGCCGATCTGCATCCTTGGTGCTCGCTGCCTTCTGATGTTATCCTGCATTCCACTGTAGGATCTTCATATTTTGGTTTGATTGCAAGGTAGTCCCCATCCGGAAACCTGATTGGGGTACAGTTTTAACTCTGGCATATTTTGCTTTGAGATACGTACTTATTTTTGTTATTAATGAGCAGATTGTAATCGTTTTGTTATAGACATCAGTTTCTTATATTATGGTGATCATATCATATATACATAACCCCCAATATGAATGCAGGGTCACACTCATCTTTGGTTAATGTTTCCATCTAATCTAGATATGAGGACTAACTAACTAGCTTTCTTCACAGTTGCCAATTGTGAGACCTTACAATACTGTGATGATCCAGCATTATATTGATTTTGTAAGGGAAGAAGATATAGAGAACATAGGAAGTGATCACCTAGGCCTTAAATACTCTAATACCATTAGGGTCAAAAATAAGAGTTTGGAAACCGGGGTTAAGGAACTTTTAGGAATATTAAATATACTAAATAGATTGATAAATCAGCTGCAGTAGGTCATTTAATCATGAAATAAATACAGAGGTCAAATTAAAGCATTTAATGGACCCATGGATGATGGTATGGGAGAAAATCTTCAGTTTAAAAAATGGGGATCGCATAATTAATTTTGAAATACTACCAATTGATTCTGTCAAAAAATTTTGTTTTACTTCAAATAGATGGCAATACGATAGCTTCATTATTTTCTTATTTAAGATAATAATCAACTTGCGACAGTAATTATAACAACATAAATAGATTTGGCAAAGCTGACAATGCAGTTAAAGAATTGTAAAACATGTCTTTTGGGAAGATATATTTCAAAAATAAGATAAGTGAAGTTGTTTTCTACATTATGGTGATTTTTACTACTGACTATTAGGTATATTTATTTCTTTCGAGCTTGCAGGCCGTGGTCTAGAAGGCATTGTAGATACCAACGTTTTGCCATGTACTACGCTTGGCATCTTCAGGGTAAGATGATCCATTGTCTGCACCGGTCAGAGTTCGATACCTAATAGTCAGGACACTGGCCATGAAAGCCTAAGTATATACATTATTACTATTACCGTTGGTTAGACGCTGGCCTACTGATCCCAAGGCCGCAGGTTCAAATCCGGCCCAGATCGATGGTTTTTAAGTGTGCTTAAAAATAACAGCTCCATGTCAGAAGATTTACTAGCATGTAAAAGAACTCTTGCGAGACAAAATTCCGGCACACCGGCAACGCTGATATGATCCTGGCAATTGAAAACGTCATTAAAACAACAAAATAAAAAAAAAACGATACCACCAACACCACCACCACAAAAACCACCGCTGCCGCAACCACCACCGCCACCACCAATCGTGCAATGCTGGGTAAGCCAGCTAGTTTGAAATAAAATAGCCAGTCTGAGGACTTCACTTCATGTGATTTATGGGTATCTTCTAATTACTGGATAAAAAGTACATAATTGCAGAAAACACTAAACTAAAGAAAACAAAATGAGCTTTATTTTAACTATTACTTACATTAGTACCTTAAATGCTTCACTAATTTGGATGCATCTTGAAAAATTGTACCGTCTTAACTTTTGCTTCCATATCTATGATTAGCTCCTATTGTAAAATTGCAGTGAAATACATGGTCTGTGTTATTTATTTAATGTCTCAAAGCAAAGACACTATGCATATCTATTGTGGAGTACCATCATCATCATCATCATCATCACCACCATTATTACTATTATTATTGTTGTTTTTGTTATTATGTTGTTACAATGTAAGATTTAAAGCTTTCACGGCGCACGTTATTTATTACAGTTTCACGGGTGATCAGCCGTGTGAGGTTTAAAAACATTGAGCTTTCGGCCATTGTAAACTCTATGGTCTTTTTTTCATTCTGACGAAGGCCATAGAGTTTACAATGGCCGAAAGCTCAATGTTTTTAAACCTCACACGGCTGATCACCCGTGAAACTGTAATAAATGTTGTTACAACCTTAATACATAGTTATATTTCCTTTGCTTGCTTGCATTTTAAAAAATGTTTATTTTCCCTTTTCTATTGCTTAACTTTGGTAGGTGGAGAAACTATTTCATCACAGAATTGCATATAAGAGTACCTAGTATCAAGTAAGTAGATTTTGTGGCAGGTCCCCGAACATCCTCTAAAAAAAGCATTTTTAGAAAAAGGTCTGTATAGTTCAAAAAAGGAAAATTGAATGAATACCAAACTTTGTATTCAATTGCAGTTTATTTTAAAGGATACAACATCCAGATTTTCACAGTATATCTCTGCCAAAAAACTACTCTTTACCCGGAAAAATGTGTTTTTGTGTGTATACAAGCCGTCACTGCCTACTTCACTGGGCGTTAATTTTAACCTATAAATCAATGACTAAACATTTAACAAAAAACAAGATAAGGCTATCCAAAAAACTATCAGAGAAACTAGTAAGCCAAAAGGTATACAAAATGATATTTTTATTCAGGATTTTAATGAAACAGAACTGGATTTAGCAATAGAACAATTACAGAACAAAAAATCTCCTGGACCTGACAAGATCCACCCAGAGTTTATTAAACACCTTGGCAGGAAAGGAAAAGAAATCTACTTAAACTGTATAACACGTGTTGGAGAATGACTGTACCTTCCGACTGGAAAAAAGCCATTATCATCCCGATTTTAAAGAAAAACAAACCTTCAAACAATATTAATAGTTTCAGACCAATATCTTTGACCAGTGTTATTGCAAAAGTGATGGAAAGAATGGTGGCATCTAGACTTAACTGGTTTCTAGAATATTACAACTTAATTAATAGTTCACAGACCGGCTTCAGACAGAATCATAGTACAAGTGAAAATGTACTCCTACTAAGCCAAGACATCAAGGAAGCTTTCAATAGAAAGGAGGATACCTTGGCAGTATTCATTGATTTTAAATCAGCATATGACTCAGTCTGGAGAAATAAATTAGTTGATAAGTTGCAATCAATAGGTGTGAAAAGTAACATGCTTAAGTGGATAACTCAGTTTATTTCACAAAGATTTTGTGCCACAAAATATAATACATACATTTCCAAATATAAACAAACACACCGAGGACTTCCACAAGGTGCTGTTCTGAGCACAACACTCTTTAACATATATATAAATGACCTTCCATCAATAATAAAAACTTTAGAAACCAAAATTGCTTTATTTGCTGACGATGTAGTCATTTGGACTTCAGGCTCTTCAAAAAAACCTGAATTAATTAAAGACAGAATAGAAACAGCCCTAAACAAAGTACATGAATGGAGCTCCAAAAACCTCATGACTATCAATGTGGAAAAAACAAATTATGAATTATTTACACTAAAATACAAACCAGTTAATGTTAGCATAAATTATAATGGTAAACCACTCAAAGCAGTTGATGATGCCAAATACTTAGGCATCACTTTCGACAGAAAGCTAAGTTGGAAAAAACATATAACAAACATCTCAGAAAAGGTTGAAAAGAAATTGCAAATCCTGAAAAGGTTAGCTGGTGCTAAATGGGGCTGCTCAAGGAGAGTCCTTAACACAACATACAAAATGTATATTAAACCAAACCTCTTGTACTGTTCTGAAGCTTTAATAACAGCAGCAAATGCTAACATCAATAAACTTGAACAAATACAAAATCAGGCTCTTCGCCTAATCACTGGAGCAGTTAAATCCACACCTATTGATGCCATGCTTGCCTTAACACGGACCCCATCAATAACAACAAAAATAGAAGAACAAGCATTGCTCCAACACGAGAAAATGTTACGACTGCCAAACTCTAAATGGAAAGAAGAGAACCTCCCCCATTCAATCCTTAAAACTCATAGTACTTTCCTAGAAAAGGTAACACAGATTAAATCCAAATTGAACATTCCTAACACCAGAGAAAATCTACTTATAAGAGAAAATCCATTGGAATTATTGCAACCTACCTTCAATTTGGAATTAATAGAGGAAATAAGTAAATCAGACACACCAAAAGGAATACAAAAACTTCTAGCTCTGGAAACAATCAATACTAGGTATCCCACAGAAGAATGGCTGCACATATATACTGATGGATCCTCGAAGGAAAACCTTACTGGAGCTGGAGTTACGTGTTCACATTTTTCCTTTTATCATTCTGTTGGCAGAGACACAACAAATTATGATGGAGAAATAGAGGCTATATACATTGCTCTCCGACAATTATTAAATCTTCCCTTAAATAAATTTAACAAGGCAGTAATTCTTTCAGATTCTAAAGCTGCAATTCAGGGAATATGTTCAAATACTACAAAGAAGTCAACAAAAATTAGAGAATGCTACAAAATGTTAACACAACTCCAAAAAGTTAATAAGACTGTTCATCTCCAATGGATTCCAGCACACTGTGGAGTCATGGGGAACGAAGCTGCAGACTCACTTGCAAAGAAAGGCACAACAATAAAACAAAAGTCTAAATTCAATTTCTCATATTCCTCAATAAAACGCTTGATCATAAAAAATTTTTGTCATTCATATCTACAAGAAATAGAAACAAATGCCAAAGATAAAAAATGGATTACACTACTTTCCAATCCAGATATAATCCCCCAGAGACCAAGGAAAACAGCTGTTGCAGCCTTCCGACTATTGACAAATCATGACTGCTTGGCAAGTCATCTCTACAGAATAGGTATCTCAGCCTCACCAATATGTGTCCTGTGTAACGATCCAGCAGAAATGAACGAAGACCACTTGAAGACCTGTGAAGCATTAAGATCAGAAGAAACTACAGTTCAAAAGTATTGGAAAGCACGAATGCTAATGGCTTCATTGCCAGATGCAAGGCACTAGAAAACAACAACAACAACAACAACAACAACAACAACATTTAACAATAGCATGATTATTTTACTTGGGTCCTCCCCTTCCTTTACCACCACTATATTTGACTGCAGTTCGTGGGATTCAAACACACAATGAATGGATGTCTAGTCCATTGTGTATCTCTCTAAAGATCATGGCTATCTGCATCACTTCGGCCAAGATGCCTCTGAAAGAAATATAGCTGGTTTAGCAATTAGAAAAGAATGGCATATGTGTCAAAATAGCTTGCCAATTACAAAGCATCTATGGAATCCAAAACATAAGTAGCCTAGAACCATCTACAAATGTTTCTGCTTGGAATAGTCATAGTCCCATATCAATAGGTTGAGTACTTTTTGCATGACTGCACTTCAAAGATATAGTTACAGTGGTTATTTAGCGGGTTGCTAGCTTAGTTTGTGTTAGCACTATTTTCCTGTTATGCTAACCTAAATAAATAGAATTCAGCCTGTCTAATACTGTAAAGATATTAAGTTTTTTCTATAAAGTGTAATTTCTTTTTAAGAATAAAAAGAGGAATTCACGCAAATGCATTTAAACGTAACCTCCTCTGCTTCTAAGCATGCCATTACAATGATTATTTTACTTGGGTCCTCCCCTTCCTTTGCCAGGCATATTTATTTGCTTGCAGTTGCTGAGATTCGAACTCACTATGTTTGGCTTTGAATAGATGGCCAGTTCATTGTGCGTCACTCTAATGATCACAGCTATTCGAATCACTTCAGCCAAGGTGCCCCAAAAGGGATATGAAAAGTGTTTAGGAATTAGAGGAAGAATGGCATATATCCAAAAGGCCGAGAAATGATGGCATATATAAGCAGAAAAAATGTCTATAAAACAAATTTTAAAAAGTGACAAAGGGTCTATGGAATCCAAAAAATAAGTAGCCTATAACTATCTACAAATGTTTCTGCTTCCAATGGTCATAGTCTCATATTAATACATTTTTGCATGATTGCGCCTCAAAGAAAATTCATTTTCATTTTATACATATATATCAGAGGTGTATCAAAGCTATCACCGAAGCCCATATCTAAAGTAAACTAGAAATTAGTAAGTAATATTAATTGCAATACTAGTCAGTTTCCCTCACGAAGAATTAGTGCATAGGATGGAATATGTCTCGTTCTCTACCATTGAACAGAGAAGAGAATAGAGCCTCGGATGCTTGCTGCCACAGCCTTCATTATGATACAGGCAAGGAGGGATGATGTGGAGGAATGCAGGAATAAGCATTCCAAGGCTTCATAATCCTGTGTCGCTATACTAACACGAGCGTCTCTAAAATGTGCCACGTGAACACAGCTGACTATGTAGCAATAGCACGTGGAGTTAAAAAAGAAAGAGCGATTGTTGAGGTCCTCAAACACTGCAATAGTATTATTTATTTCATAGTGTACAGTGTACCAAGACAGTTGCTAGTGCTAATGCTTCGAAATGGATGAACACGTGTAATACAACAATTAGTAAAACGACCATACTTGAGGTTGAGGATAAGTAGTGATAGTAAAACAGGGAAGGCCTACTCCAGCTATTACACACTTGAAGTGTGAGCAGAACAAAAAAATAACTATCCTTATAAAATATATTTTAATATAAACAATTATGATAAGTATGTGTGGCTGACTGGTTCATGCAAATTAAATAAGCTTTATTGCTGGCCATGCTTGTTGTTCGCAACTGACATGAGAAAATGCCCTGAAATACGACGGGTTTTGCAATTTTAGTGTATTTAATCATAGCTTTGGATAAACATCAGAGATCAACAACTAGAAACATAGGATTTGAAGAAATATGATGAAAAACTATGAGTGTTGCTAATGAAGAGGACGAAGAAAGGCCTAGAAAGAGAAATTGTCATGAAGATGAAATCCATTATTTGTATTTCAAACTAAATTAAGATTTGAATCACAGAAACAGTTGAAATTTCTGGCCTTACTGGATTCTAAAAATTTTGCGAGTTACAATAAAATTTTCCCACAAATGTTTTATGTGAACCGAGAGATCCGTATGTTTCCTATTTCGATATACTGTCTTTAAAAGGCGAACTGAAAGTGTTATATGCACTTCAAAATGTTTCTAGCAAATCCGTTCAAATTATATGAAATCAATCACATGAAGTTTATTAACTATGTGAACTGATTTTAACATTTTTTTCCAAAACTCCAAGTGTAGAAAGGAATTTTTCAGCCTTGAAATGAATAAAATCTTATTTACGGGCAACATAAGGACAAATTGGTCTGAGCAGCTTGGATCTTCTATTGGTGTAAAAAGAACATACTTGTTTCATTGAGAATACACCAGGAGGAACTGCTTTTTGATAGCATGAGTATGAAAGCGCAGTTCACCCATTAAGAAAGACAGCTGGAATTCATGTACATACATAAATATGGTAAAATTGTTCATTTTACTTTTATAGTTGTTTAGCTTGTTTCAAGACAAATTTATTTAAATATACTGTTCCTGAACTTAACATTTAATCAACAACCCCTTATTATCTGGATCTGGTAGGCCTAGTTTCTTTTTGGTAATGTTTAACACCTGCTTTTACTACATGTGGCACTGCAGGTGGTAACACTGATGAAATGAAGATGGAACACTCATGAAATGAGATGGCGGGGGAAACTGGAGAACCTGGAGGAAACCCACCCCTGCGCCATTTTGTCCATCACAAATCCCACATGTGGTCACCTGGGATTGAACCTGGGCCACTTTGGTGAGAGGTGAATGGTCTAACCACTCAGCCACAGTAGGCCTAGTGATAGCCCAAGTTACAAACCCAGCATGTGCCCCTGATATATACAGGGTGTATCAGAAATACTTTTACAAACTTTGGCTATGGGTTCCTTACACTACAAGAGAAAAAACTTCATATGAACATGTCCCATAATCCTTTGTTTTCTTGTTATTCATGTCTTAATGAAAGTGTGTTCAATGGCCTTCAGGGTTCAACCTCACTTCATTTCTCTGTGGTTTATGCATGATATGGTTCTGGCACATTTTGATTGCATTGTTTGAGATGCACTGACTGGTATCAAGCATGACCGGATAGGCAGAGGAGGACCAGTTCCATTTCTTACACATTCTTTTGGCCTCAATCCTTCAGATTTTTATCTCTGGGGGTATCTTAAACTATTGGTTATTGATCAGCCATCCCAGATGAAGATATTCTTCATTGATGTGTCCTGGAAGTCTGCAAAACCATTTAACACCATCCTGGAATTTTTGAAAGGGTACAACAGTCCATGATTCGAGAAGTGCAGACATGCCTAGAAGCAACAGGACATTTCAAGCATATATGATGAGTTTTGTATGTTATGAGTGTACCACTGTGTTGAATGGCTCCTAACAGAAAACAAAGGATTATGGGACATTTGTTCATATGAACTTGTTTTCCTTCTTGTGGTGTAAGGAACGCAAACCCGAAGTTTGTAAAAGTATTTCTGATACACCCTGTAAAGATATCTTTTTTCTAAAAACGTTCTATTAAAACTGGTTTGAGTTATTAATAATAAGTTACAGTTGCACTTGAATGAGTATTTAAGTAGTTAATCTTATCTGTTTTCTTTTATGAGTTCTTTTAGGGAGCATGCCCTTTTTTTTACTTGTTGTAGTGGTAGAGTTTACACTTTTTTTCACATGATTCGCATACACATTGGTCGTTTACTTGGTGAAATTTCTTGGCTGTACACAGCAGATGGTGGAATCCATGAATTGCTAGACCTGCTATGATATGTCTCTGTGGTTAGTTGCTCTCCATCCATTGTCTGCTTATCATGGCATCTGTTCCTAAAGTTCAATGTTTATCTCCTTTTCCTTCTGTTTCTTTCTTGCTATCACTTCTCTGTAAGCTTTTGTATTTGGTAGTAACTTTTTGTTCCTTACATCTTCCAGGAAGTAGGTTTTCTGGGCAATTACATATGTCATTCTGTTTGGTGCATATTTTCTCTTTGTGTACCTTGCTTTCACAGATTCTATTTTCTACATGTCTCTGGTTTTTAGTTTCTCCCAGTAGAGTTCTATCACATATGTAACTATTGGTGATATTATCATTTCCAACAGTTTCATTCAGAGCACACCTATTATTCGGCCATGGTGTCAACCTTAAAGAAACCTGAGTCCTGTCTTCTACAGTTAACTACTATGTCCGACTACAAAGGGAAGCCATAGAAATCTACAAACACAAAGACAACTTCAATCATAAGGAAGAAGCACTCCGTGTACAGAAAGCATGGATACTGGTCTTAGATAAACTTTCAGACACACACAACAGCTGTAATAAAACCCCACCTACACCCGGCCGCCAACTGATATGAGCCAATCACCACCTTGTCAGCATAACAATGTCCCGCTCACCCACTCCCACCATATAAGAGTGCCACCATCATTACTTTCACATCCATCTCTCTCTTCTTCCACATTCAAACTCTGACCAATGCAGACAAGGGATTGTCTTACCCTGAAGATGCCAAGCACAGTACTTGGAGAAATGTTGGTATCTACAATGCCTTCTAGACCATGGCATATAAACCCGAAATAAATAAACATACCTAATAGTCAGTTTCATTGCTGTTTCTAATTTCAGTGATGTTATGTTTTTCTTGCTATATGGTAGCAGCCGATTTGCTCTATATGTGGGCTTTGAATGATGTTGCTGTTGTTTGCAATGTGATGCCTAGGTACTTGTATGTTTACTATTTTCAGTGGTTCACTCATTATGATCTCGTTGCTTATTATTATTCCCCTTCTCCCAGGATAGGAGTTTGAGTTATTGACATAAAGAATAAAATGTAGATGTTGGAACTTGCATAGTCGCAAATTTTGTAATCTAAATAAGCCATGTTGTATGTTCACTTTTCCCAAGTTTAAGGTGTTGTCTAATAAATGCATTTGAAAGTGTGTGATTCTTTTTTTACTCTCTTCTTTTAAAGGAGTTTGTTGTATACCTTCTGAATTTTTTGAAATGCTAAACCACCAATTCTTTGCTTCTTGAGGTCATGAAAGAGTACGCAACACCAATTCTAGAATATAGTGACCTTTTTAAGCATTTGTCATTCTAGCCTGCTATATGCTGCTCCGGTGTACAACATGAGCATTAGAGATATTTCAGCAGACATTTATCAGGAAATAGAAGGAAACCAAACCTTTTTATGAATAATTTACAGAAGGCATGAAAATAAATTAATCAGTAGAGAAAGTTGTGTAATTAAAACATCAAGATTTTCCATTTACCTTTCTCAAGAATTAAAACTTGCATTAGATACAAATTCTACCTTTAGCATCTTTTATGTATGCAAGGCAAAAGATTTCATTCTTCTTTCTACTGGACTTTTATGCCACATGGAGGGGTGTAGATGTTATCCTTGCAGAAAAAATATTTTAAATCAATGAAACATTCAGGGGCGACCTGTTCAAAGACATAACTATGCTATAGCACCCTGGAAATTTGTCATACAATTATTACATTCTGAATTCATTTTCTAAATGTTAAAAATTCATATTGAATTTATTCAGCACACATTTTCTATAGTCTTCCAACAATGCTCAGAATAGTGCTTGATGAGGGGTAAACACCACCCTGACCTTGCTGAGAAGGGCACTACTCAGTTGTATAGTGAATGAGGTAGGATTTTGACTGGCTGCAGTGTAAGAGTAAAGTTGTGTGTTCTGAACACCTCACTGGTTTTACAATACAGCCGTGGTTTTACAATACTATGGTCACTACTGGAGAGAAAGTGTCTCCACCCAGTTGAATACACTCTTGCGTTATGTATGTTACTCAGTCTTTTGTGTGTTTTAAATCAGGTGAAATGATTTAGTGTACAAATCTGCTGCAAAATCAAAAGAAATACTGCAAATAAGGCAGCTAGGAAAGCCTACTCCTGATATGAATATTATGCGAGTCTATTTGTGGAATGAATTGTACAAGGGCAGTTTATAAGTCCACGAGAAGTGCCGTGTACACAGGATGACTGGTTTATGTCACAACAGAAGAAAGACAAGTAAAGTTCTGGATGTTGTGAGCGAAGGCCAACAAGTAAAAATCCTTAAGATAGCTAAGACTTTACACATCTCAAATGAATGGGTACATAATTATCCTGCACAAAATTTGGGCATGAGAAAGCTGTCTGTAGGATGAGTGTCACAAATGCTTGCAGTTGACAAGTTGAATTCTGTGATCATTTGAACATGTTCCAGTGCAATCCAAATGAGTGTTTATGGCAGTTGATGAAGCCTAGGTTGATTACTGACAGCCTGAGGCAAAAGGAACAATCCAAGCAATGGATTTCCTTCAGTGAACATGCTCCAAAGAAAGTGAAAACCACTTCATCAGGACAAATCATGGCTGCCAAGGTGCAATATTCATCCACTACCACTCCACATATGAATCACTGATTCATATTATGCCACAATAACGGAACAATTTTTCAAGGAACTCTTAAAGAAAAGACCCTATATGGTTAAGAAAAAGGTTCTTTCACCATAATAATTCATCTGCGCACACATCTGATATTACCATTCAAAATGCGTGGAACTGGACCACAGACTGCTGCCTCACCCACCCTCTTCTCCAAGTTACTTCTTCCTCTTTGCAAACCTCAAAAATTGGATCGGTGGGAAGAAATTCACATCCAATGAGGCCATCATGTAAGAAACTGCATTTTGCAGACTTTCAAAACTTGTAGTTTTGGAAGGGTTAGAAAAAGTGGAGAAACATTGAGCAAGGTGTATAGAGTTCAAACGTGACTGTTGATAACTGAAGTTGATTTTTTGGAAAAACATGTTATTTTCTTTAAAGTCACAGACTTATCAAACTGCTCTCGTAGATACAACAGAAGGTTTAATACTAAAGTTTATAAGAGCAATTGGATCCATGGTTGTAGTGTCAGAAACACCCTTTTCTGCTTTCCTTACCTTCTGTTATGCAATAGCAATTTGCAGACTACCACAGGTGCATTTTATCTTATATGTCTTTGTAAGTACATTAAACAACATGACAACAACGCTAAACACAGACATACGAGTAATATGCATGATCTCAGTTCTTTGGGTAGTATAAATATAGCAACTTAACTAAGTCAGGCCTATTATGATGCAAAATTGAAGCATAATCAACAAGGACTGATGATTTTGGTGAAAAGTTAAGGAACTTTTGAATAAAACGTTTTTAAAGGAACCCAGAATGATCCAAGACAGTCTACTAGATTGTATGTTATAGGTATGTCAGGAAACAATACTAGAAGAAATGAAACAAGTAGAATGGTAGCATGAGGACAGACAAAACAATGGATATCTCCAAATAGTTGCAGCTAGTGTTGGTGTTTGATTATGAGGTAAATGGCATGCCAGTAGAAAGACTTTGGGAATTTGTGAAACCTGAAGGGCAGAACGCAAATGCAATTGCAGAATACATTTTAAAAAAATCAATGCTCTGTTCAAAAATGAACCTCAGGAAATAATCACACAGACGTATGACAGAGCTTCTGTAATGAGTGGTTCTGTGGATGGGATGCAAACGAAAGTAAAAAATCAATATTCATGTGCTCACTTTATCCATTACTATGCATACCAAATAAATTTAATCATGGAACAAGCAACCCAACAGAATCAATCAGTGAAATTATTTTTCTTAGGACTGTCAGCTTTAACTGCCTCTTCTTCGAGATCACCACAATGTATGTCAAGCACTACAATCAGAGGTGGCTTGTAGTGTTCCTGGCTGCTCAATGACACAATGGAATTTTAAATCAAGAACAGTCAATGTAGTTTTTGAGAACAAGAATAACTTAAAGCTTAAAAATCGAGGAAATATCACATGAATTGTTGGACTGCATCGTTGGGAAAATTAAGTGTTTCTTTATTGGCTAATGGTTTTTAGCAAGCTAATGCCACATATAAGACATGTACAACCAGCTGCAATGAGATCAACTGACACAACAATTAGAAATGCTGTCTCTCAGTTTATACGGACTTATATAAAATCGCGAAATCCACAGATAACAATTATGCTGAAGTTAAAGGTCCATTGCTCAGAAAGCAAATTAGAGTGGAAAATGAACACGTTGAAGCAAAAGAAGTGTGTGATAATATTGTGCAAGAAGCTTGCCACCTTATTAAACCATCTTGACGCAGCTAATTTGTTACATGTCACAAATTTGGTAAATTCCATAAGCATATTTCAGAAAGGGAACTTAAAGTTGTTGCTCAAAGTTATGTAACTTTGGACAAGAATAGATTGAAAACAGAACTCAATGATATCTATGAGAGACAAGCTTTCAAAAACTCTGCCATTCCTTTACCTTAATGTGTTATGATGTAACTTTGAGATACACTGTCAGAGGTCACAAAACTCTTCAGGATCATTGTTTCAACACCTACGACAACTGCCGAGTTTGAGAGTTGGTTTTCTTCATTAAAACAAATTAAAGTATTTGTAAGAAATGACTTCACAACAACGGCTCAAGGCTGTGGCAACGCTGTCCATTGAAAAAAGGATGGTTTCAAATACATAGATTTCAACACCACAATAATAAAGAAGTGGGGTAGTAAGGGGTAGTGATGCGCCTCCTATAGCCTCTCCTACCCAATTCCCATCCTCATCCTGCCCGTGGTGCACCCTGCTTTTAACAGATGAGGCTCTGGGGACCGAATCACAGCGGTATAACTGTTTCATCTAAAATGGAGGAAATGTCATTTACATATGTGCTGGCCTATCACAGCACAACAGCGTCCCTCAGAGGCACATGAGGGGAAGGTCGGTGGATCTAAATACCACCTATTTAGTCCTCCCGGCTAGGTCCGATGGACCCGTTGACCAACGATAGGTGTGGTCCCTCTTGCAAAATGGGGGTTTAAGTCGGGTGATGTAACTGCCACATTGTAAAACTGGTGCCCGTTAAGAAAACAGTTACATGAAAGCCACATACATGAATATGAGTCCTAAAGATAAACATTCCGGAGTTAAAACTGTCCCCCAATTGGATCTCCGGGTGGGGACATCTTTAGGCAAGTTTCATATCAATACTAAACTACAGTTCAAAAGTATTGGAAAGCACGAATGCTAATGGCTTCATTGCCAGATGCAAGGCACTAGAAAACAACAACAACATAATAAAGAAGTTCTGTAGCAAAAAGGACTGGCACATAGACTATGTTTTCCCACACTAGCAGAGTTAACTTTTTCTCCAAGCCATACATAATTTATTTTGTAGCGTCCTCAATAATTTTACCACAAGCCACCACTGCAAACATTAGTAACTACAATTTCCCTGCATGTAGATGACACCACTTGGTTGGCCCCATAGCTCAGTCTGGAAGAATGAATGGGAGTGTGAATTTAATATAATAAATTAAAAAAAATACTAAAGAAATTCAATGTTCAGTTTAAGTGGGTGAACACCACTGCAATTATTCCAAGAAGTTAAAAGCTGCTGCTAAGACCTTCAGTGTTAACGGCGGCATATAAATGGAATACTGAAAAAATTTCCCACTTGAAGTATATATTGATAGCTGCACCATAATAAACTTTGCAATTAGTATCAGAGGGCATCTACAATCATATTACATTACAGAAATATTTTCTTTTGTTAGTGGTATTTCATTTCCAAGACATTTACAGTTGAATGTTAAATGAAAGAAAATACATTTGAATCATTTTCTCTAACTTTTAATGAAAGAACAAAATGTTAACCTAAACACTTATACACACAGGTACACTAATCATAACTGCCAGATGTAAAAGCTAAATGGGATGGGTCCATCTATTTACCTTAATATTTACAAAAACAATAAAAGCAAATTCTGCTATTTTACTTAGTAATTTACACAAATACAATAAATAAAAGTTATTTAAACTTTTAATAGAAGGGATAATTCATCTTTTATTTTTATATAAATATACAATGCCATGATGTGCAAAATTATAGCACTTTCCAAAATGGATGATACAAATGCCTCCATCATGTGTTGCATCAAGGGAGCAAATAACTTCAGTGCCTATTTGAAACCTCTTAACTCTTGCAAGAATTACAAAACAAAACTGTACTACTGTGACAAACTTAAGAAACTTCAGGGTGCAAATAAGATTAAAAAAATAAAGCCTTCTGTCAAATCTTCAATAACATTTACCTTAATAATTCTGTTTGAATTAGGTGGCTTCAAAAAGTGTACAAAACAATTTTTTCTGCTTAATGTCTAAAAATGTATTCTCTGTAGAGAATCACTAGGTACTAAGCAGAATAACATCTACATCAGTTCCACAGTACCAGGTTAACATAAGAGTAAAAATAATTTGTTAAAGAAATAATGTAGATTTTCTTAGCATACACAAATTGATTAATTTTTGGGATATTAGGATCACTACATGCTAATTCATTCTGAAAATAAAACCGTGTGTCAGGGATTCAAACAAAAGTTGAATCATGCCCTATTTCTGAACAATCTATGACATTTTAAACAATTTTGCTAATCCATCAGGGAGTAATTAAATGTGTCATGCTCTCACTTCAAGTTTTCTTTTTATGTCAGCATTAAAAGTGTAGCATAACTTCTATGGCTTAATACATTTGCTTTTGATTTCAATTAAAACTAAAGTATTCTTTTTATGTATATTTAACAATGCGTTGAACATTTTGCGCAGTGAATCTTATCTGCACATTTCAATGTGAAGTTAAGTAGCTTCTTCTCCATCCCCCAAAGTGCCACATTTTCAAATCCTACACACTTTTAGAGAATAGTAAAGTAGGATAAGGATATAATATTACAAAAATTCTTTGTGAGAAAATAAATAATGCAATGTTAGCCAACTATTTTACAGAAAACAAAACTAGCTGATTATGTTGTAAAGGGTCAGGCTCATATGTCACTTATATACATGCTTTTCTTTTATAAGTATGCTTTTCATTACAAGTTTTATTGAGCATATTATGTATCTTGGATGCTTTTATTTTCTCCACTCCTTACTTAAAAGCTTTGTCAAGATTCCATGAAATGAGGTACCCTGAACCCAAAAGTAGCATTTTTAGAAAAAGGTGTGAACAGCAAAACTCAAAAATGAAAAGTCTGATATGCACCAAACTTAATATTAAATTCAGCATCTTCCAAAGATGCATCAGATTTCTACGAAAATCCCCCCACTCCATACTTCCCTTCCAATTTGAAAACTTTTAACTTCCTTTTTTAAAATTTTTCTCAAATAATGAGTGGTTTTGATTAAAATACCATGTTTATGGCATCTGCATAATTTATTAAAAAATTGTATGTATTGCCCTTTCTAAAAATAGCCTGCGAAGATCCTGCTCATTTCAAAAGAATTTTGAAAAATTGACAAACCATGAGAGGCTTACTACACAAAAAACACATTAGATTTTTATTTTCTCAACTACTTAACAATAGTTAGTTAACAAAATATTCCATCCCATTCAAAAATTCTCCACCAGAATTTCACTGAAAATACTTGTTTTGAGACTCCCTGAATCAAAGGCTCATTTGTGGTGTGAACAACATAAATCAAAAGCAACAAGTTGGAAAAAATACCAAAACTAGTATTTATGTTCGGGATGTGTTATGAAGATTTTCAAGAAAATCCCACCACCCCAAATCACTTTTAACTTGGAAGACTTTATTATTTTTATTTTCTCAAAAATAGCTCTGATTTTCATTAAATCACATATATGTTTGCACGACAAAATATATATCTTGAATTTTCTGACAATATACACAAATTTTAAGCACCTTTTTTTGCCGAGTTAACTATTTCCGAGATATTCCTTGTTAATAGGTCTGAATTTTCAAATGCGTACTATCCTCAACTGAGAGGATGGAATTTTAAAGCCAACACATAGCAACACACACTTTAACAATCTGATTATCATTTCCTCTGTATCCTACAATGAAATGTATAAATGTAAATTGAAAGGTTATCTTGATTAACAAACAAAAGAATAACATACTTTTGCAAGAACAGTTTGCAGAGCAGAGGTCATATGAATGCAACACATCAGAACTTTTCTTTCTTTCTAACATGCTCATAGCACCACAATATTGAGGTCAATTCCCTGCATACACAAACTGTTCATCATTTGGTGAAATCTGCCTTGGTTTGAAAGTAGCCTGCTAATATGAAGGACCTGACCTGCATTACATTCAAAACCTCAATACTGAGATTTCACAGGAATACATATTTTAAAGTCTGTTTTAAAAAAATGTGTGTGTTCATTCATGGGCAGACTGTGTGTGAACATAACTCAAAAATGAAAAGTTGGTTAAACATCATATTTGGTTTTTAAATTCAGTGTCTTTCATGAAAGTTACACAAAGATTGAAAGGTAGAACTGGAACTTAAAAATTCAATGCCACAACTGGGATTTGAACCAACAGTAAGTTTGCTGGCATAAATAAATAATAATTACACAAAGATTTTTAAGAAAAATCTCTTGCCCCTCAAACTATCCTTTACATGGGTAGAGTTTTGTTATTTTGGATTTCCCAATAGCCACTTAACACTTTTCATTGAAATATGTGTTTAAGATTATTGCATGACAAAATTTACATTTTGAATTTTCTGGGAAAAGCCTAAGACCTCTTCATTCCGAACGACTTCTATAAATTGTAAACTGTAAGAGATAGGCAAAAATGTGGTTCTCATTAAGTGCACAATTTATGTTAAACATTTTGTGGTACTGACCACTTCTGAGACATTCTTTGTTATTGAGAATGTTATTGGATTCACTTTTTAAATGCTTATACTTTTTTAAAAAGGTAAGTGATTTAAATAAGGAAAAATTGAAGCTATTAACAGTGAAGCAACAAGATTCTCAAAGCTTTGAGAATGAGCTGGACACAGCTTGAAACCCCAGGGTCAGCAGCAAATCAATAAGATAAGTGAAGTTTTTAGTTTCTAATTTGTTCTTACTTTAGGTAAGTGATTATTAATGTTTCCTTGTGCTCATGTAAAACATTGCAATTTCAAGGTCATCACATACATATTAACTTTTTAAAAATCTATTGCTTTAGCTTACTGCATTCTTCTTATACCTACAATACAATGTGATGTGTAGTGAAAGCTTACCTTGACTAACAAGAAATATTCAAAAGTACAAGATTTTGTAACAAAATTTGTAGAAGAGCAAGTAGAAAATGTCATGTGAATGCCACATCTCATTTTTGTCCAGATAAGGCTTCCCTTTATTCTAAAAATACAAATGTTGTGCAACCTTAGATCTAAGGACTCCTGGCACATCTGTAACCTGTTTGGTTTATCTTGTCTCAGACCTAAAGAAAAAGTAAGAGGTATGCTGAAGAGATGCAGACACTCATCCCTGTGTCTGTAGTTGTGGGGAAGGTGGAAGAAAATTTGGTTAATTCTATCCAAGCAGTGCTAGATTGAAGGGGCAAGTATGAATAGACTTCCATTTCTACCTGCAAAACATATTCAATTTCAGCATCTCCTTTCATAAAATTGGTAAATACTACGGTAGGTGTGGACTTGGCATGCCTAGGGTCCCTAGCCACACTCTCAATTGGATTTCTCTAAGGGGTGAGAGGGCATATGCTAAATGCCCAATCAACTTTGGTCAACATGTGTTGGCCCCCCTACCTTATACCTCCCTGAACACAGTGATGGATACCTTTCACACGGATTGGTGGATGGGGAGACACAAGGGGCAACTGGGTAACCGCATAATTCCCAGTTACTGGTTGTCATGAAGGACTTGTGTTCATTTCTGCTGATAGAGGTCAGTCCCAGGGAGGGGCCACTGCATGAGCTGATGCACTACTGAAGGCAATTAGGTCCCTCTGTCTATACACTGGGAGGTGAGACCCTAGGGGTGAACAAGGTCCAGGCCAGGACTCTCACCTAAACTGGGGTGGCACCCAGGATATGGTGTCCTTTTGTCTGTCTGTCACGTGCTACTAGAGTGTGTTTTCCTAGCGCACCTTTGCAACTCTCTGCAACTACCTGTCAATCTTGCAGAGATCCTGGTAGATGATAAACAAGCAGTTGAAAGAGTTTTGAAGTTTTTAACAATGGTAAACATGAAACTAAGAATTTAGAGCTTTAGATATAAAAATTTGTTTACCTTTTGGTCCCTTTTTATAATGCTTTTTATTCTGGATTTGCCTCTTTGTTTGGCATTTCTATGTCTATTCGCTCTCTACTATTATTTTTATTTTATATTGAAATTTATCCCTAGCTTTTGCCATGACCTGGTAGTTGAATGCCCTTAAACTTAAACCTGAGAAATATTGAAAAATAATGTGCCACCACTGCAACCTGTTAGGCTCACAGGAGGAAATACAGGATATGCAATGCACTGTAATATATTCCTCACTGTTTACACCACCAGTTTATTGACTGCCGAGATGGTGGCTAGCCCATCAATGAATCTGACAGGTTCAAGAGCCTAAAGTGTGGGAATTACCAGGCATATCTAAGTGATGAGCAAATGGAGCAACAAGGGATGTGAATCATTTGGTTAGCACGCACCAAGTCAATAACCATCTTATTGTTCAATTGTGTACAGCTTTTTCTATAGTTATTCTAATGAGTGCTTATGTGTACTAAATGTTCACATATCTGTTACAATGACCTTCACTCATTGTTTACCTATGTTAACTTTTTTCCAGGCCAAATTATGGACTTGTTCAGTAGTCTGATATCGACTTTAGTTAAGTAAATGTGATGCAACAGTACCATAAATGCTTTTGTAAACAATAGATGAATATTAATTCAATAAATCCAAAGTTGTGATGTTTTTAATTACTGGAGTATGTGTTTGCATTGTAGTGTCAGTATCACTTTTATTTCCCCTCCTCTCTTTTCAACTATGAGCAATGTAACGTGCCTATGCTTCATAATGCTCTTACTCCTGTTAAATGTACTTTTCCTGCTTTTCTTTTACATAACACATTTACATGTCTTTCTCTACTCCCTCTTCTGCAAACATTTCATAGTTTTCTATATGACTGAAATATAAATGCAATGTATTACATTCACACGGCTTTCTCTACTTGCTCTTCTTCCTGTAGTATTTGTTTAACAGTGCATTTGTATAGTGCCTCCCCCAAGTTTTTATTTATTTTATTTATTATTTTTGTCCATTATGGTGTCGCAAGAGTTTAACTCTTTGTTTACATGTATTAAGTAATATTTTTTTAAATAGGGATAAATCATTAAACCATGGGCAATGCCAGATATTTCAGCTAGTACTGCACATAATTGGAGTAACATCAGTAAATAATCTAAAGATAACCACAGATTAAATCTATGAAGACAAAAAAACCTCTCGTTTGCTCACTGCCTACTTGTTTTCAATTTCCTATTACTATGGTATGTTTTTTGTGTATATATTAGCAAAAAAAATGAAACCTAGTGGATTATAGATATAGAACTGTAAGCAGCCGCCCGGTAAGCGGAAGGTCTGTGGTTCAAATCCCAGTTGTGGCATTGAATTTTTAAGTTCCGGTTCTACCTCTCAAACTTTGCCCACACACGGCTTGTGTGTTTAAAATCACCAACAGTAAGTTTGTTGGCATAAATAAATAATAGAACTGTAAGTTAATGAACCAGTGTTTTTAAGAAAAGTTGAAACTGGATTTTTGGGCAAACAATTTTGTTTTATTTCGAGGGAAGACACTCTCTTCTCAGCCACCAAGATTGGCTGACATCATCCTGCATTTTTCCTAAAGTAAGTTTCTATCTGTTAAGATTCCCAAATTACACAAAATTCAACCAAATACACATTTAATTCAAGAAATATATTTTATTTCAATGTCATTATATTAAACATGTGATATCTTAACACTAGTTGTTAAATACCATTTTCAGAAATAAAAAATGAAACGTTTTCTTTGTAAAGGGTAGTTTGAGGAGGGTTTGAAAATCTTTATACTGCATCCTTGGAAGCTGCTGGAAGATGCCAAGTTTATTATTTATTTGATCTTTCATGTTATTCACACAAATACCTTTATCTTTAAAAATATATTATACAATCAACTCAGTTTTCATTATATGTTATACACTTTATTGGTGTGCAGTGAATAAACAACAAAATACGCACTTACACTGAAATCTCAGTAGCAAATTTTTGGATGCCTACTATTGATCAAGAGAGTAAAAATGAGTTGGACTTATATATTGTAATTGAATGAAAGAAGCAAGTGAAATATCTTCCTTTTTATAAATGTATCCCTGGAAGTTAGAAGAGAAATATGTCTCCTTAAAGAACAAAGTCCATTGAAAAAAATCTGATGTGTTGCACTCACATGATTTTCCCTACTCTTGATTTAACTATTCCTACAAAATCTTATTCCTCTATCTTCTTCTTGATAGTCAAAATAAACATTTGCAGAAATTACCTTATTGCTAATTTTCTTGTAGATGTAAGGGAAATATGGGAATGCATTAGGCTTTGAGCGATAGTCAAATCTTTTAAAGCTGGTCGCTATATGAAGGCTGTGAAATTCTGCTCTCTTTGCATGGCCAAGAGATAAAGTGAATAACAACCTTCCATTTGGGAAAAGTATTGCAAAACTCACACAAGTAACAAGGAATATCTCCAAAATGGTTTGTTCTACAAATAAATGCATTTGGCCATTACTTGTGTGTTTTAACAAGATCTACATTTTTTGTACAGCAAGATTTGGTCTATCTCTTACGGTTTACCAGTTATGCAAAAGTCATCAAGAGTAAACAGGACTATATGGGCGATAGCCAGACAATTCAAAATATAATTTCATTTACCATAAAAATATCTTAAACATATGGCATTTTAATCACAATCATTAGAGCCATTTTCAAAACGTTTTCCATGTAAAGGGTAGTTTAGGATAGAGGAATTTTTTCAAAATCTTCATGTCACGTCCTTGCATCTTTTTCTAAAAATGCATTGTTTTTTTATTATTCAAGGGGCCTCAAAAAATATATTTCTGGTGAAATATTTTATAGAAATTTTGGGTCAAATACAATACTTCCCCTATTTACTATATGTAGTACAGAAAGTAAAACTTAACTGAAAATGGCACTTTGTGACCTCTAAAGATGTGTACAGGTGCAGGTCCTCACTTAAGCCAATTTTGATTTACAACATTTACATTGCAATTAAAAACTGCAATGGCTGAATATATTCATGAAACTGAATCTAATATGTACTCTTTTATTTTTTGGACTGTGTTTGTGTGGAAGTGTTATTTGTTAATGGATGTGGATAAAGAAAGTGAGAATGAAACTGTTGTACATATACAATGTTAAACTAAAAATTGTCTACTATTATAGATAGCCTGGTCTTAGGCTTTACTTAGCCCTTAACATTCTTGCAGGAGAAAAATGGAAAAGTCTCAAAAAAAAGCTTAACTGTCCACAAATTTAAATACCACAGAAAACCCAATCTATCACTGCAATCTTACATTAGACAACATGTATGCTTAACTGTATCACAGCATATAATATATGTAATTAAATCAACATTTACACATTGTTTTTCCTCCACAGATCCATCTGCAGGCATCTCGAATGGTACAATTTACAGAAGAGGAATTCCTAAAACTACTGGATTGGAGTCCCAGCAGCTATACTGCTCTCCCATAAGAAAATGTATAATTACAAAACTCTCAGCCAGTAAAGTTATCAGGAATCAAGGAAATTAGGATGAACATGAAAACATCATATTTTTCTTGATAAAAAGCTTTGAAATATTCAACAGAGAAACAGAGTTGTTACAGTCACACAGCACAAAACATTCATTGCAAGAGCACAACCTCTGTTCATTAATTTGCAGCGTGTTTCTCTCGGCTTATTTCATTGGCAAACTGTTTGCAGCATAGGAGGAACAAAATGTGAGTACTTGTGAACATGAGAAGAGTTTACAGCAATTTTCCAAGCTGCCAATGTGAACATTTTATGCATTGCACGCCCCAAATCGTGTTCTACATTTTCCTTTCTTGGACTATAAACAATGTGTAGTAACAATATATACTTCATTATGTACAAACATACAAGTTTCCCCACATTTTTCTTGCAAGCTCAAGTTGCGCATCATTTATGTTCATGTTCTTGTAACTCAAAGGGACAATGATTGAAAAAATACAACAAATAAGAAAATAAATTACTTGTTACATTCATTCCCATTGTTTCCATAACACAACTCGCATGGACAGTTTCTTCTCCGTAAGACGGCACTTCCTTGTCCTGAAAGGTATTCCTTTTTTCCCTTGCTTTCAGTTCCACTTATTGATGTCACCAAAAATTGGAGCGTTCAGTAAGCCAACAAATTTCAAGAGGGGTAGCGAGATGCAAAACAACAAAAGAAGCGGTTTAGGAGAATCCATAAGCCAGTTACTTCTAATAGTAAAACAAAATAGCCCCACTCTCTCAATTTTTATTGACATTTACAATGGGTGAAATCTATGTAGAATTTTTAAGAAGCCAAGCTGCCCCTTAAATTAGAAGGAAAAAACAGGTCATCTTTCCACTTCAAGACACTCTCTTCTTTCTATTGGCCGGACGGTCCACAATCTGTTGCAGCAGCTTGCTCCCATTTGCTTTGTCACTGCTACTGCCACATAATCATGCCAAATAACTGTATGTGTCTTTCTGCCCTTCAGTTCTTTCCAGGTATTCTTTCTCGATAAGGATATCTATGCATTTCTGAAAACAAGCACAATTTGTGTTAGTAATATTTCGAAGATGTGCATGCTAACACTGCACTAAGTACCACTCAGCAGTGCAATACGACAAGCCTAGATAAAGACAAACTGGTAAAATAACTTAATAGTTATAGAATTTATATCACAAACTGTGTATTCGAAATAGATTTCTTTTTCTTTTGTGAGTTGGAATTTTTACCTAAATTGAATTGGAAAATAACAAGCCTTGAAACATGTTAAAGTAAAAATTGCTGTTGAATGAGTTTTTAGTGTTACCACTCCAATTCACTGAGGAAACTTAATACCTAGGATTTTTTAAGAATTAAGAGTGCAGACTAGAGAGAAATCCATTTAAGAAAACAATTGTACATTTTCAAAATAATAAAATTTAAAGATTAATCCATGTTTACAATTGTACTCAGCTAATATAGTCATAGGGACAATGACCACCTATAAAACTGTAAAACTAAAATACAATGAAAAAATATGCAAATACGAGGGCCGTTCAGAAAGTAACCTCCGGTTGATTGCAAAAAATTCACCAAGTTAAATAAAAATATTTTAATATATACATCTTACAACTACATCTTTGCACAATTTTTCTACATAGTCTCCATAACGATTGAGGCACTTATCGTATCTGTTCACAAGCTTTGAAATTCCTTCTGCATAAAAATCACCCGCTTGTGCCTGGAGCCAGCCTGTGACCGCATCTTTGAGCTCTTCGTCATCATCAAACCGCTGGGACCCAAGCCATTTCTTCATATGCATGAAGAGGTGATAATCGCTTGGCGCCACATCTGGGCTGTAAGGTGGATGGTTGACAACGTCCCACTTGAAGGACTCAAGAAGGGCTGTTGTTCTGCGAGCAGAGTGAGGATGGGCGTTATCGTGCAAAAAAATGATACCGGAAGTCAGCATACCACAGCGTTTGTTCTGTATAGCCCGTCGTAATTTTTTTAGTGTTTCACAGTACACGTCTTGATTAATGGTCGTCCCACGTTCCATGAATTCAACCAACAACACCCCTTTTGCATCCCAAAACACCGTTGCCATCAATTTTCGGGCAGAAAAATCTTGCCGGGCTTTTATTGGTTTGGTAGGCGAATTTGAATGTGCCCACATCTTTGATTGTTCTTTTGGCTCAGGGTTCACGTACTTAATCCAGGTTTTGTCCCCAGTCACGATTCTGTTTAACAATGGTTCACCTTCGTCCTCATAACGTGACAGAAAGTCTAATGCAGAGGCCATTCTTTGAGTTTTGTGGTGGTCGGTAAGAATTTTGGGCACCCATCGTGCACAGAACTTACGGTAACCCAATCTTGCTGTCACTATCTCATACAAGAGAGTCTTAGAAATCTGTGAAAAATCAGTAGACAACTCCGACATTGTGAAACGTCGGTTTTCATGAACTTTTGCATCAACTGTCTGAACGAGTTCGTCCATCACCAATGATGGTCTACCACTCCTCTCTTCATCATGAACGTTTTCTCGTCCACTTTTAATAAACGTGCCCATTCACGGACCACTCCTTCACTCATAACTCTTGGTCTGTACATGGCACAAAGCTCACGATGAATAGCTGCTGCAGAATATCCTTTGGCTGTAAAAAACCTTATAACAGCACGCACTTCACATTTGGCGGGGTTTTCTATTGCAGCACACATTTCAAACGGCCACAAACACTAAACTAGCGCAGGTACGACGTTCACTCGACCACGGCTTGATGCCGACTGACCTGCTGAGTGCGTGAATGCACAGAAGGCGCACTACTCCCCCCACTACCTGCACTGTGACCAATCGGAGGTTACTTTCTGAACGGCCCTCGTGTACTTCATTAAAAAAATTACACAATTATTCCAACATTTTTTAACTTTCTCTACTATGTATTTACACCAAGTAGAGAAATTATTGTATTCCATCCAAAGATTCACCAGAAATGAAGGTTTTAAGGTTCCTTGACTCCAAAAAACAGTATTTTTAGAAAAAGTCCTCTGTGCATGTGTGTGTCAGAATGTACGAGGTGCATCCAGAAAGTAAGTCCCGATCACGTCTAGAGATGGCACCATCAGTCGGATAGGAGTGCGTGTGCGCAGGAGAAGAGAGGAAGTATATGGTAACATTGCAGTAAAGTTTCAGTTTTTTGACGACAGTAGTTACTGCTCTGTGCTAGGAGAAAATGGCTGCTCCAATACTGTCTCCTACCAAATGCGAGGTTCCTGCAGTCATCTGATTTTTGCATGCTCAAAAGCAATCTCCAGCAGAGATCCATCATCAATTGTGTCACATGTATGGACAGGACATTATGTGTGACAGCAAGGTAAGACGATGGTGCAGGCAATTCACGGAAGGAAGAACCAATATTCACAACGAAAACCGTAATGGCTGACCGTCACTGGTGACGCCAGAATTGTTGGAAAGTGTGAGGCAAGCAATTGTGCAGAGCCAGCTCTTCACAATTTCAGAACTCTCTTGTCATTTTCCCCAGATGTCTTGCTCGCTTTTGCACGAAATTGTCTCCCGGTGGCTTCGTTTTCACAAAGTGTGCGCAAGATGGGTGCCTAGACAACTGACAGATGAACACAAAACTAAATGTCTGGCCGCAGCATTGACATTCCTACAGCGATATGCAGCGGAAGGTGACCAGTTTCTTGACAATATTGTCACTGGGGATGAAACATTGGTGGTGCATGCCACACCAGAGACAAAACATCAATCAATGCATTGGAGGCATAGTGGTTCACCTGCGAAGACCAAATTCAAGCAGACAATTTCTGTCAAAAAAAATCATGTGCACTGTCTTCTGGGATCGACGTGGTGTCCTCTTGTGTGGCTTTTTACCGCGAGGGGAGACCATAAATACTGATTGATATTGCCAGACATTACATAAACTCAGGCGGGCAATCCAGAACAAGAGACGTGAAATGTTGACAAGAAGCATTACGCTGGGGCATGACAGTGCAAGACCCCATACAGCCAACGCCACACGAAATGTGCTGAATAAGTTTGGATGGGAGGTCTTCGAACATCCACTCTACAGCCCCGACCTTGTTCCAAGTGACTTTCATCTCTTCCATCTCATGGAGCGTTTGCTGGCAAGAAAACATTTTTACAGTGACGCTGAGGTGCAGAATGAAGTGACTTTATGGCTGCGGACATTGGCGGCAGAATCCTATGACTTGGGCATAGAATTTGTGGTGCACCGTTGCGATAAATGCCTCAACAATGGTGGTGACTATGTTTAAAAATAGCCAGTGAGCCTACGTAATTATTCCAATAAATATTTTTTACTTAGTGATGTTTTTGTTCTCTTCATCGGTCATTACTTTCTGGATGCACCTCGTACCTGTCTGTTAAAAGGATAACTAAAAAATGAAAAGTAAGTCCCCAAGTCCTCTTTGCAATAAATGACTTTTGCATCCTGGTAAATCGTAAAAGATAGACAAAACATTACTATACAAACAACAGATCTCATTAAAGCAAAAAATTTACATCAAATACATTTTTTTTTTGTGGTGAAGACCACTTAAAGACCTGTGAAGCATTAAGATCAGAAGAAACTACAGTTCAAAAGTATTGGAAAGCACGAATGCTAATGGCTTCATTACCAGATGCAAGGCACTAGAAAACAACAACAACATTTTTTTGTGGAGCTAACCATTTTTGAGATATTCCTTGTTGCTGGTTTTAATTTTCAAATAGGTACTGACACTTTCCTTAGGTAGGAAGTCCTTTGTTCTTTTTATTGCTTGACTATGCAAAGAGGGTGGAATTTCAAAACCATTACATAGTGACCAGCTTTTAATAGATTTGATTATCACTTAAAGCCTTTTGTATTCCTCCATTCTCATTGTACCTACAGGGAAATATGCCATAAGTTCTACAAATGTTTATCTTGATTAACACTAAGTAAACATAAGAACAAACATTTGTAAGAAGAGAGAGAATTGGAACTGAAAAATTTTAACTCTAAAACATTGCCCAGACATGGCTTGTGTGTTTAAAAACATCAACAGTAAATCTGTTGGCATAAATAAATAATAATTTGTAAGAAGAGCTAGTACAAGAGTAGAGAAAGACGTGCAGCACATCAAATTCTTTAATATTCGAACATGTCAAGTTTAGCATCAGTGGCCTCAAAGTTCTTTTTCTATACATGGTTACCTGTGAAATAGGTTGCTCATAAAGATGAGTTTCCTTGAAAATATGCATAACTGTTACCAACTCTTATAATCATTACAAACTAAACCCTTTCTGTTTCTGTTAAAAACATTTTATTTTAAACTGATAAAACAGATTTCTTCACAGAAAAGCTGATGCACAAACCAATAAAGCTTTTTTTCCTAAAATGTCTTCCATTTCATTTCCAAGGATACTACAGTGTGCAAGGATCCTCTGTAAGACTACACTTTTACTTAAGTTCTGTATTTGTGAATGTGAACCTTGGTGAAGCATACAATTTATCTGAAATATCATTTTTATGTGGAGTTAGCTATTTCCAAGACCTTTGTTATTAGTTTGATTTGCAAGCACTTTTCCCAAATGGGATGTCATTGCTTTTTTTACTTGCTCTATTGGTAAGTAGGGGAAGTATTATATTCCACCCAAAAATTTGATGTTGAGATTTCACCGGAAATATATGTTTTGGGACCCACTGAATAATAAAAAAAAAAAGCATTTTTAGAAAAGGTATCTCTGTGTGTGTGTGAGGGGGGGGGGGGGGGGGGGGGCGGCGGACAGCATAACTCAAAAACGAAAAGTTGGTTAAAAACCAAAGTTGGTATTTACGTTTAATGTCTCTCAAGGATGCGACACAAAGATTTTGAAGAAAATAGCCCCACTCTGAACTACTCTTTACATGGAAAATTTTGACTTTCTTGAAAATGGCTCTAACGATTTTGATTAAAATGTCATATGTTTGAGATATTTTTATGACAAATGAAATGTATATTTTGCATTTTCCGGCTATAGCCTATGTAGTCCTGTTTACTCTGGATGACTTTTGAATAACTCTTAAACCGTAAGAGATAGACAAATTCTTAATATACAAAAACTGTAGATCCCACTAAAACACACTTATGTCTAAATAAATTTTATTGTAGAGTGAACTATTTTGGAGATATTCTTTGTTATTTGGGTCAGATTCGGAAAGCTTGAAACTTTCATGAAATGGAACATCGTTGTTCATTTGTTTCTATGTTAAGCGTCCAAAGAGAACGAGATCGCAAAGCTTTAAAAGATTTGACTATCACTCAAAGCCTGCTGTATCTTAAAGATCACAAAGATTTCCATAGGCATAAAAGTTTTCTTTACAGAGACTTAACTGAATTTACAGAATTGTCTTCTTTCTGATTTGTCTGCTGATAGCCATGCAAAGAGAAGATATCCATGCATGCTTAGACCCCACTGTGCCCACTCCTTCATGTTTCACTGTAAATTTGTAAGAACAATGTGTTATCTATATCACCTACTTAACTATAGCAGTTTAATTTCTTAATGCAACTTAGAGAAAAGCATCACTACCATTATAGTCTCTTTCTACTTTTGATGACCAGAAGCAATTTTATAAAATAATAGAAAGGGAAAAGCATATTAGTATCATATGAACTAAACATCTGATTGGGATAAATAACATAGTGGAGTTACTCCAGTCTGCATATTGTGCACCCAGACCATTTGTAAATATGGGGAGAGCAAAAAAGTTCCAATCGGGCTGCCTGGTGATTTGCCTGTCCGTGTTCTCAGCACTCACTGCCGTCTGCTACTATCATAGAAAGGTGCGGATGAAACCATACAAGACTTTTAAAACTACTTTTGAAGGCTTTGCTTACCAACTTTATGAAAGATACTGAAACTGACCACCGTTGTTGCCCTTACATTTTTGGCACCTCTTTAGAAAACTATTCATCACTGTAGTTCACGTTGAGAAATGCTGGAGATTTCCCAGTGGATATTTGTTTTAATTCTTTCAGGGTGTGTGGATATGTCTTGTACATTTTATGTTTTCAGCTGCTCCAGAGATAGAAATCGCTTATTGGAGTTCTGAGAAATCTTTCTCCAATAATGGCACACCATACACTAATGTTTTTTGTCATAAAAAATATTAGGCTTTGAGTTATAGGGCCAATTTTTTTTATATTAAAGTTGACGCCCGTACATAAGTAAATATAATTTGACTCCTTTTTTTTAGAGTGTGATCAGACAGGGAATATGATATTGCCTTTTTTCAACAAGACTCTGCAACAGCTCATACAGCCAATTTTACGATGAGAACAATTAAAAGTGTGTTTCAGGACACAATTATTAGTAGAGATTTGTGGACCCCTTGATACCGACCTAACCCCCTGCAATTTCTATCTCTAGTGTGACTTAAAACAAAATGCACAAGAAAAATCCACACACCCTGGAAGAATTAAAACAAAATATCTGTCGGGAAATTGCCAACATTTCTCAACATGAACTATGGTGAGTGATGGGTAGTTTCCTAAAAAGGTGCCAAAAATGTATGGACAATGACAGTGGCCAGTTTCAGCATCTCCCTTCATAAAATTGGAAGTAATACCTTTAAAAGTAGTTTTAAAATGTTGTATGGTTTCATCCACACCTTTCTATGATAGAGACAGACAGCAACAAGCACCGAGAACGTGGACAGACAAAACACCACACAGTCCGTTTGGAACTTTTCGGTCTCTCGTTAGAACACTGCATCCACCTTTGCATCATCTCAATTTATTTCATAACAGAAAAACCATATGGAGGCTGTTTTTAAATTTAACATTGCCCTTTTTCCACCTTTTTATAGCTAACTAACCTATAATGTAAGGTTCTGAAAGAAAAGGTGGGAGGAGACAATTGCCTTGCGTTTGGGTTCATCTTGTTATCAGGAAATACAATAGCAACATGGACTGTTACTTCAGTGTTACCTTTAAGTTATGGTTTCTCAGTTGTGTTTTACTTGTAACATATGGGCAAATGTGTTGATGGTAAGAATGAAATGTAAACATAAAGCGCTACACAAACATTATACTGTCCATAAAAGAAAGAAGGAAGTAAAAGAAATTTGAAGGTGGGTAACAATGACTGCTCCTCAAAAATAATGTTAATTTAATTCTGCAGTGGATGTATAGCAGCTGCTGTTTTCTTGGGGGGCCCTAACCTCCAGGCCCAAATTTAGGACCTCTGACACCATTGGGCAAAAAAATATTTGCTGGCCTCCCAACTTACAATACATATATTACTTAAATTTTCACAACATAGAGAATGGTTTCACTAGTTTGGATACTTAAGTATGAGTGGAAAATACCATAAGTGAGTTTATTAAAATTTAAGTAGAAACATCTTAATAGAAAGAACTTACACTAAAGAGGCATCACCACATATTGGATGTCAAAACAAATACTGTTTAAATAACAAGAGGCTTCCTCCTTGCCCTGTCATTTGCAAACAAGTTTATGAGTTCATCATAGTCCATTTTGACTGTTAAGTCAGATTCAATTGCAAGAACACCAAGATAACTAAGACGATCCTTCACTTGTGATGTTCTTAAATAATTATTTATGCATCTTAAAGCAGAAAATGATCTCTCAGTTGAGCAGTTGGAAGCAAAAGTGCTCAAGTATATTTGCAGAGCTATGTTAAAGTTTGGGTAAACTCTCTCTAGGCAGTTACCTTTTAACATCTTGCACAGCTGTGTACGAGAGTGCAACGAATTTTCATTCTTTTCTATGTAGCTTTTGAAGTATAAGCATTCAAGTACAAATGCTGAATCTTCAAGATCCGAACTGTAAACTTTCTGGTCTGGATGATGCTTCCTGAATTTCAAGTGGACTAAGCAGCTTCAGATTTGTCAAAAACATTAATGGTTCACTGAATTCCTTGTAGGAAGAAACTGTTGTTCAGTTCTTCAATCAATTTATCCAGAATCAAAAGAAAAGACATCTGTAAGTTATCTGAATCATCATTTCCTTCAGAGTCCGAATCAGATTCATCAAAGAATCTTTTCTTTTTCTTAATGCGTTTCTTGTCCTGATCTATTGCTGTAATGTTACAAAGAGATTCAAATTTCATTTAAAAGGTGAGTCAATTAATAACACTAAACAACACTTACAACATAATTTTCCGGAACGCGTTTCGAAGGTTAACTTTCCTCCATTATCAACCAGTTATGTCCGGTTGATAATGGTGGAAAGTTAACCATCGAAACGCATTCCGGAAAATTATGTTGTAAGTGTTATTTAGTGTTATTGACTCACCTTTTAAATTAAATTATAACAATACTGTTTTCAAACTTCTATGAAAGGAAGATTCAAATTTCTTCTGTTCTAGATTCTTGAAAACTTCATATACCATTTTCATTTCTTCCAAGAAACCAATCAAAGAACTATGCAAATTACAAACAGTGGCTACATTCATGTCTGCTGTCTGTAACTGCTTACTTACAACATTGAACCTTTCAAGAATGGAATTCCAAACTATAGTCATAAAAGATGTCTCAAGACTACACAACTTCGTCATTAAGCCTTTAGCTTCAGATTTCACCAAAGACTTCCCACTTTCATTCCCTAATACTGACAACAGTGCTCTAACTATGCCTCACCATCTTAGTTCAAGCTTCTGCAAGCATCTTCTCTAGCAGACCATCGGGTTATGTAGAGGGACTTGACACTGAAGTTCTCTTTACTGAAAAATGTGCTTAAGTGATTTCATCGACGACTAGAAGCACTGAAAAAATTAAATATTTCTTGCAAAATGTCAAAAAAAATAATAAGTTGCTTGTTACATCTTGCTGCACTTGAACCACCAAATTCAGAGTGTGCGCTGAACAAGGAATATAGAAAGCATAAGGAGAGAGAGCTATGATTCTAGCTTTCAAGCCTGAATAAATACCTGACATTATTTATTTATGCCAACAAACTTACTGTTGGTGTTTTTAAACACACAAGCCGTGTGTGGGCAAAGTTTGAGAGGTAGAACTGGAACTTAAAAATTCAATGCCACAGCTGGGATTTGAACCACATACCTTCCGCTTACCAGGTGGCTGCTCTAACCATTGAGCTACTGTGAAAATCTGCCAGAATGGCATTGAATCCTCAAACCAGTTCGTATTTCTCCTGGTAAACCACAAAGGCAGTCTCACATCAGAGACAATTACCCCAATGGTGACTTACTATTATAAGTACTTTATGTCCCAGGATTAAATAACCTTCAGATGGTAATTATTATTTATTTATGCCAACAAACTCACTGTTGGTGTTTTTAAACACACAAACCATGAGTGGGCAATGTTTGAGAGGTAGAACTGGAACTTAAAATTTCAATGCCAAGCTGGGATTTGAACCACAGACCTTCCGCTTACCAGGCAGCTGCTCTAACCATTGAGCTACTGTGAAAATCTGCCAGAACCTGGTAAGCAGAAGGTCTGTGGTTCAAATCCCAGCTGTAGCACTGAATTTTTAAGTTCCAGTTCTACCTCTCAAACATTGCCCACACACGGTTTGTGTGTTTAAAAACACCAGCAGTGAGTTTGTTGGCATAAATAAATATTAACATTTCATGTCTATGCTTTTGTTTTTTGGTGCAGCTTTCCGGTATCTTTGCCGCCCCCTAAAATGTGCTGCCCTGGGCAGTTGCCCGGTTTGCCATACATATGGCCCTGCTAACCTCTGTAATTCAGTGTTTTGAAATCCTGTCCCTTTTTTTGGCTTTTATGGCATTAAGTTCATAAAACCTGTAACATACTTATATTAAAATACCTATAGTCTCCTTACATCTGCATTCAATCAAATCTGTGCAAACCTTAGAGCACTAAAGAAATTCTGATCCCTTACATCCTGTATATTTAAAAACAGTTTGTAATGCATACAAGTCTTCAATTTACAAGTAATTTTCAATACAAAATATTTCTTCATTTTAAAAGAATACATAAGAATAAGGGTCTGATATTTTTGAATGAATCAGCAAGAGAAATAGTTTTCTACCTTGATCACATGAACACGAGGCTTGAAGCGAGATGACAACTGGTTGAGTACTTCTGCAACCAGCTGCTGATGTTTTAGCACCTTTCTCATTTTCATTATCCGTACTATCGCAGCCTGGATCAGCAATTTTCTGTCCTCTTCAATATGTTTATGTGTAGTTTCTTGCTCCACCTTCAGTTCAGTCTTCATAGGGATATTGATATTTACTCTTAACTTTTTGCTAAAACAAATGAAAATGGTCTTAACTTCAAGAAGATAAGCAGCACCAGCCTGTAATTTAATTAATGATCTGATAGTATACAATTGGAAAATGACCCTTTGTATGCATATAAAATGAACTCAACTAAAATGATTACCAACAAAAATCACAAAAAAGAAGCTAGAGTTTTCCATGACTTTTTTTATCAATATTAACACAAAAGTGGAGATGTCTATAGCATTCATTAGGAAGCAAAAGCAAAAATCATAGATATTACAATACACTGACCAAAAACTGTATATAGCAAAGAAACCATACAATATGTCTCCGAAACAACATTTTTGGGAATCATAATTGATAAACACTTAGATTGGAAAAGTCATATTAAGAATGTTACAGCAAGAATAAATCGAGTTCATTATGTAATATATGTCCTAAAGAGCATCAGTAACCTACAAACACTAAAAATGGTTTACTTCTCTTATGTACAATCTGTAATTGCTTATGGTATATTTATATGGGGATCCTGTAGCGAAATAAGTGCGCTATTCATAATGCAAAAGAAAATACTTAGACTAATGCTAAATTTGCTCAGGACAACATCATGTAAACCATACTTTCGGCAAAATCACATTCTTACGCTGCCAAGTCTGTATATTTTAGAAACTGTTTGTTTTATAAGGGACAATATTCACTTATTTAGCATAAACAACACTGTTCATACACATTGTACCAGAAATAGTAATAAAATACACATACAGACTGCCAGAACAACAAAAAAGGTAAATTCCTTACTGCATAGAGGCATACACATGTATAATAAAATCACAAATAGAATCCACAGTAGCAGTCAAACTAAGTTTAGGAAAGAAGTTAGAAATTTTCTAATTGAGCAAACCTACTACAGTGTGCAGGAGTTCTTTGACTCATTCTCTGAATAATTTTATCTGTATTATTGTAACACTATATTACTGTAACACTGTCTCTGTATATATATATATATTATTTGATTCACTCTCTGAATAATTTGTGTTTAATCTGTAGGCTATACATATAACTTATACTCTTATGACTGTAATGCTGTCTCTGTTATTATTATTTGTATTCATGATATTGTTTAAACCAATATTATTTGTATTCCCTATTTAAAAATTGACGAAGCCATGAATTTGTAAAAAAATTCTTACGGTGAATAAAGACATACATACATACACTTTTCTTTTCCTGGTTGTACTGGTTTAAATGCTTTAATAGACTAAATTATTGACATTTAGAATATAGAATATCATGCAAAACTTGCATTTCTTTCTAATGTACACATGCAGTATATGGTGTAGAAACATGGTCTTTGGACAGGTTGCTTGAAAATCATCTTCTCAAGTTATCATTCTAGGAATATGACCTATGTGTGTTGTACTAAACAAAAGAAGGTAATAATATCATCTATTTTTTCCTAACATGAACTTTTTGCATAACTGCAATAGCTTAGATACTAATTTCACCGATCATCAGCAGTTTGTAGAAATTTGGGCTCAACTTTCCAACATGTGATGCAAGAATTTTCTAAGTGCAACATGAGTGGTAATGTAGAAAGCATCACACATCTGATCTTTCAGTATTACAGGTGATTGATTGATGACTCAGAATTACATATACACTTTTTAAATACAATAGAATCTGTTTTATATGTAAGCCAGTTCTAAGTAATTCATATTTGTATGCAAATGTTTGTAGGTCCCAGCAAAATGTAATTTAGAAACATGTTAATAGAATTAAGGAAAAATTGAAGCTATTAACAGTGAAGCAGCAGAATATAAAACAAGAACAAATTAGAAACTAAAAGCTACACTTATGTTAGAAATTGCAAGATCTTCTACAGCTGACATGTTTCAAGTTGAATCCAACTTTGAAAATAAGTTGGATACAACTTAAAATATGTCAGCTGTGGAAGATCTTGCAATATTACTAAGGTAAGTGAAGCTTTTAGTTTCTAATTTGTTCTTATTTTAGATGTTAATAGAACCTTATTTATATGTAATTCACTGTTATACTATTACATTTAAGTGAAATATAACTGAGTTTTAAGTAATTATAGATCACCTCCGTAGCGCAGTTGGTAGTGTGCTTGCCTCTGGCACGGAGGACCCGGATTCGATCCCTGGTACCAGCATAGGGATTTTATCCCTTTGGGAGGTTTGGCATGGGGTGCACTCAGCCTCGTTAGGTCCCGGGGGGACCAATGAGGAGCTACTTGATAGAAAAGTAGTGACCCTAGGTCGTGAAGACCGCATAACTGGCTGGGAGGGATCGGGACTCTGACCACTTACCACCCTCCAATGCTGCACCTCACCAATGAAGCCTGTAGTGGGCCGAGGTGGGGGACGCAGCGGCTGGGCGGTAAGGCGTGACTGTTCATGGGCTGTAGTGCCTGGCTTATTTATTATTTATTTACGTAATTATAATAAGCATACGCCGTACGCATCTTAAAAGAAACTTAAGGACTATTTTGTCTATCTCTGTTGATGATGACGCAAGCTGAGGGCTCTGTTTTCAGCCATGAGAACAAAAAGCAAAGATGTTTGCTGGTAGAATGGCAGCCTTAGGCATGACAATGTCGTAGCAACAAACGAGAAGTAAAGATAAAAATTTTTGGTGTCTGTGTTTATTGATGAACAGCAGCTTTGTCTTTCAGTTCTCAATTGCTTTTTATCAGCCATAGAGAACACAACAAGGAACTGCTATACACTAGATCAGAAAGTAAAATTCAATTGACAGGTGGAACTTAATCCAAACAAAGCTTCAGACTTAGGAATTGCTTATACCACGCCATGCATAGTCATCAGTAGGGCAGGAACTTTAGACACCGAACCTATGAAGTTTGCTACGCCGAGTCCATAGAATTAGTATTGTATTGTATTGTTTACTAAGAACTGAGGGTGGGAGAAGGACGTCGGTAGAGCGCGCTACACCTGATTCCGACCTTTGGTACTGTGTGCAAGACAAGAAGGCAAGTCTTAGGAATGCGTAGTGTAATCATTTTGTGCTTCCCGCGAGGTGTTTATGCCTAGTTTCCGAGTATGACAAGGATGCTAGGCTCATTTAAAATACACAATGTTGTCACATAACTCACCTATAGCTAGAAATATGCACTCTCATACACTCATTTCCTAGTAAACAGATCTGCTACGGAGATCAATCACATGTAACGTTGCATTCTTTGTTGGCGGCATTGTAACACACCTTCGCTGAATGCAACTAAATGACAACTGAACACCTCGGAACGTGACTGTACATCAGGACGGCAGTGGATCGCGAGGTTGTATAGTTCAGAGTCACGCAACCTGTACCCGCCTCATTCCAATGTTTTGGTGTCCAAAGTTCCTGCCTTAGTCATCAGTAACAAAATGAGGTATATGCACTTAATGCACGAAAAGTTGTTGTTGTTGTTGTTTTCTAGTGCCTTGCATCTGGCAATGAAGCCATTAGCATTCGTGCTTTCCAATACTTTTGAACTGTAGTTTCTTCTGATCTTAATGCTCCACAGGTCTTCAAGTGGTCTTCGTTCATTTCTGCTGGATCGTTACACAGGACACATATTGGTGAAACAAGCAAAAAGTGAAACAAGCCAAATTAACCGATATCTTTAAAGGACGACCAAGTTCAAAATAACGTTTTCTTTTATATTCTAGATGCTCTCGGGCTTCGAGCCAGGTGTAGTGATGAAGAGACATCAACGTTTCGGGCGTGTACATCTCTCCCATCTTCAGGATGAAGAATGAAAAGCAAGAGTGAAGGGACCAGTATGTGTACTGTCAGCCAGTACGTACCGAGTAGAAAACACATGGCCTAGTGCGGAGGTGGTTCACCGCTCCGTTGGAATCTGTTTTCTGAGTCGGTCGATTTCCAATTTTAAGGCTGGTTTCCAGGGTGGACTAAACTGCAATCCAGCACCCCGGTTCAGTGTACTCTTCTCGGAGGAGATGGACAGAGCCTCCTTAACCCTCCGTTCCCATAAACCGCTACATTTTGCCACAATGGTCGTATCTTTTAAGTTAGCTCTGTGGTCTTCTTCAAAGCAGTGCTCCGACAGCCCTGACTTATCAGGCTGCATTAATCGTACGGAGTGTTCATGCTCCTCGACTGGTGGAAATGGTCCTGCCGGTTTGCCCTATGTACGGCGTCCCGCATTCACAGGGGATACGGTATACCCCTGAAATTAAATGCAAATTAGTTTCATGATGCATCATATCCTCAGTGACATACTCAGTGAAGAGCACTGAGGATATGATGAATGTATCATGAAACTAGTTTGTGTTTAATTTCAAGAACTTGAGGCAAATATTAAGATAAGTGAATCTTATAGTCTCTAGATATTTGTTATACTCAACATTTGTGTTGCTTCACTGTTAACATCTTCAGTTTTTCATTGAATTTATGTACACATTGTTGAAATACTACAGAAATTGTAATTTCTTCTCTGATCTTATGTATTGACATGTAAAGTCTCAACATACAGAAGATGTATGCAAAAGAAACAATATCAAAAAATAAAATGAATATCTTGGGAACAGTGTAATTTGACAAGTCATCTCAGTCAACCTTACTGAGAACAAGAAGGTTGTATTGTCACCATCATGCAATCAAATAAAACTTAATGCTGTTTACTACCCTGGAGTTTTTTTATGATTATATGAATGAACTTATAGACTACCGCTGGATCCCGTGAGAGAGCAAATGAAAGCACCCTTCGAGAGCCATGTGAAATATGTGCCCTCTTCCAAATGAATAAACAAGCTATGCTACTTTAGCACAGTGTAATCATATCCATTTTCTTAATAAGCAACAAACTCTATTCTTGTAATTTGCCATAGTAAATCCTTTCCTCATTAAAGTTCAGATTGAGATAAACATCCTGTTTGATAGTCCTTTTATCCTTCAAATTAAAATAAGATTTTCAATTATGGAAAAATTGAAGCTATTAACAGTGAAGCAACAAGATTCTAAAGTAAGAACAAATCAGAAACTAAAAACTTCACTTATCTTATTATTTTGGTGCTGACCCTGCTGACACAGTTGAAAGCTTTAGTAAGATCTAATAAAAAGCTATTGCATATTTGCTTGCATCAATGTTTTTTATAATTTCTTTGATACATTTAATGACCATACAGATTGTTGATCTATTTTTTACAAATAAAAAGCTATTGCATATTTGCTTGCATCAATGTTTTTTATAATTTCTTTGATGCATTTAATGACCATACAGATTGTTGATCTATTTTTTACAAAGTCATTTTGATGTTTAGGTATCAGGCTGAACTTATTGAGAAAACTCATTAGCCTTTTATAGATTACTCTTCCGAAAATTTTTGAGAGGGCTGTAAGATTGATATTGGACGGTAGTTATTCAATTCTCTTTTGTCGCCTTGAATCAGAATTTTACAATCACCCAACTGTCCACTATGCAGTTTAAATGAAGAAATGGCCCATTACCATCTTAAGAAATGCCCAGCAGTCCCGAAAGACATCACCTTTGAAAACTACTGGAGTGCAAGGGAACGAATGGCTTCGTTGTCAAGTGTTCGGCATTAGCAACCAACCAATGATATTGTGGGTCAGTATATGTTTGGTACTCTACAGCGTGTATTTATTTATGATTCATATGTGTTCATTCAGTTTTCTTTTCACGAGAAAATACAATTTGCAGAAAGACTTACGGGTGTAAAAGTTCCAGGCCACATAATTTATATACTTTATAATAAACTTCAAGCCTAAGGAAATGTTCAGTCTCAGAAACCTGAAAGACAAGGTAGGATTCTTACCAAAGAAGTATTAGATAACATTGGATTGGTAAGTAGAGCCTTTTAAAGCATAGGTCATGAGGCAAGACAGGAGCACTTCCCCAAGATGTGCAGTGGCTACTGAAAGAGTGACAGTGGGGGAAATTGCACAATCATGTATGTCCAGAAGTCATAATGTTTCTGTCCAAGAAGAAGTGAAGTTCGCTAGCATAGCTTTAGTGCATGTTGCTAATAACATATACTCGTACGTATAAAAATTAGCATTATAACGAACAAAGTGATTTGGCTATAACTATGGCTATGTGCTAACAATTACTTTCATGTGGACTGCAATTGTTTCAGCTGCACACTGTTATGGTAATGTTTACTTATTTGTGGCAAGCTCATCTGCCTTTCCCCCCTCTCAGCCGTTGCAGGGAGGGAAGGAAAGCAGTTTCCCCAATTCACAAGAGTTGTTCATGTCTCACCTCACGACCTATAGTTAAAAAAATGCTGTACGGTTGCATCTGCATCATTCTATGATAGACACAGACAGCAACAAGCGCCAATAACACAAACAGGAAAAACACAGCTCAACCGGTTCTTAGTTCATTGGCTCTCCCAGTAGTAAAATCACATCTCTAATTATAAATATCTTGCAGTTGCATTTTAAGTGATAATATTTTGAACCAAAATTTTGAGAGAGAAATCCTAAATGCTGAGCTGGTCCAAGATTTTATATTCAAACCCTTCTACAGTATTCATGCTGCAAAACTTGGCCAGCAGGCACTGAGCCTGACTCCTGGTCATGTACTGCATGACTTGGCTGGCAGTTGCATCGCCTGTCTTCTGGTCACTAATGCACAGACGTCAAATCAAATCTCAAATCACATCAACAATTATCAAATAAACCTAAAACATACCTTATCACAGGAGATGTTGGAAAATCTGACTACCTGCATCAATACATCTATGGCATCTTCTCAGGAAATTTTCATTCACATGCATTAGTTCAACTTCCGAAATAGCATTAATTTCTGTCCTGATATTTTGTTTTAATTCTTCTAATGTCTGGGGATTAATTTTGTATACTTTATTTTTCAAGTTACCCCATAAATAAAAATTGCATTGCGAAGTTCAGGGGACCAAGCGGGCCGTAAACCCTTACTGATTTTATCCTTAAATATTTCCCCAATAAACAGCAATGAGTCATCAGCTGTATGTGTAGTGACAGAGTCCTGCTGGAAATATCCACACTATTATTCAATGTTCATCAGCTGTTCAAACATGACGCCAATGTATTACTTCTACATCTTTCTGCATTTATGATACACACATAAAAAATTGGCCCTCTTATTCTGCATCCATTTATTGTGCACCATACCCTGATTTTCTGTTCATGTAAGGGAGTTTTGTGAACGAAATTGGGTTTTCTGTAGCATAATATCAGTTGTGTTGTGATGAAACATAACCATGTAAATAAAACCATGCTTTGTCACTGTATAGTATTAATGGTGGATCGATTGTTCCATCCTTAATGTTCCTCCAAATCCAGTTACAGAAATTTACCCGACTCTGGTGATCACATGGTAGAAATTCCTGGACAACAGTAACCTTGTATGGTTTAAGCTTTAAAAGTTTTGTTGCTTTCCATGCTGAAGCTTTTGAAATGTCAATATCTTGTTCAAGGTGCCTAAGTAATTTTCGAGGTGACCATTCTAAGCTTTCTCCAATTTTGTCTAATTTCTGTTCCATAAGCACATGCCTTTTTATCTTTCTTTTCCTATCACAAATTGTTCCCATTTCCCTGAATTTATTTACTAGCAAACGAACGGTCTCTCTACTCAGAATATGCATGCCAGGAAGTTTGGTTTCAAATTGCCTTACAACTTCTCCACAAGGTGATGTAAGCACACATGTATTGTACATAACCACTCTTTGTTGTACTGTATACTGCAATCGATTCATTTTGAAAATACTTCTGGCAAAACTAAACAGTTCTAGTGATAAGAGCTTCACGGGTGGTCAGCCGTGTTAAACTTAAGAAGGTCGAGCTTTCGGCCATTATACTCTCCATGGCCATCTTCAGGACTAAAATGATCCTGAAGATGGCCATGGAGAGTATAATGGCCGAAAGCTCGACCTTCTTAAGTTTAACACGGCTGATCACCCGTGAAGCTCTTATCACTAACGTTCGCCGTGAAAGCTTCAAATCTTACATTAAACAGTTCTAAACACTCCTAATGTTATTCACATGTGAACTGGACTAGAACAGGACTTGTCACCTAAGTAACGGAGGTAAGATTGATGCACATGTGACAATTAGCAAGCATGCACAGGGAGATGCAGTGAAGGTCATACAGGCCGCACTCCAGCTGGCCAAGTTTACTAGTAAACACGCTGTACTTTGCACATACATCTGGTTTTATTTTCACTTATTATATTGTAATTTAAATGTTAGGGACAATTATTTCTAGTTTCTGCAAAATCAACATTTTGGGCTTGCCCAGCTTTTGCAAACTTATTATTTACTTGAAATTGTGGCTGTAATAAAAATATTGTAACTCATTCATTTCCATGTAATATACAGTATTAATTTTGCATTACCTTTTAATTCCAGAAACAACAAATACAGCAAGTTATAGAAATCAGTTACAATTTGAATACTTACTTCTTATAATTGGAATATAATGAAATGATAGAGTTCAAGTGGAGCTCATTCTCATCATCTTCACTTTGCAAAAGTTTGGCCTTTAGTAAAATCTGCAACACTTGTATCAAAAAATCTGGTTTGATTTGTGTAGATTCATGCAACTGCTGTACAGTCCAGGTTTCTGAAACATTGTACTGCAGCAACACGGCCATTTGGAACGTCGATGCTTGAAGAGTATATCTATACAAAAATAAGTTTACAAAATAATGTAAGCATTCATTTTTAGAATATGTAGAATATATATTTCTGTATGTATGAAACACAAACATGAAGGACATGTTTATTTTATATTGAGTATTCCCTAATGCTGCACAGTGGCATTTAGTTTTAGTTTCAATTTATTGGAACTATTCTGCATTCATCCTTAGTTTGACCAACACCAAAACTACAATTCAATTTCATATCATAATAAGAAATTGAAAATGTTTATAAACTTGCAAAACTTTCTCACTTATTGAAATAATTAGCTTCACTTACTAAGTTTTCACTCAGAACATGTTTCAACGATGTTCATCTCCAATGTCAGCCATATGTTGACTCATGCAGCAGTAAAAGAGATGAATTCTCCTAAGCATGTTCTGAGTGAAAGCTTGGTGCACCAAAATGGAACACAGCAGCACCATATAGAAGAAAGTAGCTCTACAATATACTTAGGAATTTATTGTTCCTTATGTAGCACATACTATTCAAATATTTATATAATTATCATAACTACTTTATCAAATTTAACTTCAATAATATTCAATTCTTGCAGTTCAGCTGTGGTGCTGTTATTTGCAGGCACATATTTAGGACAGCAAATTTCTCTTTAGTCCGGGACAGATGATAGCAAGAAATGTGCTTCCTATCTTTACTGATGTACCTAAAGCATAACACATATTATATTTGCATGAAATATTCTTTACAGTGGTTTCTGTGTGAACAATTAGTCGTTTTAAGTCCATTATAATGGAGAAATCTTTAGGCTGCAGCTAAGCAAAATATGGCTGCAATATAGTTTTTGTTTTTCGACAATTATCTTATTGCTATACACATATTTTAGAGATTGCTTAAATTTATTGATATTAGCATAGCTTAAATACAAACACAAATAACTTCTATTTAAATACAAAATGGGCAATACATACAAATATTTATGATACATGATGACGAAAATTGCCTCATGCTAGTAGCTTACTAAGTATTTGAACAAACTTACTTTTGTATTAATTCAATAACTATACTATTAGTGGTTCTGCATTTTACTTTCTCTACTGGTAAGTAGGGGAAGTATTGTATTCCACCCAAACATTCAATGTCGAGATTTCACCAGAAATATATGTTTTGAGACACCCTGAATCAAAAAAAAAAGCATTTTTAGAAAAAGGTCATTGTGTATGTCAGTCTGTGGACTGCATAACTCAAAAACGAAAAGTTGGTTAAAAACCAAAGTTGGTATTTAAGTTTAATGTCTTTCAAGGACGCAACACAAAGATTTTGATGAAAATAGCTCCAACCTAAACTATCTTTTACATGGGACATTTTTCAAAAATTTTGATTTTCCTGAAAATGGCTCTAACTATTTTGATTAAAATGCCACATGTTTGAGATATTTTTATGACAAATGAAATGTATATCTTGAATTTTCTGGCTATAGCCCCTGTAGTCATGTTTACTCGGACGAATTTTGCATAACTGGTAAACCGTTGGAGATAGACCAAATCATACTATACAAAAAATGTAGATCTTGCTAAAATACACAATTTATGTCTCAATAAATTTTCTTGTAGGGTGAACCATTTCGGAGATATTCCTTGTTATGCATGTCAGTTTTGGAAAACTTAAAATTCTCTCCAAAAGGGAACATAGTTGTTCATTTTTTATATGTTAAGTGTACAAAGAGAATGGAATCTCAAAGCTCTAAAAGATTTGACTATCGCACAAAGCCTACTGTATTCTAACATTCCCCTTGCACCTACAAGGAAATAACCAATAAGATAAGTTGTGAAAACGTTTATCTTAACTAACACGAAGAAGATATAGGAATAAGGGTTTGTAAGAATGGTTAGTACAAGAGTAGAGAAAGTCATGTGAGTGCAACACATCAGATTTTTTAATTTATTTCTTATGAAATCTCTGATTGTGAGACTGCAAATGGCCAATGGGATGAAGCATTTAAAAGCTCACATATTGTCTACGTCACCACAACATTGGCTGCTAATGGCAAAAGTAGAATGAACTGTAGGTATCCGAAGATCCAGTAAGCATCCCAAATTTGAAATTTTACAAGTATGGGAGGTAGAACTGGAACTTAAAAATTCAATGCCACAGCTGGAACTTGAACCACAGACCTCCCGCTTGCCAGGCGTCTGCTCAAACCATTGAGCTACTGTGACAATCTGCCAGAATGGCAATGAATTCTCAAACCAGTTCGTATTGCTCCTGGTAAACCACAAAGGCAGTCTCACATCAGAGACAAATAGTACTTTATGTCCCAGGATTAAGTAACCTTCAGATGGTAATTATTTATTTAGCCAACAAACTCACTGTTGGTGTTTTTAAACACACAAGCCGTGTGTGGGCAAAGTTTGAGAGGTAGAACTGGAACTTAAAAATTCAATGCCACAGCTGGGACTTGAACCACAGACCTTCCGCTTACCAGGCGGCTGTTCTAACCATTGAGCTACTGTGACAATCTGCCAGAATAGCATTGAATTCTCAAACCAGTTCCACCTCTCAAACTTTGCCCACACACGGCTTTCATGTTTAAAAACACCAACAGTAAGTTTGTTGGCATAAATAATTTTACAAGTATATTTGAAGATAAAATTATCTCAATAATTTTGCTTTACAGCAGACTAATCCTCCTGAATAACATATGAAATTACAATTCATACTACCTGGAACCACTGGACATATTCCGCCTCTGCATATTTGTTTTTTCTGGGCATATAAAACATTATTGCACCCTCTGCAGCTATGCCTTAAAGCGCAGCCAGTTCCATGATAAACTCCAAACCAACAGATAACAGCTAGCAACAGGGATAAATTATAGGGAAGGAGGATAAAAATAGTCAAGGATTAGATGCAATAAAGGATCGAGAGCTTTTGTATCTTATTCACTTGAAGAAGGCCAGTTATTGTAAAGAAAGATAATTGATGAAATGTTATCGAAGTAAATAAAAATGATTTAAGGGAGAAAGTCAAATCATTTTCAAGCGTCTAATATACGTCTGAGATGTGCCTGCTAGTCTCATTGCCAAAAGATTGACCAAGCAAGCTGGTGGAGTGGCAGATTTGGAATCAAAACGACTGCCACATGATTGGTTACCCAAGATGGAAGATAACTACCGCTGCAGTAGTCTCCATCACATTCTATGGCCTTATGCCAATGTTGTGAGAGAGCATGTATTCCCTACTGGTAAAAGTTCTTGTCGTGTAGGTGTAGCCATGTTGTCACTATATGAATGACACTCTCGTCATCTTCAAAGTGTGTCCCTTGTAGAGAATCTTTAAGTGGTCCAAAGAGATGGAAGTCTGAGGGTGCCAGGTCTGGACTATAGGGTGGATGAAGCAATGACGTTGAATCCAATTTAGCAATGTTTCTAGGTTCTCAGACTTGTGTGTGGGCATGCATTATTGTGTTGGAGTAAGATTTCTGCTGGATTCTTGTCAGATCAAACACGTCAGAAACGTTTCTTGAGTTCATTCAGTCTTCACATATGCCTCTGAATTAATAGTTGACCCTCTTGGCATCACATTCATGAGAATGACACCATCACAATCCCAGAAGACTGTCACCATGACTTTTCTGGCAGAGGGGTGGTGCTGCTTTTATAATTGTATTGCTTCGGACTGAGCAATGAGACTATTATTTCTCTCCGGGCGTGGTACTAGGTGGAATGAATAAACACTCGATGTTACTTCACTATAATATATTACTTTATTAACACTTTTTTCGTCGTTATAATTGAATTATCTTTCATCGCACCAATTTATATTATATTGATAGTCTTTTCACTTTTCTAAAGTCTTTTCTACCCACTTCCACGCGTGTTATAGAAACACGTTTTCTCATCTCAAACACACAGACGCTATTAACAATTCCAGCACCACTTCACATGATGCTACCTTTTTTTTTGTGTACATCCGCATATGCGTTCATCAAATAGTTCCCGTATTGTTAGGGAAGCGATCTTTAGCTATTCTCCCTTTGCTTTTAATATTAAACACATATAATTCTTTTATTTATACATATATATTAAATTTAAATGTGGAACTTAACATTTATGACGTCTTTAAACAAACTTAATTTTTTTTGTAACAATGAACAATAGCAACACATTTTCGTTACTCAACTAATTCGTATCAACACCAAAAATAAATTACATTTTCAATAAATATTTACATAAATGATTTTCTTTTGGGGGTCTTACAATATTCTGTCTCAGGGGGTTGTCTTGAATTTCTTCTTTTGTGGTGAATGAGGATGACGCCACTCCATTGACTGCCTTTTTGTTTCTAGCACAAAGTGGTGCACCCAGCTTCCGTTCCCCGTAATGATCCAAGACAGAAAGGCCTTTCCGTCGGTCTCAAAATAATCCAACAATTCAGATGAAATGGCCTTTCTTTGAATCTTGTGGTCTGCTGTGAGCATTCATGGAACCCATCGTGAGCATGTCTTTGAATATTCCAGAGCCTCGATCATTGCAGACGAGACGTACTTCCAATGCTGACTGACAACTGTAGAACCAATTGCCGAGTTGTGATGTGCCGGTTGGCACGAATAACGGCATCCGCATGATTCAGCATGTTTGGAGCAGTGGCTGTCACAGGACGTCCTGAGCATGGCTGATCATGGAGCTCTGTTTCTGCATTTCCTGAGGCTTTAACTTTCTTTACCCATTGCACAACAGTACTCCTATCAACTGCAGCATTGCCATACACTGCACACAAACATTTATGGATGTTCACCACTGTTTCTTTTTCTGGACACAAGAATTCAATAACAGGGGCAGTAAGGGGTAGTGATGCGCCTCCTATAGCCTCTCCTACCCAATTCCCATCCTCATCCTGCACGTGGTGCACCCTGCTTTTAACAGATGAGGCTCTGGGGACCGAATCACAGCGGTATAACTGTTTCATCTAAAATGGAGGAAATGTCATTTACGTATGGAATTATAGTCTCGAGCAATAGGAAACGTTATCTCATAAAACTAAGTAAAACTAACAAAACTGAACAGTTTACAAAATATCTAAAAAAAATACAAGCAAATTTTTAATAAAGTAATAAAAGCTTCAAAAAAACTGCATATTGATGAATGCATCAATAATTCAACCAATAAAAATAAGACAATATGGAATATAATAAAAAAAGAAACTGCCAGTAGTAAAGCATGTCATAACACTAAAAAAGTCTCGCTAAAGATTTCTAATGTCATAGTTGATAATCCAGTAGAAGTTGCCAACATTTTCAATAACCATTTCATTAGCATTGCAGATAAAGTAACAATTACACAGCCAAATAACAGTAAAATATGCACTAAACCAAACAGAAATGAAAAAACTATTTTTCTTAAGCCAGTCACTAAAGATGAATTAAGTAAAATAATTAACTCAAAAAAGGATAACTTTTCAGCAGGATATGATGAGATACCTGAGTGTGTAATTAAGTCTTGTAAGAATAGTTTAATAAATCCCCTATTGGAAATATGCAATACCTCCCTGTCAACTGGGATATTTCCTAGTAAGATGAAACTAGCAAAAGTTGTTCCTGTATACAAAAAAGATGATGTAAACAATATAAATAATTATAGGCCAATTGCCATTTAATCAGGTTTTTCTAAAGTTATGGAATCGGTTATGTATAACAGGATTGCTCCTTTCATGGAAAAGTTTGTATTTAGTGATAAACAAAATGGTTTCCGGAAAAACAAATCCATACTAAATGCCTTTTATGCGTTCATTAAGGGAACACTGGAAGGAATTGAAACTGATGATACAACAGTTGGTATATTTATGGACTTGAGTAAGGCCTTTGATTTAGTTGACCATGACATATATTGACAAAATTGGAAGCCTATGGAGTGCGTGGGATAGTGTATGAATGGTTCAAGTCTTACATAACTGACAGACAACAACTAACTGCAATAACTCGAGATAATAACACTGTAAAATCTGAAACAAAGTTAGTAAGGTGTGGAGTTCCTCAAGGTTCGAATCTAGGCCCCTTACTTTTGCTAGTGGACGTTAATGACCTGCCAGTGAATATACCACATGTTGAGACTATATTATATGCAGATGATACTAATTTTATTCTCAAAGGCAGTAATCCCATTGATCTACAAGTTCAAGCTGATAGTACAATGAAAAATATGGAGAAATGGTTAGCAGCAAATAAACTAGTGCTAAATGGAAAAAAGTCACACTGCATGTGCATTACAAACTCTAATACAAGTAATAAATCACTAGGACCAAAAATTTTATATAGCAAAGAAACCATACAATATGTCTCCGAAACAAAATTTTTGGGAATCATAATTGATAAACACTTAGATTGGAAAAGTCATATTAAGAATATTACAGCAAGAATAAATCGAGCTCATTATGTAATATATGTCCTAAAGAGCATCAGTAACCTACAAACACTAAAAATGGTTTACTTCTCTTATGTACAATCTGTGCTTGCTTATGGTATATTTATATGGGGATCCAGTAGCGAAATAAGTGCGCTATTCATAATGCAAAAGAAAATACTTAGACTAATGCTAAATTTGCTCAGGACAACATCATGTAAACCATACTTTCAGCAAAATCACATTCTTACGCTGCCAAGTCTATATATTTTAGAAACTGTTTGTTTTATAAGGGACAATATTCACTTATTTAGCATAAACAACACTGTTCATACACATAGTACCAGAAATAGTAATAAAATACACATACAGACTGCCAGAACAACTAAAAAGGTAAATTCCATACTGCATAGAGGCATACACATGTATAATAAAATCACAAATAGAATCCACAGTAGCAGTCAAACTAAGTTTAGGAAAGAAGTTAGAAATTTTCTAATTGAGCAAACCTACTACAGTGTGCAGGAGTTCTTTGACTCATTCTCTGAATAATTTTATCTGTATTATTGTAACACTATATTACTGTAACACTGTCTCTGTATATATATATATATATATATATATATATATATATTATTTGATTCACTCTCTGAATAATTTTATTTGTGTTTAATCTGTAGGCTATATATACAACTTATACTCTTATGACTGTAATGCTGTCTCTGTTATTATTATTTGTATTCATGATATTGTTTAAACCAATATTATTTGTATTCCCTATTTAAAAATTGACGAAGCCATGAATTTGTAAAAAAATTCTTACGGTGAATAAAGACATACATACATATGGGTTGGCCTATCACAGCACAACAGCGTCCCTCAGAGGCACATGAGGGGAAGGTCGGTGGATCTAAATACCACCTATTTAGTCCTCCCGGCTAGGTCCGATGGACCCGTTGACCAACGATAGGTGTGGTCCCCCTTGCAAAATGGGGGTTTAAGTCGGGTGATGTAACTGCCACATTGTAAAACTGGTGCCCGTTAAGAAAACAGTTACATGAAAGCCACATACATGAATATGAGTCCTAAAGATAAGCATTCCGGAGTTAAAACTGTCCCCCAATCGGATCTCCGATGGGGACATCTTTAGGCAAATTTCATATCAATACTTTAAGAATTCTACAATGGAATGCAGGAGGCATGTCCCAGCCTAAAAAACAAGAGCTAATGAAAATATTAAAAGACAAGAAGCCAATATATCAGAAGAACAGGAAATATACTTTGAAATGGATCAGTACACTACACACATACTTCCAAAAGCTCGTCAAATAGCAAGTGGTATTCTTACAGGAATTAAAAGAAATATGAAAGCTACTATTCAAATTCAAAAAACAATGGAAGAACAAGATAAATCAGAAATAGTTAAAATTGAAGTATGGAAAAGTAACTACCACTATAAAATTTACAGTATCTACAATCCTCCAGACAATACACTAGATCTAAATTCTATTCCCATAGAACCCAAAAGTATTTTAATAGGTGATTTTAATGCACACTCCCCAAGGTGGGGCTACAGAGATATAAATTCAGCAGGAAGAGTCATAGAAGACCTATTAAACTCATCAACAATGGAATTAATATTTAATCCAAATGATCCACCCACTTACCTTCATTATAATGGTTCAGGTACAAACCCTGATCTTCTGATGGTGTCATCTGACATAATTGACAATACAAAAAGAGAAATAATAGAAGACCCAGGTTCAGGCCACAGCATCACCATAAACTCCATAAGAGGTCTAATAAATAAAAGTAACAAACCAAAAATTAAAACTTCTTGGAATTTTAAAAAAGCAGATTGGTCCAGTTTCCAAAATGAGATAGAAGGGAAGTGTAATATACTGTTAGAATCAGAGTTCAAGCCAACAGATGAAACAATAAAAAAATTTGTGAAATATTATTGACAGCAGCCAAAACACATATCCCCAAAGGAAAGTTAAAGAAATATAGCTACTTTTGGTCTCCATCTTTATCTAAGTTAAAACACGAAAGAAATATAGCAAGAGTCAAAGCCGAAAGAACCAAGTGTCCAGAAGATGTACAAAACTGGAGAAGAAAAGCAGCCATTTTTAAGAAAGAATTAATTACAGCAAAGAGGGCCAGTTTCACAAATTTTGTGGAACATATGGACTATAGGAAAGATGGAAATAAAATATACAAATTCCTTAATAAAACAAAATTATCAAAAAATACAAATGAACCATTAAAACATAATAACAAAAACTTAACTACAGATAGGGAAATAGCAGAATCCCTTAACAAGTTTTATGCACAGTCACAAAGAATACCCCAAGTGTATAAAAAACAAGATAAGGCTATCCAAAAAACTATCAGAGAAACTAATAAGCCAAAAGGTATACGAAATGATATTTTTATTCAGGATTTTAACGAAACAGAACTGGATTTAGCAATAGAACAATTACAGAACAAAAAATCTCCAGGACCTGACAAGATCCACCCAGAGTTTATTAAACACCTTGGCAGGAAAGGAAAAGAAATCCTACTTAAACTGCATAACACGTGTTGGAGAATGACTGTACTTTCCGTCTGGAAAAAAGCCATTATCATCCCGATTTTAAAGAAAAACAAACCCTCAAATAATATTAATAGTTTCAGGCCAATATCTTTGACCAGTGTTATTGCAAAAGTGATGGAAAGAATGGTGGCATCTAGACTTAACTGGTTAGTAATTAACGTAATTAATAGTTCACAGACCGGCTTCAGACAGAATCATAGTGCAAGTGAAAATGTACTCCTACTAAGCCAAGACATCAAGGAAGCTTTCAATAGAAAGGAGGATACCTTGGCAGTATTCATCGATTTTAAATCAGCATATGACTCAGTCTGGAGAAACAAATTAATTGAGAAGTTGCAATCAATAGGTGTGAAAAGTAACATGCTTAAATGGATAACTCAGTTTATTTCACAAAGATTTTGTGCCATAAAATATAATACATACATTTCCAAATATAAACAAACACACTGAGGACTTCCACAAGGTGCTGTTCTGAGCACAACACTCTTTAACATATATATAAATGACCTTCCTTCAATAATAAAAACTTTAGAAACCAAAATTGCTTTATTTGCTGACGATGTAGTCATTTGGACTTCAGGCTCTCCAAAAAAACCCGAATTAATTAAAGACAGAATAGAAACAGCCCTAAACAAAGTACATGAATGGAGCTCCAAAAACCTCATGACTATCAATGAGGAAAAAACAAATTATGAATTATTTACACTAAAATACAAACCAGTTAATATTAACATAAATTATAATGGTAAACCACTCAAAGCAGTTGAGGATGCCAAATACTTAGGCATCACTTTCGACAGAAAGCTAAGTTGGAAAAAAACATATAACAAACATCTCAGAAAAGGTTGAAAAGAAACTGCAAATCCTGAAAAGGTTAGCTGGTGCTAAATGGGGCTGCTCAAGGAGAGTCCTTAACACAACATACAAAATGTATGTTAAACCAAACCTCTTGTACTGTTCTGAAGCTTTAATAACAGCAGCAAATGCTAACATCAATAAACTTGAACAAATACAAAATCAGGCTCTTCGCCTAATCACTGGAGCAGTTAAATCCACACCTATTGATGCCATGCTTGCCTTAACACGGACCCCATCAATAACAACAAAAATAGAAGAACAAGCATTGCTCCAACACGAGAAAATGTTACGACTGCCAAACTCTAAATGGACAGAAGAGAACCTCCCCCCTTCAATCCTTAAAACTCATAGTAGTTTCCTAGAAAAGGTAACACAGATTAAATCCAAATTGAACATTCCTAACACCAGAGAAAATCTACTTATAAGAGAAAATCCATTGGAATTATTGCAACCTACCTTCAATTTGGAATTAATAGAGAAAATAAGTAAATCAGACACACCAAAAGAAATACAAAAACTTCTAGCTCTGGAAACAATCAATACTAGGTATCCCACAGAAGAAATGCTGCACATATATACTGATGGATCCTCCAAGGAAAACCTTACTGGAGCTGGAGTTACGTGTTCACATATTTCCTTTTATCATTCTGTTGGCAGAGACACAACAAATTATGATGGAGAAATAGAGGCTATATACATTGCTCTCCGACAATTATTAAATCTTCCCTTAAATAAATTTAACAAGGCAGTAATTCTTTCGGATTCTAAAGCTGCAATTCAGGGAATATGTTCAAATACTACAAAGAAGTCAACAAAAATTAGAGAATGCTACAAAATGTTAACACAACTCCAAAAGACTGTTCATCTCCAATGGATTCCAGCACACTGTGGAGTCATGGGGAATGAAGCTGCAGACTCACTTGCAAAGAAAGGCACAACAATAAAACAAAAGTCTAAATTCAATTTCTCATATTCCTCAATAAAACGCTTGATCATTAAAAAATTTTCTCATTCATACCTACAAGAAATAGAAACAAATGCCAAAGATAAAAAATGGATTACACTACTTTCCAACCCAGATATAATCCCCCAGAGACCATGGAAAACAGCGGTTGCAGCCTTCCGACTATTGACAAATCACGACTGCTTAGCAAGTCATCTCTACAGAATAGGTATCTCAGCCTCACCAATGTGTCCTGTGTAACGATCCAGCAGAAATGAATGAAGACCACTTGAAGACCTGTGAAGCATTAAGATCAGAAGAAACTACAGTTCAAAAGTATTGGAAAGCACGAATGCTAATGGCTTCATTGCCAGATGCAAGGCACTAGAAAACAACAACAGAATTCAATAACAGCACACTGCTTGTAACGTGAGTCGTGTGTAGATGCCATTTTGACGCTGCACTATGACTCTGCCATCTACCGGAATGGTTTGAAACTCAACCGGTGCACAGAAGAAACATCAAATGTGAAGCAACTGCAAGGATGTTTGTCTATATATATTAATGGATTTTTAAACAAATGTGGAGCATTATATATTGAACAACCCTCGTAGTATGATTTTTTCGTCCTCAATCTGCTTAGCTGTAAGCACAAACGCTGGGCCAATCCACTATCTTCTGGGAGGGGTTTTGGGCCGGTAGCAGCTGAAGCTGAGTAGCGAGTGCGTGCACAATGTGGGTAACAAATGCAGGTAAGAATACTGCCAGTCTTTCTCCCCCACCCTAGACTACCTTCTTCCTCCTATGCGTTTCTGCAGGGTCAGGTCTAAATAATCAAGTTGTACATGTGCCCAGAAGTAACATCTACTTCAAAGTCAGGAAGCATGGGAGTAGCTCTTAGGTATATATGGTGTATTAGGAATCATGTTCAAGGTAAATACTACAAAATTAGTAAAGTTTTATCATTGAAACAAGTACAGTCTAGCTATTTTGTCTCTGGCTTGGATGTTTTGCACGACCAAGAGCAGCTGTTTAACCACCTCTTGCCACTACTGTGCATGGGTGTAAATATACCATCATTACACTTTTTAACAATTGTTTTGTCCATATCACATCTATCTACTATTCTTCTCAAAGGAATAAAAGGTCCCTCATCTTGCTTCTTTCAAAGTGCTCAAGTAGCTTTAATATAAGCTCAGTCTTTAACTCCAGTAAGATCACTTGTTTTTTTTTTCTTTGATTCTGATGAACCACTAGCCATATTACAAAACACTTATAGCAATAAATAACTAACAATAATGTAGTAAATTGCTTATGCACAAAATAAACTAACCTCATTTGACTAATGCAAACAGCATGTTAACTTGCTCCACTTACAAGAGAGTTGGCAACAAAGTTCAAAATGCAGTATCAGACACACGTGGAGAAAACACCTGTGATTGGAGCTAGCACACAATTTTCACCCTTTGTTGTGCAAGTTGTCTCAAGCAATGCAAACTGTGCCTAATTTTTTCTTTTCTGTCCTTTTTTACATTAACAAAGCTCTAACTGGCAACAGTAAACTACATTTATTAAAAACATTAGAGGAAATAATCAGAATGCTGATTTATTGGTAGAAATGAATCAGAATAACCTTGTTTACTGTGTTATTAACAGTGTTAAGGTGACCACAGTGATATATACTGACTTCTTTCTTTACCCCCACAAAACATCAGGACCAGAGATGTAGCAGTGGTACAACAGTGCACTTCTCATGTCTTCCCAAAAAAGCTACTGGTTTATAAAAACATTATTTTAATGGGTTTTAGTAGTACTACTATATGAATGAAATGTTCCAATCCATTTATAGTGTATATTGCCTGTTTCCTCATCACTCATTAACAGATGGTGCAGATCTATATAGTCCCTCCGAGCTTAAAGTTGTTGTTAGCTAATGCTGGATTTCTGACAATGAAGCCATTAATCCTCTTGCTCTCCAATATTTAATATATTGATAGAGCAATAGCAGTATAGTAACCGATTTTTAGAGAGCACCATATTTTTATGTTTTGGTGGTCACATCGCTCTCTCACAACCCCCAGAATGTCTGGAAGACCACACCTGTCGTTGATTTACGGGTCTCACCGACCTGACCGGGAGAATTAACAAAATAAATTCACCGACCATATCCTCTGATTACCAATCAGAGGACGTATTACATGCCATGACAGGTCAGCATGTTAGGGGTTAAGAAGGGAAAAAAAGTAAACTTCCCGAGCTTAAAGTGGGTACACACATAAACATTGCGATTGCGTCACTCTGCCAACAAGCACATGTTCACGTTCTCTGTGCACGGCTGTACACATCTGTTATCGTAACCGTCAATTCTTTCACTGTAGCAGTGTGAGGTTAGAATTGTACTTGGCTCATACTTATTAAATAAACTGCATTAACCAATTAAAGAAATTGGTTAAGAAGTTATGAAATGTAATTTTGTGAGTAAAAACTTATGTTAACTGAGTCATCAGATTGAGGTATGGCACCCTCAGATCTCAGGTAACATCTCCACACCATCATAGCTTTCTGATCAAATATTGCATTAATTTTCTTTGTTTTTGTAAACTGAAACCAACGTCTTTTAGCAAAGTGTGGAATGTGGTTTACCTAAAACATGGAAGATCTGGCTCACTGTTCATTAACTATTAGAGGACCATTGTTTAAAAAGAAACTAGGTACGCATTTTAAAGCGAATACACTAACAGTCATCCACTTTGCCTAAAACACTAAATGGCCCGTCCCTTTTCTTTTTAGGAACTTTAACAGTTCCTGCTTGTTTCATTTCCGTCCTCACATTTGAAACAGTGTACATAGAAATACCAGTTGCTTCAGATGCCAATTTGTTTATGTCTTTCACAGCCTGAGTGCCATAACTTTGAATGAAAAAGTTAAATACATATTATACAATAGTCCTTTCACCATTTCTTAGAGCTTTCTGCTTTTATGTTTCCTTTACTACTCTGAGAAATTGAACATACTGCCACACTGACTGCACGTGCATTAATAGTAATGCGAGTGTCAGAGCACTTCACTACAGTAACAATGCAATCGGAGAATTACCAAGTACCAGGTGAAAATAAATGGAAGTTAAATATTAATGCCCATGTTTGAATGTTTTGTAAGTTCAATTATGGTATTTATTCATCCTGTCCATTACTTGGAAGTATCAAACAAGTGATAACATCTGCAATGTAGTAAGGAACTATTTCCAATCGCACTTGACCATTTCACTCGCGCTAAAAGTTGTGCTGTGGTGTAATGTTGACATCCGTACACACTTTAAGGTCGGATGGGGTATAGATATGAAATTTGGAGTACAATGATGATCAGCATACTTTACAAATACAGCAACATCTAAGAAATAGTTTAGCAGAAATGCAGACAAAACAAGCAAAAACTCACCTGTTTTTAAAACAATTAGTAAGAAGTTCTCCTTTGGACATGTTATATAGCCAATTTAGTTTACGGCCACTATGCTGCCCACTGTAGAATGTTGTAAACCTATGCACACTTCGCTCAAGCTGCAAAAGAAAATGCAGTGCATATAATCAATATCGCAGTCAGTTATATAGCTTCTAGAAATTATTCAGCTTCTTATAGCTTCTACAAATTGTTCTTACAAATCCTTGTTATCCTATCCACTTCATATTATTTGAATATACTGAATTCCTTAATTCAAAAAATTTGTAGAGATGATAAAGCTCCTCAAGAATGGAGTAAGGAGATAACTGAAAATACTTAAGAAACGAGGCTTATTAGTTTGTGATAAATGGCAAGGGATTTGCTATCTACCCCAAATTTTACCAGAATCACATTAATTCAAATTAAAATATAAGTGGAAAAGCAACTGAAGAAATTATTATTTATTTATGCCAACAAACTTACTGTTGGTGTTTTTAAACACACAAGCTGTGTGTGGGCAAAGTTTGAAAGGTAGAACTGGAACTTAAAAATTCAATGCCACAACTGGGATTTGAACCACAGACCTTCCGCTTACCGGGCGGCTGCTCTACCACTGAGCTATTGTGACAAACTGCCAGAATGGCATTAAATTCTCAAACCAGTTCGTATTTCTCCTGGTAAACCACAAAGGCAGTCTCACATTGGCATTGAATTTTTAAGTTCCAGTTCTACTTTTCAAACTTTGCCCACACACGGCTTGTGTGTTTAAAAACACCAACAGTAAGTTTGTTGGCATAAATAAATAATAATTACCATCTGAAGTTTTTAATCCTGGGATATAAAGTACTTACAATAGTAAGTCACCATTGGGGTAATTTGTCTCTGATGTGAGACTGCCTTTGTGGTTTACCAGGAGAAATACGAGCTGGTTTGAGAATTTAATGCCATTCTGGCAGTTTGTCACAATAGCTCAGTGGTAGAGCAGCCGCCCGGTAAGCGGAAGGTCTGTGGTTCAAATCCCAGTTGTGGCATTGAATTTTTAAGTTCCAGTTCTACCTTTCAAACTGAAGAAATCTCAATATGACCTTAGAACTCAAAAAGTCCTGTACTAACCTTATACACACAGTGAGAATTATTGTTTCATAATAATTCTCACTGTGTTTATATGGTTGTTAAAACGATTGTTCCATATCCTTGGAATGGATTGGTCCACTATATTTGGTTTCTGTTGATTTTGCTAAAGCTTTGACTCTGTAAACAGAAAATTTATCTGAAAGTTGTATCAAGTGGGATGACCAATTAAAATTGTTAGTCTGATCAAGAATATGTATGAGAATCAAATATGCTATATATCACCCAGTGGAAAACTTTCTGCACCACTTCACACAGCAACGAAGTGAAGCAAGTTTGCCTGCTATCTCCTTTTGTTTTGGCTTTAGATGACATAAGGTAGTATGCATAAAAACAAAGCAATAGCTTTTGCTACATATCTATATGAAAACCCTGCAAATGCTTTGATAGATATGCAAAATAATATGTGAGACAGAATATTGACCAATAGAAAATCGTTCATGTAAATATTTTTGTAAGAGTGTGTAAATTTCTAGTTCTTGTTTGGGTGTATAAGGGACTTATTTTTTAATATTCAAGATAGTCAATGTTTTCTTGTCACTTTGTGTTCAACCAATAGAAACTATTGCGCAGATGAATACAAAAGAATGGCGGTGTTGCATCATACAGACGCCAGGGACTGTTTTCATTAGCGTCTGTGTGCTCAAGATGAAAGGATGTGTTTTTTTTTGGTAGCGCGTGAACATGTAACTTTCACCCAAACTTTTATGCAGTGTAGATTCTACCCAGTTATGAAAGTTGTTGATTAATTAATATGGTGCTGAAAGTGTAAATTAACGAATAAATATGTTGTGATAAAGGAACGTTGATTTATGCATTCCATTCTGTAACCTCGACCCTGCAGATAATCGCGTCTGCTACCACACTATTTCATTTTTCACTAAGAACATTATCTCCGGTATGCTATGTAAAGACCTATTTATAAAAACCGCACCAAAATGGCGCCCAACGTGGGGCGCGAATTTAGAATGGAATGCAAAATTACGAGTACGAAGTGTTAACATCAAATGACGCCATCCCATCGCGCAGGAAAAAGACGCCATTAGACCATCGTTTGATATCATCAATACACGGAGAATCAACGTGGGAAAAAACACCGGAGATCATCTAGCGAAGCCAACTACCCAGGAGACGTAAATAACTGGACGGAGAACCAACGGAAAAGAAAGTAGGATCCAAAATTTTTGTTTTTACATACATTTTATTTCCATTTTTTATGATACTCAGAAGTGGCAAAATAGTGGGACTTTTAACCATAAGTGAATTGGATAAAGAAATTAAAATGTCGCGAAAAGAGATAGAAACAGGAGTGGGGGAAGGGGCAGATAGGCCTAGTTATCAGGTAGAATTAGAAAGTGAGGAACAACTAGCAATAAGCAAAGACCAAAGGTTAATGATGATCATGTTTGAAAAACTAGAACAGAATATGAAAGAATTAGGTCAGAAAATGGAACAGAATAAGGCAGAATTAAAACAGGACATAGAACAAAGTTTAGGTCAGAGTATAGGTCAGAAACTGGAACAGAATAAGGAAGAGATAGGTCAGAAAATGGAGGAAGTGAGACAGAACTTAGAACAGAAAATGGAATTAGGAAGACAGAACTTAGAACAGAAAATAGAATTAGGAAGACAGGAGTGTAAAGAAAATATGAAAGTAATGGAAACTAATTTAAAATTAGTACATAAAAACTTAAATGAAACAAAGGAAGCCTTAGAAGCTAGGATAGAAATCGTAGGAGATAGGATGGGAAAGATAGAATCAGAGATGAGAGAGAATAAGATTGTGTTAGAAGGAGAAATTGTTAGGTGTAGAGAGGAAACAACAGAATGTAATGCAAGTGTAGACTGTAAGATTACAAATGTAAAAGCAGAAATAACTGAGGAATTAAGGAAAGAGATTGAGGTAGTAAAGAAAGACATTATTAATGAAACTGTAGAACAAATTGTAATTCCTAAAATTAAGACAATGAATGATGTGATGCATTTACAACAGGATGCTATAAATGATATGAAACAGAGCCACTTAGAAATAAAAAATGACTTAAAATCAATTTGTGAAGAAATGAAAAAAGGAAAAGAAAGTTTGGCTAATGTAAATGAGGTTGTAAATGCATTACAGAGGCAAGATGATTTAGATGTAAGTAATGTACAAGATGAGAGTTATTTGAATAATGTACAAAATGTTGACTCACCATACAGAGAAAGAGGTTCACAACCAAACAATGACACGACACACAACACATGTTACACCAACAGCATATTACATGAAATCACACCACCTACATTTGACGAGGAGAAGGGAGACGATCCAAAACTCTTTGTTAAAGAGATGGAAGAATATTTTAAAGTGAAAAGGATACCAAACGAGCTTAGGATGATGATAGTTAAGAAAAGCTTAAAAAACAAGGCATTAGAATGGCTCAGGTTAACCCTAGCTGGTCATGAGTCGTATAGCTCATTCAGAAATTTATTCCTATCAAGGTATTGGGGCCCAGCTAAGCAAAACCAAACTAGGGTAGAGCTAGCGACAGGTAGATACGATCCAACCAAAGGGTTGTCGTTAGTCGATTATTTTATGAAAGTAGCCAACAAAGGAAAGCTATTAGACCCCAACTTGTCGGAGGCAGAACTAATTGCCAGCATAACAAGACATTTCCCAGACACAGTGAGAACAGGGTTAATTGTTGCGAGGCCAGTAGATTTTGCAGATATGATAGAATTGCTGACAGCCTTCGAAACACAAAATGGTCGGCCTAATGAGCATAGACATAGGAACAGTCACCCAAACTCACCCATCCTAAACCGGAACACGGCTACGAACAACCAGAGTGAGGGAGAACATAGAAATACTAGGAGTACCCATGAAAGGGGGAGAGGGGCACACCATTTCCCACAACCACATAATCATGGCGAGAGGATGGAGAACACAAGACAGCGGTACCACGACACAATACCGAATAGTGAATCGAGATACAGAACATATACATATGATCGTGGTAGACCAGGAGACCATACCCATCAAGTGAATCACATACGATTCAGTAGGGAACACTTGAACAACCACAGACCGTCATATGACAGAGGTTCACGCCAAAGGGGCAGAGACCAATGGTACACTAACAACATAAGACAGCAGGAAGTAGATGAAGATGTGCCAAATAGGGCAGATGCTGCACAGAATACGGAAACAACAACCACCACCAACACTCAGGGAAATTACAACAACTAAGTTCGTCCCAACCGAGTGGATGACAAACAATAAAATCTCAGCAACTTACAATTGACATCGACACCATGATGGCTACACGAAGAGAGAGATGGAACCACTGGTCATAACAAAACAGCTGGGTGACCACACGTATGAGCTACAGAATACAAATGGCAAGTTGGTAGGAAGATACCATAAAAATAAATTGAAGCCATACAAAGAAAGGACCAAATAGTCTTTGCCAACAAATGTGTAAGGCAGGAGTAGTAGAGATGAAGGAAGATAACAATTTTTGATGGGTTACTTATAGAAAATTATGTTCAGATTAGGAATTACAACAAGGAAGAAAATCAACAGTCATTGGCTATATCGACCACAAAGAGCATTGTCAACAAAGACAGACGAGGACACTGATTGTCATTAAAGAAATGAATCATAGCGACGGAAGATAATATGTTTTTGACATAAGGATATCAGGGACAAAAATAAAAAGGAATCAATTAGGATGACAAAGATATAATATTTCGACACAAAGATGTCGAGGGTAAATTGAGAAGAAAAATAATACAATTACAGAATAATTATAAGTATAGAAGTTTTCTCTTATAGAAATAAGAGACAAAGAAGTGACAATTAGTGAAGTAAGGAAAACCATAATCAGAAAAACAATGCCCATGAATTAAGATGAATATAGCCAATGCTAAGCTCGAAGAAATGTTGAACCAAACAACAATGAATAATAACCCAATTAAGAAAAATGGTACCATTAGTAACATCAGAGTTTAAGAACCGACTCAACAACCTGCCTATACATAAGCTTATAAGACAAAGAAGGCAAAGAACTGAATAAAATATTGCCATAAACATGATCATAATCATTAGCTCAAAATTTGTATCCTGTTTTTCTGTCCTCATAGCAATGAATACAAGTCAAAAACCACATAATAAACCATGATACACTTAAATTAATTTTGTGTCAATGTCAAATGTACAATAACTGAGTATGTGTTGTACAATAACTGAATATGTATTGTATGATAACTGGATATATTGTGTAATGACTGAATATGTTGAGTAATAACTAAATGTGTTATGCAAAAACTGAATGTGTATTGTGTAATAACTGAATATGTATTGTATAATAACAAAACATATGTGGTATGATAGCAGGATATATTGTACAATAACTGAATATGTATTGTATAATAATTGGACATGTTGTGTAGTAACCAAATGTGTTGTACAATAACTGAATATGTATTGTATAATAACTGAATGTGTATTGTATAATAACAACATATGTGATATGATAACTGGGTATATTGTACAATGACTGAATATATATTGTATAATAATTGGACATGTTGTGTAATAACTAAATGTGTTGTACAATAACTGGATATGTATTGTATAATAACTGAATGTATTGTGTAGTAACCGAATATGTGAAATTTATAAAGACATGCTGTATCATGTCAAAACAAAAGACAAAGACAAACAGTGAAGAAGACTGTAAAGAAAACAAAAATATTGTACAAAGTGATTGAATCATAGGAGTAGGGAGAAGTATTGTATTGTGTTTCAAGATTGTAAATAAGGTGACAACTTGAAAAACAAAACAAGGGGCATATGAGACAGAATATTGACCAATAGAAAATCGTTCATGTAAATATTTTTGTAAGAGTGTGTAAATTTCTAGTTCTTGTTTGGGTGTATAAGGGACTTATTTTTTAATATTCAAGATAGTCAATGTTTTCTTGTCACTTTGTGTTCAACCAATAGAAACTATTGCGCGGATGAATACAAAAGAATGGCGGTGTTGCGTCATACAGACGCCAGGGACTGTTTTCATTAGCGTCTGTGTGCTCAAGATGAAAGGATGTGTTTTTTTTTGGTAGCGCGTGAACATGTAACTTTCACCCAAACTTTTATGCAGTGTAGATTCTACCCAGTTATGAAAGTTGTTGATTAATTAATATGATGCTGAAAGTGTAAATTAACGAATAAATATGTTGTGATAAAGGAACGTTGATTTATGCATTCCATTCTGTAACCTCGACCCTGCAGATAATCGCGTCTGCTACCACACTATTTCATCTTTCACTAAGAACATTATCTCCGGTATGCTATGTAAAGACCTATTTATAAAAACCGCACCATATGTAACAATTGCTTTTACTTTAGCAAAAGCTAGATCATGTACACCAGTTAAGCAAAAGCTACGATGCATAGCAATTGCTGCAATTAGTATGTGTTAACACCTAGGAATGGCCTTTACTTCATAGCGAAAGCTTTTTGTAAGCATAAATGGCTGTGTTATGAATATCCAGGAAAGGAAGGACTACACACCTAAGAGGAGTGTTGAACAGGATTTTCAGAAGCTAAACAGATTTGGTAGTGAATACTTTACATAGTTAAGTGATTATTTTTGAGGAAAAAATGACAGAACTCATGATGGAGCTTTGACTAATCAACAGAAATGAACACTTCTTTTAAGTACATAGGATAATTAAGTTTTCAGGATGGCTTTGGAGAAGACATGGGTACGCATTTAAGTAGTGTCAAGAACCAATATATATGTAGCAAACAAATTAGTTGAAAAAACTCTACCTCTGGATGTCACCTGCTTTAGAATCAACAGAATATGCACAGTACTAAACACAGAGAAAGTACAATTTTCTGTCTACAGTTGGTGTTCTAGAATGTGTGCACACATGTGAAAATTGCAAAATCAAATTATGGAGAAAAATACTGTTGAACCTGCTTTATATGTAAACTGGTTCTAAGTAATTTACAGTTATACATACATTTTTGTAGGTCCCAGCAAAATGTAATTTAGAAACATGTTGAACATTATTTATATGTAATTCGCTGTTATATGTATTACATTTCAATGAAATACAACTGAGTTTTACGTAATAATAATGAGCATATGCCAGATGCATCTTAAAAGAAACTCAAGGAATATTTTCCTATATCTGTTGATAAAGACACAAGCTGAGTGCGCGGCTACATATGTATGGCAAAGATGTTTGCTGGTAGAGCCAGCAGCTTTAGGCATGACAATGTTGTAGGAACAAATGAGAAGTAAAAATAAACATTTTCGGTGTCTGTGTTTATTGTTGAACAGCGGTTTTATCTTTCAGTTCTCAATTGCTTTTAATCAGCCATGGAGAACAGAAAAAAGAAATGCTATGCACTAGATCAGAAAGTAAAATTCAATTGAGAGGTAGAACTTAATCCAAACAAAACAAAAACCGAAACTGCTTCAAACTTAAGAATTGCTTATACCACGCAATGTACAGTCATCAGTAACAAAATGAGATGTATGCACTTAATGCAAGAAAAGTAAAACAAGCCAAGTTAATTGATTTGTTTAAACGAAGGTCAAGTTCAAAATAATGTTTTCTTGTAAAATTTGACACATGTAGGTTCATTGTATTGCTTTTTTTAAAAAAAAATACATAATCACAATCTCATTTGTAAGTAATTTTAAGTTACAAGTAATCTTCTCTCTTCCGTTTCATATACACATAAATCAGATTCAACTGTATGTTAGTCACAAAAATTATGCATCCAAAAATCTGTATCCTACATGTAATGTCAAGGAATGTTTCACCAGTCATGATAGTCGGTAGCCAGGCCAGTGCATGACTGACTCATATACTGTAACAATGTAGCATATGCAGTAATGAACAGAAGCATAAACACCATGTTGATAGCAGATGAGGAATATGGACTGCCACCATGGTTAATGGTTCCATACTGGAATCCAGTTACACTACAAAGAAATGGCATTTTATAGTACTATGGGGTATAATAGAATGTGTTTGGACAGCTTAGAAAAGATTTCCAATTCATCACGGGTTAAGATTGCACAGATCAACATAAATACAAAGCTGTCTCATTCTACATAAAATGGCCAATACTTGATGAATATCGTGATTTCAATGACCTGGACAGTGATGGAGGTGATTTTGAAAATAAAAATAGCATTGAAAATGGTGGTGGTGAAGTTACACTACGTGCAGAAGGAATTTATAAAATGTTACCAACTTGCTAAAATTATATATACCTTGCAAATAGTTACCCAACTGGAATAAAAAAAAATTAAAAAAAGAAACCACAAACTTTAAATACACATATGAGCATATTTGAAAAGTTTGTTGTAAATGAAGCATGTAAACAAAATTTATGTGGCAACTTTAAGGACTACTTGTACTTGTTTTTGAGAAATTTTATATCGATGTCCAATGACTCAACTTTTTGGTCAAATACATTGTATACAACAAAAGTGCATCTTGAGATATCGAGAGTTGAATACAATTTTGTTGCTTACAATTTCTATCCTTCTTTTGTACCCAACCTGCTTGAACCCAATGCAATTGAGTTCCATCTAATTTTTTCATCCAGCGACATGAAAACAATCAATCAGCGACACAATATGGCAGACTGCACATGTAACATGTAATTAGCTGTTGCGTTTATAAGAGTTTGCATTGATGTAGCTGGTTTTTCATAGTTCTGCAATCGTTTGCACGTAATTTTGCCTTCAACATGATGTAAGAGGTTGAAAAAAATAAATTTTTGTCAATTCGTAAAAAATGGCGATAGTTCTGCAGATCCTCTAACCTCAATTCCTTTTGTAGTTGACTCAACATCCTCATCCTGTACCCTATTCATTTCTTTGTAACTATGAGAGTGTCCATCAATATCTTTTAGTTCTACTACATCTTTTCTTCCTACTGAGAGTCATGCAAATATGTCCCAAAGCTATAATTATCAGTCACTGTATTAATATTTGCACCTGCCATGGTTAGTTCTCACACCTGCTACGTGACCTACCATTTGTTTTTGAACCAAAATGCATCACTGTGACAGACACCATTTCTTTTATGTGCAATTCCATTGGCTACGAAAAGCTTGATGAAAAAAGTTGGACTGTGGGACATTGGCTTTAGTTCTGTGTGTGTGGGTTTCTCTTTAACTCAGTTTTTATTAAACAAAATACACTTTACTCAATTTAATGGCTAGAAAGCGTGCATCGAAACCACAATATGTGTTAGCAAGAAAGTCTAATTTGTATGCTTGTATGATGTAATTAGATTTGCACTTGTGCACATAAAGAATATCATTTGCAGTGGTGTCATCCTCTGTAGCCCAGATCTAACACACTAGCCTATGGTTTCCAAGGTTGTGGGTTCAAACCTGGCAGAGGGTGATGGGATCTTTTCAGGTATAAAAATCCTTAATAGGCTTCCTTCAGTAGTGCAGTAGAGTCAGTGATCTCATGTCAGATTTATGACACATAAAAGTATCTCAAGCCTAGTGAAGAGGCCTCTGAGCAAAATTAAGCAGTCTTTCATGCCCAATATAGAATGGGATGCTGAGAACCATAGCAGTTTAAGAGTGCCCATCAATAAAACTCAATTTCATTTCTCCTGTAATAGCCTGGTAGATAGTAAGCAATTTCTACGCATGTCTAGCAATTGCATTTAAGCAAAAGCATGCACCTTATGTATAAAATTTAAAGCAATTGCTTTGACTTTTATCATTTGCTAGAGTGAAGGCAAAAGCTATTGCTAGGTTTTATGCATACCTACCAATGGATGCTGTGTGTGGTAGGAGACTAAAGGTATTCAATAGAGCTTTATTGAAAGGCTCATAAGTCTAGAGTATGCAGATGACACATGTATTTTGGCCCTAGATATTCAGATGCAAATGGTAAATTGTGGGAATTGGGTAGAATTGCAGCTGCAGCTGGTCTGCAACTAAATAAACAAAAAACTAAGTCAATGACAGTACACAATACAAATGGAAAACTATTATTGGGGGAAGAAGAAATATAAATGGTTAATTTTTATATCTTGGCAGCATTATCTACAAAAGAGGATCTTATTAGGATGTGAAGGCCAGAATTAGGAAAGCAAAGTTTGCATTTTCCCAACTAACACCAACAGAAATCCAAACAAATCTCCTTAAAGCTGAGGATAAGTTTTCAACACAAATGTAAAACATAAAATATAAAAGAACATAAAATTTATTTTGTCGTGTGGTTGCAAAATCTAGTCATTATACAGGGTCTACCACAAGTAACTGGATATTCGAAAAATTGACGATTTGAATTATTTTTGGATATGTAATTAATGTTCTTCCACACAATAGCCGTGTGTAGGACAGGATTGGAACCACAGATCTACCAGTTAGTGTCCGGCTGCTCTAACCACTAAGCTATCATGACCAACATGCCAACACAACATTAAATTCTCCAACCCACCTTCATTTTTCCTGGTAAACCACACAAGGAGATCTCAATTTATATGAGATAACATGCCTTAATGGCAACTTACAATATTGTACTCAAGCCCCGGGCTTCTAGTTTAATCATCTATAAGGTCAATTAATGTAATTAATGTTGTTCCAAACAATAGCCATGTGTAGGACACCATTGGAAAGGGTAGAATATTGTAAGTGGCTTACCAGGAAAAATGCAAATGAGTTGGAGAATTTGTGTCTGCATGTTAGTCATGATAGCTTACTGGTTAGACCAGCCAGACAATAACCAGTAGATTCGTGGTTCAAAAGCCCGGTCATGGCATTGAACTTTTCAGTCTCACTCTGCCCTTTCCAGTCCTGTCCTACATATGGCTACTGTGTGGAAGAACATTAATTACATTGATTGACCTTATAGTTGGTTAAACTAGAAGCCTGGGACTTAAGTATGTACAATATTGTATGGGGGGGTGTCAAAAAATAACCGGAATTGTTTTTTTACTGGAAAATGCTGCTCACCTTTATTCAAATTCCATTACACACCTTCAAAGTATTCTCCCTCAGACACAATACGATTCCAGCGTTTAGTCCAATGTTCAAAACATTCCCTGAAGCCCCTTTTTGATAAGTCTGTTGAGTACATCCAAAATTTGATTGTTTAGCTCTCGATCATACTGAAAATGATGACCTCGCTCTTTCTTTACTGCAGGAAATAGGTGGAAGTCGCACAGGGCTAGGTCCGGTGAATAAGGTGGATGTGGCATCACCTCAATGCCTAATTCAGTGATTGTTTCCTGAGTCTTGATGGCGTGATGAGTGGGGGCATTATCCTGATGATGAGCAAGATTTGGTTTTTTTGTTGCAATTTCCCTCCTTAATGGCCCCTCCAGTACCTCACAATAGAAATTCCCAGTAACAGTACGTTGCTTATCCACCACATGATTGTAAACAATGCCTTGCTTTCCGAAAAAGACAAGATGCATCACTTTTCCTGCACTTGGTTGAACTTTCGCCTTTTTGGGTCTTGGACTTGAAGGATTTTTCCATTGGGCACTTTCCTGCTTTATCTCCAGGTCAGAATGATGAAACTAGGATTCGTTGCATGTGACGACTTTGTCTAAAAAATCTGGCTCTCCCTGAAGCCTTTCTTCCATTGTTGACACGCCATCACACGGTGAGGCTTCTGTTCGTTACTGATCACATGATGCACCCACTTTGCTGCAACTTTTCTATGCCCCAGAACATTTCGTACAATGTCTTCAGCTGATCTGTAGGATATATTCATAATCTTGGCAATCTTTGTCCACGATAAATGACGGTCTTCCCACAAACATGACATCAATTGTGTTGTCAATGTCTGTTTTCGAAATTGACGGTCTTTCAGGACGTGGAGCATCCTCACCCTAACGAAATCGTTTATACCATTCAAACATTTAGTTTTCCCCATTGCTTGCTCTTTGTAGGCTTGCTGCAACATTTCCAATGTTTGTGATGCAGTTTTGTGAAGAACGCAAAATCTAATGACGTGCACTGCTGCAACTTGAGATCCATGTTGGGTACAGTAAACACAGTCTTACACTTCTCCTGCTACCCTCCAACTGAGCACCTCCAGGCCAATGACATGTATGCCATTTTGTCACGCAAGGTCAGACCTCTCCGGTACTACCAACACCCATCTCATGCACGGGTGCTTTAAAATGCACACAAACAATTCTGGTTATTTTTTGACACCCCCTTGTAAGTTGCATTAAGGTATGTTGGTTTACTGAATTGAGATCTCCTTGTGTGGTTTACCAGGAAAAATGAGAGAGTTGGAGAATTTTGTGTCGTGTGAACATGTTGACCATGATAGCTTACTGGTTAGAGCAGCCAGAAGACGGTAACAGGTAGATCTGTGATTCAAATCCTGGTCATGGCAATGAATTTTTCAGTCTCACTCTGCTCATTCCTATTTTTGTATATGTTATACATATTTGATGCAATAATATCTAGTATTGACACCGGCCGTGAAAGCCTTAGAACTTTGATGTTATACATATTTATTCATAAAAACATTTCCTGGTGTTGAACAGTCGATTCAGCTCCTAATATGTCCACCAAAACCCACGAAAGAAAAATCAGCTTTCTCATTACCACTCAGTCCACAGTGAGCTGGTATCCATTGGAAGACTAGATGTTTTTGAAGTGCTGTTAGATGGGTAAGGATTTTCCAACATTCAACTGTTTGGTTTTTTGGTGACAACTTGGAAGTAACTGCTATAATTGCCACCCTGGAATCTGAGAGAGTAAATGCTTGATGAAAATGTGAAATTCTATATAAAAGATTTTGTAGGGCCATTCGAATTGCTTCAATTTCTCCATCGAAGTTTGTAGTTCCGTAACTTAAAGATTTGTAATAGGAAAAGGGGTGACACATGACTCCAACCCCTGCTCCATCTCGGTTTGATATCAATGATCCATCAGTATAAATAAGGAGCCATTCTTGTTCCGGGAATCTAGATGGATTGTCTCTAATGCCAATAATTTTAGAACACTAGTTGGAGTGTCACTTTTCTTAACTTCTTCTGTCAGGTGTAAATAATATGTGATGTCTAATATTTGTGTAGGATTGACTTTATATATGAAGTTTTCCTTTGAATTAGCAAGGTCTACATTTTTCTTGATGTCTTGAATTTTGGAAAGAAAGCTCTCCTGAGTCTTTAGTGTGTGTAAAATTCCTCTTGTTCCATGTATTGAATGGGAGTCTGATCAACTTTTTGTGTGGAGTAAGAGCTGCTTTTTCTATTTCATATTTAATGGCATGTTGGTTGGTTAGTATTTCCATAGCTGGCATTGGTGTGGTTTTGATGGCACCTGTAATTAGTCTCAGACTTTGGTTTTGAATTGTGAAGTAAATTTTGAGGGTCAACAATTACCAGAAACAAAGGGAGCAAAGTATTTAGGAGTTACATTTGATGCCAAACTTACATTGACCAAACAAATAGAAAATGTAATACAAAGAGCAGAAGGGTGCCTTTCACTGTTAAAACGTCTAACAGGAATGAAGTGGGGATGTTCCAGAGCAACTCTTAACACAACATACAATGTATATATAAAGCCATTATTTACTTACTGCAGTGAAGTTCTTATAACAGCAAATACCAAAAAAAATTCAAATCTTTCAAAACCAAAGTCTGAGATTAATTACAGGTGCTATCAAAACAACACCAATACCAGCTATGGAAATACTAACCAACCAATACCCCATTGAATATGAAATAGAAAAAGCAGCTCTTACTCAACACGAAAAGTTGATCAGATTCTCATTCAATACATGGAACAAGAGGAATTTTACACATGCACTAAAGACTCAGGAGAGCTTTCTTTCCAAAATTCAAGACATCAAGAAGAATATATACCTTCCTAATTCAAAGGAAAACTTCATATCTAAGGTCAATTCAACACAAACATTAGACATATATTATTTATACCAGACAGAAGAAGTTAAAAAAAGTGATACTCCAACTAGTGTTCTAAAATTATTGGCATTAGAGACAATCCATACTAGATTTCCAGAACACGAATGGCTCCATATTTATACTGATGGATCATTTATATCAAACCAAGATGGAGCAGGGGCTGGAGTCACATGTCACCTCTTTTCCTACTACAAATCTTTAAGTTATGGAACTACAAACCTGATGGAGAAATTGAAGCAATTCGAATGGCCCTACAAAATCTTTTGTACAGAATTTCACATTTTCAGCTAGCAGTTATTCTCTCAGATTCCAAGGCAGCAATTATAGCAATTACTTCCAAGTAGTCACCAAAAAACCAAACAATTATAGACTGTTGGAAAATCCTTACCCATCTAACAGCACTTCAAAAACACCTAGTCTTCCAATGGATACAAACTCACTGTGGACTGAGTGGTAATGGAAAGCTAATTTTCTTGCAAAAAAGGGTACCAGTAGTGTACAAAAATTTATAGTTAATCCACCATTTTATGCAGCTAAAAGATTAGTCAACTCTGAATTCAAAAAAATTATTGCAAAATATTACTATGAAAAATCAAAGAATAAAAGATGGGAACTACCAAACATTCAAACAGTAATTCCTGAGTATCCTTGAAAAACAGCAGTTGCAACCTTCTGGTTGGTTACCGGACATGATTGTCTGGCAAAACATTTAAACAGAATTGGGATATATTCTTCACCACTCTGTCCTCTATGTGATCTGCAAGAGGAAATGGACCAAGACCACCTTCAAATATGCCCGGCCACTTATAATGCCCCATCCATCAGTGAAAAATATTGGAGAGCAAGAGGATTAATGACTTCATTGTCAGAAATCCAGCTTTAGCTAACAACAACACATTTTATTTATTTATTTATTTATTTATTTTTTTTATTTATTTTTTTTTTTTTTTGTATTTGCTGTTACAAGAACTTTGCTGCAGTAAGTAAATAATGGCTTTATATACACATGGTATGTTGTGTTAAGAGTTGCTCTGGAACATCCCCACTTCATTCCTGTTAGACGTTTTAACAGTGAAAGGTGCCTTTCTGTTCTTTGTATTACATTTTCTATTTGTTTGGTCAAAACAAAGAGTCAAATATCACTCCCAAATACTTTGCTTCCTTTGGTTCTGGTAATTGTTGATACTCAAAATATAGTTTTATTTTTAGTGTTTTTTTTCTTAGTGAAAAGATTTGGTAGTTTGATTTTGTTGTTAAATTAAATTTTCTTTGATCCATTTTGTAGGTTGATTAAGGATTGTTGCATGGTTTTTTTTTGTCTAGTTCTGTACTTTTGCCTTTTGGTTTTGAAGTCCACATTACTAAGTCATCGGCAAGTACTGCACACTTCACACCTGATTCTTGTATATGTTGTACCAGATCGTTAATAAATATATTAAAAAGTACAGTGCAGAGCACTGCGCCTTGTGGTAAGCATGGTGTATTTGTTTACATTTAGATATATTTCTTCCATATCTGGTAGCAATAAAGTGTTGTGTTAGGAAATGACATAGCCATGAAAACATTGGACCTTGTATCTCTATTTTATTTAGTAGTTTTGTTCTGCACATAGAATCATGTGCACTTTGTATGCATACAAATATAAGAGGAACAATAATCATGTTACCCTTGTCTTGGTAATGGTAACAAAAGTAAAATGCTAATTATACAAACATAACATGATTATGGGGCATGTGTGATAGGAATTGTGTGTTAAAATGCATCAGAGAAAAGATTAACGCCAACATTCAATATGCCCAGTTGTTTAGACATAATACACGTAAATATTGTGTTATCAAAATTGTATTTCTTAATCCATGCGCTGAAATTATTGTGACTGAAAGGAAATATGTTTGAGGTTGATCATGATCATATGATCAATGCATCACAATCAAATCGATAAATAACCAATCAATTGCGGTTGCTATGCCCATAACCAGTTTTTTTTTTTTTGTGTGTGTTTAATGCCCACTTTTACTACATATGGTGACACTGACGGTACATGGAATGAAGATGGAGCACTGATGGAATGAGATGGCAGGGGATACCAGAGAACTCGAAGGAAACCCAGCCCAGCGCCGCTTTGTCCAACACAAATCCCACATGCAGTTGCCTGGGATTGAACTTGGGCCGCACCTGTAACTAGGGAGATAAACAATTACCTCTATAGAGAGGTAATGAATCATTACTAGTGATTTTTGGTTGCAAGAGACAATGGCATATTAGTGCTACCGAATATGAACTTTGTTGGTAATCCAATGATGGATATATCACTAAAGAACGTCAGACTCAATACAGTGCGGCAATATTTGATACACATAGTCGAATCATGAATATTTTTAAATACTAGAGAAGGACAGGAATAAGGATACTTCTCTTACGAAACCAGAAAGTTCTCATGTGCAATAGCGTCGGGACTTGAAAGTGTTACTGATTGTAGAAGTGTGAAGTTAATTTGTGAATCTATTGTGAGGTAATGGCAATAAAATTGAATTAGCAGAGCACCTGAATATTTATTACAAATAATAATACCTCGCTCTTATTTGTCCACTTGTACGCATAACACCCTGAAGATAAGACTTATTGTTACATCGCTAAAAGCATACATAAAAACCGCCTGCAAATGTATCTAAGCTTGCATCCACTTTCACCCATTAAAGAACAATTTGCACTGCTATTGAGTAAAGAAATTTGATTGCTTGATCCTTTCACTCTCTCCTTGCTCATTACCTTGCGTAAAATAGTTAATACGTCTAAACATCATTATTTCATTGCACTCTTTCTCATTTGTACAAACACTATACACTTACCTCTGTAGGAAGAGAAAAGGTGAAAGATTGCTGGAATGGCCATGATCCTGAAGATAAAACTTGGATGCTGAAGTCAATATCCAGCGGTTCATTTGAGTTGATCAAATGTTTTCGGAACTGTTCATTCAAATCCTTAGATACCCCTATATCCTGTTAAAGTATTCACATATTAAAAAGTGGAAATATCCAAAATAGTATGTCTGTCTCAACACTACCTGTAATTTATTCTGCTAACCTGGAACATCCTCTGCAGTTTTGATGTGTACTCAAAACCACAAGCTTGTTTTAATTTAGAGATCATTGATGCTTCTGCATCATCACTTGCAGACATGTGCTGCACCAGACGCTTAGCCAGCATCTTGCTATAAAATTTTTGGAAAACATCCTTATCTTCAATATATTTGAACACCACCATCTGCACAGGGATATATGTTATTAGTTTATAGAATATCTGTACATGCCGTAATTTTAATAAACACATGTCATGTGAGCACATTTACTTACAACTTGATTAAGAGTGTCTTCCAATTCTGCTTCTTCGGGATTCTTGCTGCTTTTCTTTAAAAGAAGATCACAGTATTTTGCAAGAAGTTCTGGAGATTTAGAAGAACTATTTGCTTGTCTGGTCACTGCATTACTGTTTATAAATCTTCCACATGCTTTATCCAAAGCAGCCACAAATCCAGAGTCATTGTTAAATGCAGTCAGTACCAGAGCATTATATTTTTTGTGGACTTCTAATATAGTATTTACATAAATTTTTGGATCCTAAAAAAGAAATTTATTATTACTATTACATCTTTAAAGATAAATTCAAGTTGTCAATTTTGTGTTTGTTGATGTGAAACAAGCTTTCAGCTTCATAAACTAAACCCCGGCGCGATACTGGAGAAAAATATGTTATAATGCCGAAACTTGAGAAAAGAGAGGAAGGAGGGGCCGTGGGGGTGGGGGGCTCTTGAAGCATAAGTTATACCTTATGACTCCTCAAACACCTCACTTTAATAATGGCCACCTTGTGTATAAGCAATATTGGGGGAGCTTAAACTAAATACCAAAGTTGTATTGTTTGCAGATGACATTACTGTATTGAAAACTTCTCAAAGACAATTCAACAAGATGTAACCTTAATTTTTAAATGGGCAATGGAGAATAACTAATAATAAACATAACTGCAATCAGGAATTAACTACAAATAAAAGAAATTTAAATTAAAAATGAAATTGGGGAAAGAGTTGCAAACACCAAGTGCTTGGAATTAATAACAGAAATACTGAGAGTTAAAATGGAAGAAACATATTATTGATGAATCTGGCCCTACAAAATCTTTTGTATAGAATTTCACATTTTCATCAAGCAGTTATTCTCTCAGATTCCAGGGCAGCAATTATAGCAATTACTTCCAAGTAGTCACCAAAAAACCAAACAATTATAGAATGTTGTAAAATCCTTACCCATCTAACCGCACTTCAAAAACACCTAGTCTTCCAATGGATACCAGCTCAATGTGGACTGAGTGGTAATAAGAAAGCTGATTTTCTTGCAAAAAAGGGTACCGGCAATGTGCAGAAATCTATAGTTAATCTACCATTTTATGCAGCTAAAAGATTAGTCAACTCTGAATTCAAACAAATTATTGCAAAATATTACTATGAAAAATAAAAAAATAAAAGATGGGAACTGCCAAACATTCACACAGTAATTCCTGAGTATCCTCGAAAAACAGCAGCTGATTACAGGACATGATTGTCTGGCAAAACATTTGAACAGAATTGGGATATATTCTTCACCGCTCTGTCCTCTATGTGATCTGCAAGAGGAAATGGACCAAGACCACCTTCAAATATGCCCGGCCACTTCTAGTGCCCCATCCATCAGTGAAAAATATTGGAGAGCAAGAGGATTAATGACTTCATTGTCAGAAATCCAGCATTAGCTAACAACAAATTATTGATGAATCATACCACGAAAGAAATCATTTTCTTCATTGGTATCTGGTTTAGATTTACTATGCACTTATAAATTCCCACTTCATTTATTCGAATCAGCTCTGGCGAACACACCACAAAAGTTTTATAGCTAAATTAGAAGTGCTACAGAGCAGGGCAATAAATATATGGGATATCATATCAAACCTTAAATAGAAAATTATATCTAATAATTAAAATACCAACCAAAATTAAGCAAACATTGAAGCTATTAACAGTGAAGCAACAAAATATAAATTAAGAACAAATTAGAAACTAAAAGTAATCTTAATAATATTGCAAGTTATTCAAAAGCTGACTAGTTTCAAGTTTCACCCAATGCATTTTCAAAGCTTTGTAACTTGAAACTAGTCAACTTTTGAAGAACTTGCAATGTTACTAAGATAAGTGAAGCTTTTAGTTTCTAATTTGTTCTAATAAAATTGCTAAATTAAAATAGAATACTAAAGTAAGTACTGAAACCCATAACCATAATACAAGAAATAGAATAATATTCCAATAATAACACCAATTTCCACTAAATACAGTATTCAATCTGTATTATATACAGCTCCCAAGCATTATAATCCATTGTCAAATATGAACTACATGACAGCTGCACATATTTGTAAAGAAATTAAAGCAATGCATAAATTTGTCTGAACATAAATTGTATTCATGTATGTGCAGGTGACTTAAAAAAATTAGCCCTATAACTCAGAACCTAATATTGTTCATGAAGTACTCTTTCATGATGGAAACATTTGGTCTATGGTGCACCATTAGTGAAGAAAGGTTTCTCAGAGCTCCAATAAGCAATTTCTATCTGGGGTAACTTAAAACATACAGTGTACCAGACAAACACACACTTCCTGGAAGAATTAAAACAAAATATCTGCTAGGAAATTGCCAGCATTTCTCAACGTGAACTATGGTGAGAGATGGATAGTTTCCTAAGGAGGTGCCAAAAATGTATGTATGTCGGAGGTCTTTTGCTCCCCCGTATATTGTTATAAATGTATACCTTAAATGTTATTTATATGTTAGCACCATAAATCAAAATTGTATATTTACTGCCCTGGATAGAGCTCTAACTTAAGGGCAAATTTTAAAATAAAAAGAAGCAAAATATTCACAAAGCAGAAGCATATTCCAATGACACGCATACAACAATGGTTAAATGTGTGGGTCACAACCTCATTAAGCATAGTAATGTTGAAGTTGCTAAATATGGTTGGTTGGTATCTAATACACTGCATAGGTTGACAAAGTCATTAGCAGTCTGGCCTTCCAGTATTTTGAGACGACGTCATCTTCAGAGGAAACAGCAGGGCAGGACCTAAGATGTATGCAGTCCATGATTTCGTTGGAGTCACACAGGGTGCAAAGTGGAAATTGCAAGATGCTTATTCTATGGAGATGATGTGCCAGGCAGCCGTGGCCAGTAGTCATTCTGAAAAGGGCTACCACTGATCTTGGAACACAAGTGACGCATGTTGGTTCATTGTTCAGGGACTTCCACTTCTTACTGATTGCAGCAATTTCTTTTCTGGATATGTCTGAGTTTCTAATCTTGTTTTTAATGTGATGTTTAATTGAGAGATACGAGATGTTCTTCACTTTGGCTTGTAGAATCTGGGATCCTTTCTTTGCTAGTTGGTCAGCTGCCTCATTCCTGTTATCTCACAATATGATAAGATCCACTATAGCTAAATTCTTTGCCAAGTTGCAACATTCTTTTGTGTCCACTGTGTTTGACACTGTGTTTGCTTGGATAGCTGCTTTGGAATCAGTGAGTATTACTGCTCCATCAAAGTTGCTAGTTCTGACATTAAGTTTTCAAGGGCGTATCTTATTCCTTCTATTTCACCATCAAAATTTGTAGTAAATGCTCGACATGGTTGTAGAATGAGAATAACGTGCATGTTCCGCCAGATCCTGCAACACTTTCAAAACTTGTCATAGATCCATCAGCATATATGTGCAGCCATGATTCAGGGGGATAATTACTATGGATGGTTTCCAGGCTCATTTGTTTAAGGTTGGCATTGTTGTTATCAGCTTTCTTGCCAATATCTTCATTTAGCATTTACTTTGACATTAGCTAGCATGTACTGTTTGAGTGGGTTTTCTTTCAGAGGGAGAGGTCCTCTGTTGGGATGGTGTAATTCTGTTGCAGTTCTTGGATTTCCTCTATGAATGTCATCTGAGTGACTAGTTTTTTTCCTTATCCTTGTGTCCATTTGCTTTCTGGAAATCGGAGAAGCTTTTCATGCTGGAGCTTGTATTTTCAAGGGTAATGGGCAGTTATTAGTGATGATACGCATTGCTTCTATTGGTGTTAATTTTACGCCTCCTGTGATGATTCGCATTGCTTGATTTTGGATCTTGCCTAACTTTTCCATATTTTGAGGTGATGTGATCAGGACTTCATTGCAGTATTGTAAGACAGGCTTGATATACACTACCAAAAATTTATTGGGCATCCATGGTTGTAGTTCATTTAGCATGTCAATTGACTGCTGTGGCCTCTGTGTTGCAGTAGGCAGTGAGGAGTAAGCAAGAGAACCAATTGAGAACGAGATGGCATATGGGGTAGAGCAATCAGACTTTGATAAGGGCATAATTGTGGGTTGCTACCTCAGTGGGCTGTCTATCAGGGTAATAGCTGCTAAGTTAAACAGGCCCAAATCCACAGTAGCATTCATCCTACATAAGTGGAAGGTCGATTGACATTGTGACAATGGTGAACATTCAGAGCAACTGAAAATTCTGATCAACAAAGATTGCAGAACCCTAAAATGTGAAATTGTAAAGAACAGGGCACAACAGATGGCTACCATCAGACAGGAGTTTCAAGCAGCGACACATATGCCTGTTTCCATTGAAACATTGTGAACAGAGACTCACCAACTCAGATATTCCCGATGAGCAGCCACACATAAGCTGCATATCACGAAGACGAATAAAGCTCAGAGACTCAGATGGTGTTTGGACCATCGCAACTGGACTCTGGAGCAGTGGAAATAGGTTCTATGGAGTGACGAGTCTAAATTCACATTACTTCACTCTGATGAACATGTATCGGTGCGGTGGCTACCCAAGAAGCAGCTTTTGCCAGAGTGTATAGTTGTTGTTGTTGTTGCTGTCTAGTGCCTTGCATCTGGCAATGAAGCCATTAGCATTCGTGCTTTCCAATACTTTTGAACTGTAGTTTCTTCTGATCTTAATGCTTCACGAGTCTTCAAGTGAACTTCGTTCATTTCTGCTGGATCGTTACACAGAACACATATTGGTGAAGCTGAGATACCTATTCTGTACAGATGACTTGCTAAGCAGTCGTGATTTGTCAATAGTCGGAAGGCTGCAACTGCTGTTTTCCATGGTCTCTGGGGGATTATATCTGGGTTGGAAAGTAGTGTAATCCATTTTTTATCTTTGGCATTTGTTTCTATTTCTTGTAGGTATGAATGAGAAAATTTTTTAATGATCAAGCGTTTTATTGAGGAATATGAGAAATTGAATTTAGACTTTTGTTTTATTGTTGTGCCTTTCTTTGCAAGTGAGTCTGCAGCTTCATTCCCCATGACTCCACAGTGTGCTGGAATCCATTGGAGATGAACAGTCTTATTAACTTTTTGGAGTTGTGTTAACATTTTGTAGCATTCTCTAATTTTTGTTGACTTCTTTGTAGTATTTGAACATATTCCCTGAACTGCAGCTTTAGAATCCGAAAGAATGACTCCCTTGTTAAATTTATTTAAGGGAAGATTTAATAATTCTCGGAGAGCAATGTATATAGCCTCTATTTCTCCATCATAATTTGTTGTGTCTCTGCCAACAGAATGATAAAAGGAAAAATGTGAACGCGTAACTCCAGCTCCAGTAAGGTTTTCTTTCGAGGATCCATCAGTATATATGTGCAGCCATTCTTCTGTGGGATACCTAGTATTGATTGTTTCCAGAGCTAGAAGTTTTTGTATTTCTTTTGGTGTGTCTGATTTACTTATTTCCCCTATTAATTCCAAATTGAAGGTAGGTTGCAATAATTCCAATGGATTTTCTCTTATAAGTAGATTTTCTCTGGTGTTAGGAATGTTCAATTTGGATTTGATCTGTGTTACCTTTTCTAGGAAACTACTATGAGTTTTAAGGATTGAAGGGGGGAGGTTCTCTTCTGTCCATTTAGAGTTTGGCAGTCGTAACATTTTCTCGTGTTGGAGCAATGCTTGTTCTTCTATTCTTGTTGGTTGTTATTGATGGGGTCCGTGTTAAGGCAAGCATGGCATCAATAGGTGTGGATTTAACTGCTCCAGTGATTAGGCGAAGAGCCTGATTTTGTATTTGTTCAAGTTTATTGATGTTAGCATTTGCTGCTGTTATTAAAGCTTCAGAACAGTACAAGAGGTTTGGTTTAACATACATTTTGTATGTTGTGTTAACGACTCTCCTTGAGCAGCCCCATTTAGCACCTGCTAACCTTTTCAGGATCTGCAGTTTCTTTTCAACCTTTTCTGAGATGTTTGTTATATGTTTTTTCCAACTTAGCTTTCTGTCGAAAGTGATGCCTAAGTATTTGGCATCATCAACTGCTTTGAGTGGTTTACCATTATAATTTATGTTAATATTAACTGGTTTGTATTTTAGTGTAAATAATTAATAATTTGTTTTTTCCTCATTGATAGTCATGAGGTTTTTGGAGCTCCATTCATGTACTTTGTTTAGGGCTGTTTCTATTCTGTCTTTAATTAATTCAGGTTTTTTTTGGAGAGCCTGGAGTCCAAATGACTACATCGTCAGCAAATAAAGCAATTTTGGTTTCTAAAGTTTTTATTATTGATGGAAGGTCATTTATATATATGTTAAAGAGTGTTGTGCTCAGAACAGCACCTTGTGGAAGTCCTCGGTGTGTTTGTTTATATTTGGAAATGTATGTATTATATTTTGTGGCACAAAATCTTTGTGAAATAAACTGAGTTATCCATTTAAGCATATTACTTTTCACACCTATTGATTGCAACTTCTCAATTAATTTGTTTCTTCAGACTGAGGCATTAGCTGATTTAAAATCAATGAATACTGCCAAGGTATACTCCTTTCTATTGAAAGCTTCCTTGATGTACTATGATTCTGTCTGAAGCCGGTCTGTGAACTATTAATTACGTTGTAATATTCTAGGAACCAGTTAAGTCTAGATGCCACCATTCTTTCCATGACTTTTGCAATAACACTGGTCAAAGATATTGGTCTGAAACTATTAATATTGTTTGAGGGTTTGTTTTTCTTTAAAATCGGGATGATAATGGCTTTTTTCCAGTCAGAAGGCACAGTCATTCTCCAACACGTGTTATACAGTTTAAGTAGGATTTCTTTTCCTTTCCTGCCAAGGTGTTTAATAAACTCTGGGTGGATCTTGTCAGGTCCTGGATATTTTTTGTTCTGTAATTGTTCTATTGCTAAATCTAGTTCTGTTTCGTTAAAATCCTGAATAAAAATATCATTTCGTATATCTTTTGGCTTATTAGTTTCTCTGATAGTCTTTTGGATAGTTTTATCTTGCTTTTTATACGCTTGGGGTATTCTTTGTGACTGAGCATAAAACTTGTTAAGGGATTCTGCTATTTCCCTATCTGTAGTTAAGCTTTTGTTATTATGTTTTAATGGTTCAGTTGTATTTTTTGATAATTTTGTTTTATTAAGGAATTTGTATATTTTATTTCCATCTTTCCTATAGTCCATATGTTCTACAAAATTTGTGAAACTGGCCCTCTTTGCTGTAATTAATTCTTTCTTTAAAATGGCTGCTTTTCTTCTCCAGTTTTGTACATCTTCTGGACACTTGGTTCTTTCGGCTTTGACTCTTGCTATATTTCTTTCGTGTTTTAACTTAGATAAAGATGGAGACCAAAAGTAGCTATATTTCTTTAACTTTCCTTTGGGGATATGTGTTTTGGCTGCTGTCAATAATATTTCACAAATTTTTTTATTCATTTCATCTGTTGACTTGAACTCTGATTCTAACAGTATATTACACTTCCCTTCTATCTCATTTTGGAAACTGGACCAATCTGCGTTTTTAAAATTCCAAGAAGTTTTAATTTTTGGTTTGTTACTTATTAGACCCAGAGTGTATAGGCTTACCAGAAAATTTGGTGGTGGTGGAGTGAAGGTATGGGGGTGTTTCTCGTACTACGGTGTAGAACCACTGGTGGTTGTCATAGCGCGCTAAACTCAGAGGCACACTGTACAATTCTGGATATCTAAATACTCCCTACACTGTGGCACTTTTATAGAATGGACTCTTATTACTTCCAGGGTAACAATGCTAGGTGCCATGTTTTGGCGGCTCCTGTGCACTGGTATGCAAACAATAATGTTCACTGGTTGGACTGGCCTGCAAAGAGTCCTGACCTTAACCCCAATGAGCACCTATGGAACGAATTGAACCAGCGAGTGAGGTGTCGGGAGATGCTGCCAACTTCTGGCCAACTGACTGACATATTGCAAGAGGAATAGCAACACATCCCAGTGGAAGTCCTACACAAACTAGTGGAGAACATGCCTGACAGGGTGGCTGTTGTTATAGCAGCAAGAGGTGGTAACACGAGGTTCTGAAGGGGCAAAAATAGCCATACAAACATTTCAGACCTGTGCCTAATTACTTTTTGGTAGATAGTGTACATGCGATACGTGGTATTGAGTGTGTTTAGGGAGCAATCCCATTTAGTACAGCATAACCTTTTAAGTATACAAAAGAATTTTATCTTAAGATTTATGCTGAACTTCACCACTATGCCTTTTTTAAGCCAAGTAGAAAAGCTTATCTTTTGTTGCAGCCTAAGATAGAACAATAGAAATTACGTGTAAGTATATATACAGAGATCAAATTTTTCAGCATTTAGTTAATCTAGTTTGCCATGCCAATTTAGTTTCTTTCTGCATTCTTTTACTGTGCTATGTTTTGCTAAAATTATGTTACTTACATTGTTTGCTGAATCACCACATTTGTCAATTGCAGCAAGTCCTTGGGAAGCAATGTGACTTTCCAATAAATTACGTAGTTCTCCCAAACCATCTGGTATACGAGCTACAAGCTGATACATTCTTCCTAAATCTTCATTTTTATCTGCATCCAGAAGGTTCTGAAATTCTGAATGGAAAATTTCTAAATGTTTTTCTATAAGAACTTTTTCACATGTCTTGGCTAACCTTTCCTGTGTAGTCTCATGCAGGTAAACTTGAACTCTCTTCTGTTCTTCCAGTAGCCTCTGTTCTGCCTGTGAACAAGGAGCAATGTAAGTAACTCTATGGTTATGTTAACCTCAAAACATTTTTGATTACACATTATGCAATATCTCTATAGTTTTTTCCTGATTTTCAGCTTTCTGTACCGAGAAATGGTAACCTTTACAATAGTCATATTTGTATACTAACTCTAACACAGCTAAATACTGAACAGTTGTGCCTTCTAATTGTTGAGATATACAGTAAAGGTTCATATAGTTTTTTTAAGCACATGACTTTCTATATTAGAAAAACTTGGATCAACTTTAGTTAAAAACATAAAACAGACATTTTGTAATTCATAAAGAATACAAAACAAAGGTAATTTTGTAATTACCTGCTAAAAATTTACTTAGTGACCTAACTCCTAGCACAAAGCCCTTTGCGGGCCAAGGCTTACCGCCTGGTTGCTGTGTCCCCCATCTTTGCCCACCACAGACGTCAGGGGTGGACGTTAGATATTTACTTCCTATGGTAGATATATTAGTTACATAATTTGGCACATCTTTACAAGGGTCACAATGAAAGTTGTGAGCAATCCATTGTTAAAATTCAGATTACAACAATGTAACAAAAATGATAGCAAGATTTTAATCTAGAGACTTTATACCACATACTGCAATATTGTGATGTCATTAGCTTCTATCTGCGAACATAAGTAATATTTCCAAAATGGTGGACATCAATATTTTGTTTTAACAGCATGCTATCATTGAATTCCTTCTTAAAGTGAAAAAATCTGCTGCTAAATTCATCTCGAACTTCAATGTGTCTATGGAGATGTTTGCATGGGTACCAGCAGTTAGGAAATGAATGAAACATTTCAAAGATGGGGACATTAATGTTGAAGATGAACCTTGTAGTGGTCGCTTTCAAATGGAAAGCAACAAGAAAACAATAGATGAGCTTATAAGAGAAAACAGGGATGGCATTGTAGATGAAACTGCAGCAAAACTTGCAGTAGGACAAGGTACAAAGCAAGAAATTATTGAAATCTTAGGTTATTGAAAAGTTTGTACCCTTCGGGTCCCACGTTTATTCACTGAAGATCACAAACTACTGATTCCAAAGCTGCAATTCAAGCAATAATATTAACAGATTATACAAAAACTGCAAAAATACATGAAATACATCCAATTACATGGAACAATATTTTTCCAATGGATTCCAGCTCATTGTGGAATAACTGCAATGAACAAGTGGACATGTTAGCGAAGAAAGGATCTGAAATTATATATAATGTAAAACAAAAAATCTCATGGTAATTATTATTTAATCCTGGGATAAAAAGTACTTGCAATAGTAAGTCACCATTGGGGTAATTGTCTCTGATGTGAGACTGCCTTTGTGGTTTACCAGGAGAAATACGAACTGGCTTGAGAATTTAATGCCATTCTGGCAGTTTGTCACAATAGCTCAGTGGTTAGAGCGTCCGCCTGGCAAGCGGAAGGTCTGTGGTTCAAATCCCGGTTGTGGCATTGAATTTTTAAGTTCCAGTTCTACCTCTTAAAAAATCTCATACTGACAATAAAATAAAAATTACTTGGAATATAATAAAAAGAGAAGCATGTGAAGACTCAATAACACTAAATGTGGACAATCAATAAATTAACAAACCCAATGAAGTTGCGGAAAGTTTTAACTAATATTCTTGGAGGTAACTAACAATCTAAATATTAACTATAGAAGTAAAGAAGCAGCACTAGAATTTCTAAGATCAAGTTTCACAGTAGCATTGCCTGAATTTAAAGCTAATCTGACAACACCTGCAGAAATAAGTAGTCATTAACTCTTTTAAAACAAAGAATTCCTCTGGTTATGACGAAATAACAATAAAAATCTTAAAATCATGCTCATACAAAATTAGCACTTCTATGAGCTATTTGTGCAATGAGTCAATAAAGACTAATTTTCTCTGACAGGATGAAATTTTCAATCATTAAACCCCTTTTTAAAAAAGGCAAACATAACAATGCTTCAAACTATTAACTAATTTCGTTCTTACCAGTTTTTTAAAAAGTCCTTGAAAAAGTAATGTTCAACACACTGTGTAAATACCTCAAATATAAAAGATACTTGTGAAGGATCAGTTTGGGTTCAGAAAAGGAATTTCAACAAATAATAAAACTTTCAAACTTGCACATGAAGCATTAACTGTCCTAAACAATAAAATGCATGTAAGTGTATTTTCTGTGATCTAGCAAAGGCATTTGATTGTGTAAATCATCACATTCTTGTAGCAAAACTGGAATTCTATGGAAATGAAAATTTAAGTTCATATCATACCTAAATGAAAGAAAACAGAGCGTTGAAGTAAATAGTGACATTGATTATGAAAAATAAACATCAAATTGGAAAACAGTAACATATGGAGTACCCCAAGATTCAGTACTAGGGCCTCTATTATTTCCGATTTATCTGAATGACCTATCACTTCACATAAAAGACATAGTAAGTACTGTACTGTTCCGATGACACTAGTGTGCTGATTACTAGTAAAAACTTAAATGAATGTGTAACTAAACTAAATTATGTTTCGAACTGCATGTCTTACTGTTTAAAGCTAACAAATTGTCTGTAAACCTAGATAAAACAAAAATTTATAACTCATCAAATCTCAAACACTCCGATTGAAATTGGGATAAATTACATGTTATTAGAACATATAGGGGAGAGTGGGCGAATTCTGCGCACTTAAGGTCGAGCAGCCATACTGACTAACAGAAAAGTTATTAAGTTGAAGACTTTGTTTCACCTGTAACTTCATTAAATAAGCTCTTGAAATAGTGCAATTCCAAAGGCATCTTGCACTTTTGAAAGGGTGTTAGGTATTGAAAACTGAAATTATACAATGCGCAGAATTAACCTACCTGGATGGGTAATTGTGCGCGCCGTATATGCTTGAAATGAACTTGAATATACATGTCATAATTATCTTTAATGATAAACTAAATGCTACAGAATATTATATTAATTGCTAACTCCTATTACAGACTCAAATCAACTGTCCAGATGTTTTACTTAAACTGCTTTTTAGTTTGTTTTTGTTTTCTGAGGCAGAGATCATAGAAGTTACCTTCTGCTGAATCCCATGCGCTACATTCTTCGCGGGACCACCTGCCGTACTCTACACATCTGTACCACATCTCATTATCATGTCCAAACTCATCACAAACAGAACACACGTCATAGTTTAGGTATTGGAGCGACATCATTTTCATTTTCATCATCATCATCACCACCACACAGTTGTTTTTCACTGAATTCAACAGCATCAGATTCGCTATCTGAGAAATCCAACTGTTGTTTACAGGACTTTCTTCTTGACTTTTCCTCCACAATTTTGTTTTATTTTTGAGTTTTCTCTACCTTTCTTCATTTGATGGTCTCTCTTTTTTCAGCTTCTTGAAGTTCATCTTTCATTGACATCCCGTTAATATTTCTGATGATTGTTTCCTATATTTGGCTTTATTAGATTTCCTTCTTGAAAACGAGACTTTTGTTGGCAGAGGAGGCATATCTCTTACCTTAACATGTTTTGAATTTGCAGCTGATCACTCAAGTGCACTCTCAAGCGGAACGGCAGGAAAGCTGGTGGAGGTTCCTGCAGCAGCCGCTGGAATATTATGTCAATAATCTTCTTTCTGAGTCTCCTCCTCAACTACTTCAACTTGCAGATCCAAATTATCAGAGGAAAGATAGAAGTTCGTTTCTGGTGCTACTAGTATATAAATACACAAGAGACAATTCTGCACGCAGTGCAAATTTGCCCGCCATAAGAAGCGCAGAATTACCCGACACGGCATACATTCTTCCATCTACCATGGATACTTCAAAACATGTTTGAGGTTATTTTGAGTCACTTATTTACACTCACCTTCACTACTAAACTGCTTTTTTAAAGCGGAAACGTTTTCAGGACCATTCGATCCCATCATCAGCCGTTGGGTGACTTCTCTGCTGTCTCTATTCTGCTGCCATCTGGTGTTAGGGGCGCAGAGCTTTAACACTTCATTCAATATTGGTATTTCGAAATTAATAACTTTATTGCTGTTTTAGATGATGTATATTTTTTCCCAAATATTCAGTTCTATTGGTGAATTAATAGATTTTAACAGTTTTATATTAAGGCCGATGTTGTGGTTTTCAGTCCAAAAATGATGTGCCGCAGCAGACTTTTCAATTTGTTTTAATTTTATGTTTCTTTGGTGTTCCTTAAGTCTTATATCCAAATTTCTCTTTGTTTTCCCTATGTAGCTTTTGTCACAACTATTACAGTTGATCTGGTAAATCCCTGATTTTTTATTGTGAGACAGAATATTAGACCCCAATAGAAAATCGTTCATATAAATGTTTGTTAAAAGTGTATAAATTTCTAGTTCTTGTTTGGGTGTATCAGGAACTTATTTTTAATATTCAGGATAGCCAATGTTTTCTTGTTACTAGATAGTCTGTTGTGTTCAATAATAAAAACTATTTGCGTGGATGAATACAAAATGGCGGTGTGTCGTACCAAAGCGACGCCAAGGGATCATTCAGTAGCGTCTGTATGCTCAAGGTGATAAGACGTGTTTTGGGTAGCGTGTGGACATGGAACTTTCACCAAACTTTTATCTAGTGTAGATTATACCAAATCATTTAATTGTGAAGGTCTTTGAGTATTTAATATGGTGCTGGGAGTGTAAAATAACGAAGTGTTAATAAATAAATATGTTGTGATAAAGGAACATTGATTTATGCATTCCATTCTGTTACCACGACCCTGTAGATAGGAATCGCGTCTGCTATCACAGTATTCCATCTTTCTAGCAAGAACATTATTTTTGCTGCTATGTGTTAATAATCATTTTAAAAACTGCACCAATTGTATGGGATGGTATTGTTAAAGTGGCTTATTAAGCAGGTTTTTTTAAACTGTATTGGTTTTGCGGTGCTAGTTTTATGTTTAGTTTCTTGAAGATTTTTTCAAATTTCCTGAAGGTCCAGGGATGGTACGTGAATTTCCTAAATTTCCAGTTGTTTGTGAGTGGTGTTAATGTAGTGGTTTGCGAAATTATCTTGAGCTTTTCTGCATTTTTTGACATGTTCCTAACGGTGGCTGGGTTGAATCCATTTAATATTGCAATTTCTTCTATGTGTTGTTGTTCTTTCAGAAATTCCTCCTTACTTAACAGGACATTATATAAACAATGTATCAAGCTTCGAAATGCTGCCAGTTGGTGTGAAATTGGGTTGCAATTGTTTTTCTTGATGTAATTGTCTACAGTGTGGGCTTTCTATGTATACCAAATTTTATACCATCTATATTTCTAGTAATTTTGAGGTCCAGGAAAGGTAATGTGTTGTTGTCTTCTATTTCAATTGTAAATTTTATATGGCTGTCCTGTAGATTCAGTAATTTTAGAGAGTCGTCTTTTTGTTTCTGGGGGATTATAGCGAAAATGTCAGAAGAATACTTCACTGTCAATAGTGCTTCTATTTTTAATATTCACTTCAAAACATGCTTATTTCAAGCAGTTTTGTAGACATATCAAGCATAAACAATTCTAATTTAATAGTAATAGATAGATGAGAACAATTACACCATACCCATGCCATACCTACCTTGCTCTTTAATGCAAATCTGTAACAAGAAATATATGCCCGAAGTGTTGCAGCTCACTGACTGCAGACGAATAGCTGTAATGGCATCTTCCTCAACACACTAGTTAGTCAAACTGTTGAGCAGATGGCGACACCGGACAGAACTAGGAATTCAGAGCAGAACCAGAGAAACATAGTAGTGCAGAATTACCCTCCTGCGCAGAATTCGCCCACCTTCCCCTAGACAATATCAAATTTCTGGGCCTTCAAGCAGACAAACATTTAGAGTGGAAAGCTCACATTAAGTATATCTTACCCAAACACAGCTCTGCCTGTTACGCTATCCAAGCACTGCCAAATCTGAGTTCTATAGACACACTTAAATTGCTTTACTAAGCACATTTTAACTCTATAATGGACTATGGAATTTTATTTTAGGGCAGTTCAGTAGAGAACAAACAACTATTCCTCATACAAAATAAGGTTATAAGAATTATTTCCAACACCCATAGCAGACATTCCAGTAAAGATCTTTTTGGAGGACTGAAAATATTAACCTTACCTTGCATGTATATATTCTCGATCCTAAAATTCTTTACATCCAATTGATCCACATTTATAACAAACAATGAAATTCATGAGAAAAACACTAGAGAAAAGAGCAATATCCACCATCCCAGTGTAAAACTTTCTTGCTTCCAGAAAGGTGTATATCATGAAACCATCAAAATATTTCATGCTCTTCCTAACGATCTTAAGGAACAAGTTGACAATTTCAATGCTTTTAAAATTGCTGCTAAAGAGTACCATGTTCAAAATCATTTTATTTCTGTATAAGACTATCTGAATGACAAATTATCCCATTAATGCTTACTTAGCTTTCTAAGTAGTTTCTAGCTCATTTTATTCTGCAGAAGATAATCTGAATGACAAATGATGCTGTTAATGCTTATGTAGCTTTGTAAGTAATCTCTAGCTTCTTTAGTGATAAATCATTAATTACATTTGATGCCTGTGTGAAAGCTACTTAAATGTATATGTATAGAACAATCTGGCAAAAGATGCTATTTATTGCTAATTATGTAACTAAGTTATAATTATATTATAACTATCAGTAGAGCATGACAGGAAATGCCTAGTGAAAATTTAAAACAAACTTCAATTTTTATCTGTAAATATACATTATGTTAATCTTATAATCACACAGAAGTTTTGATTGTTTTTTTTTTCTTCTTTTTTTTGCCCATATATAATGTGTTTTATATGCTATTCTGTATATTTATTAACATGTTTGTACATTTCAATTGACATGTTCAATTCTCATAGCTACTTGTAAACTTGCTGAACGCAATCCAATCTAATCTTAAGCGAATAAAAAAATTGATGTGTTGCACTCACATGACTTTCTCTACTCTTGTGCTAAGCATTCTTACAAACTCTTATTCCTATATCTTTTTCGTATTAGTTAAGAAACATTTGTACAAATTATCTTATTGCTTATTTCCTTGTAGGTGCAAGGGGAATATGACAATACAGTAGGCTTTGGGCGACAGTCAAATCTTTTAAAGCTTTGAGATTCCGTTCTCTTTGCACACTTAAAATACAAAAAAATGAACAACAATGTTCCATTTCACTAAAGTTTTAAGTTTTCTGAAACTAACAGATAACAAGGAATATATCCAAAATGGTTCACCCTACAAGAAGATTTATTCAGACATAAATTGTGTATTTTAGCAAGACCTACATTTTCTGTATAGTATGATATGGTCTATCTCTAACGGTTTACTAGTTATGCAAAAGTGTCCAGAGTAAATACTACAGAGGCTACAGCCAGAAAATTCAAGATATACATTTCATTTGTCATAAAAATATCTCAAACATATGACATCTTAATCAAAATCATTAGCCATTTTCAAGAAAATAAAAATTTTTGGAAAATTTTCGATGTAAAAGGTAGTTTAGGGTTGGGCTATTTTCTTCAAAATCTTCGTGTCACATCCTTGAAAGACATTAAATTTAAATACCAACTTTGGCTTTTAAACTACTTTTCGTTTTTGAGTTATGCTGTCCACACAGACTGAGCCACACACACACATATGGACCTTTTTCTAAAAATGCTTTTTTTTGGATTCAGGGGGTCTCAAAACATATATTTCCGGTGAAATGTTGACATTGAATTTTTGGTGAAATACAATACTTCCCCTAGTTACCAGTAGAGAAAGTAAAAATACATTCACGCTGAAATTTGAAAGATATCTCTTAAAAATTTCAATTGACAAGAAATGGAAATGAAAAATTCATTTCCATCCCAAACTCTCCAAGAAAAACAACTATTGCTATTTTTCATCTTCTCATTGGCCATGATTGTCTCGGTAAACATCTATACAAAATAGGGTTAATAACTTCTCCCCTATGCATATTGTGCACCAAAGAAGAGGATATGGATAAAAACCATCTAGCAGTATGCGAAAGACCCAAGAAGATTTGATCTCCAAATATTGGGAAGCCAGATGGAGAATGATTTTATCATTAACTCCAGAGCATTAGACACACAACACTTCAGAGATGAACCATCACCCAAAACCTTCTTCAAAGATTTCAAAAAGAAGGTGGTGATTTCTTGACAAGTATTGTGACAGGCAATAAAAGTTGGTTCCATCATTATGCAGAGAGCATAGACAGTGCAATCTGCTGAGAAAGTTATGGGCAATGTCTTGTGGGATGAAAAGGTTGCAATCTAATTGATTTTCTTGAACCTGGACAAACAGTAAATGTCTGCTATATCCAGACACTTTTGAAGTGCTGTCATCCGTTGTGCAATAAACAACATGGAAAGAAGAAAATTCTGCAATGGACAACGCATGTCCTTGCACTACTCATGTTACTGTGGAGACAATCAGGACATTTGGGTGGGAAACATTTCAACATCTTCCCTGAAGTCCTGACTTGGCACGCTCCGACTATCATCTTTTTGGTTCTGTTACAGTATGGATGCAAGGCCAATGCTACAAGACATTGAGGATATTTGGAATGCAGCCTGCCATTGTCTTTGGGCAGCTGAAGCAGTGTTCTACCTTAAGCATATTTTTAAACTTAAAGAAGAATGGGAAAAATGTCTGCAAAGAAATGGAGACTATGTTGTTGGAAAGTGACATAGAAGTCTGTAGATAAGTTGAAATGTTGGTTTGTCCAAAATATAGAGATTAATATTTTTAAAAGCTGTTGCTCATGATGATCAGTATCATCTTTGTATTCCTGTATAACATAAAAACTAAAATAAGATGCTAAAGATCTTAAAAGAAAAAAGCTGAAGCTCTTAACAGTGAAATATATTAAATCAACAAATATTAATGACCAAACCATTACTTATCTTTTAGACATGTAATATTCAATACCTTTTATAATAATGTAACATCCATATTGGATATTACATGTTTATAAAAGATAAGTGATTTTAGTTACTAATATTTATATTATAGTGTGGTAGCGGACACTGGTGGCGCATCAAAAGAGCTTTGTGTTAGCTAAATCACACTACTGTTTGTAAACGTGTGGCCCAACAACAATGCGGCAGTCAGAACAAAAGCCCAATTGCACACAGCTGTTCAAGTACTTGTTTATTAGAAGTTTCAACAAATGTCCAGAAATATGCTAGCACCTCGTCTTGGCTATAAAAGCGAGCTGGTAAGTGTTGAGAAGGCAGTGTTGGAACAGTTTTTAGTGAGTGAATCATCAGACTTATTTGTGTGAACAGTTGAGCAGTATCAGCATTTTGTGTCAAGGTTACAATAAGATAGAACAGCTGTACGTTTGAAGTTCACAATGAACTGTAGACTGTGTTAACGATAAAAAAAGAACTGTGTTTTTGTGCTTCAATTTTAGAAGAAAAAGTAAAGTCAGAGAAAAAGTAACTGAAAATGTCATTTGTCATACTAGAGTCAAAAGAAGGATTCATTACATCATTTGCCACAATATATATTTGTATTTATATTATATAATATTACATGCATTATGTACAAGGATTGTTCAAATGAAAAGGTGCAAAACGTCTAAACAACCAAACCAATTGAAATTTGAATATACCACTTTGGGATAACGTAGTGAGACATCTAGGGATGTGAATGTAGTGTCCGCCCTAGTTGTGCACATGTGCAGGCACCCACACATGACGCAGGCAGTTGTGTGTTCCATCCAATTGATGTGGCAGTGTGTGTGAGGACATCATGGCATTCACATTGCAAAATTCGACGATTGAGGAACAGTGAGGTGTAATCAGGTTTCTGACTGCGCAAGGTCTTAAACCGGCCCATATTCATTGCTGGATGATGGCCCTATACAGGAGAGACTGTGTCTGACAAGTCAGTGAGAAAAGTGGAGTGCCCATTTTCGTGAAGGCCAGGAATGTTTGAGTGATGACCCGAGACCAGGCCTGGCAAACACGGTAACCATGGCCGAACTCATCGACCAAGTGAATGATCTGGTGAGAAGTGATCGGTGTGTCACAATGTGAATGTTGGCAGTGATGGTGAGGGCCAGCGATGGAACATGTGGACAATTGTGCACGACAGGTTGGGTTACCGGAAGGTGTGTATGCAGTGGGTTCTGAAGAAGCTCAGCGAACAGCAAAAGGAACTGCATATGTCATTAGCATGGCAACACCTGTTCCGGTATCATGAAGAACCTGCTTTCCAGGGGTGGATTGTCACTGGTGACGAAAGCTGGTGCCGTCACTTAGAGACAGAGACAAAGCGGGATAGCATGCAATGGAAGCATGTGTCATCACCTCCCCCTAAAAAATTCAATAGGCAAGGTGATGCTCACCATCTTTTTCGACATCCGAGGTTCGATACTATCGAATTCTTCGGGCACGGAAAAACCATTAACAGTAATGTGTAATGTGAGACACTCCATAGCCTATGCAAGTCCATCAAGAGCAAGTGGCCTGGGCTGCTCACGGAGGGAGTGATTCTGCTCCAAGATAAAGCATGTCCATAGGTCTCCAGAGTCACAAAATGTGTATTGGCCAAGTTCAAGCTTGAGCATCTCCCCTACAGTCTGGACATGTCGCCCTGTGACTTCCATCTGTTTGGTCCGCTGACAAAACATCTCAAAGGGAAGCACTTCAACATGGACGACAAACTGAAGGACACAGTAGAGGACCGGCTCTTGTCACAGCCACAGGAATTCTGGGAACAGGGAATCTTTTGGCTCATTAAACAATGGGATAGTTGTGCTCAGGCTTCTGGTGATTACTTTTGAATGAAGACTTCAATTATACCCACAGTGTCATTTCGTACCTTTTCATTTGAACACCCCTGGTAATATATTTGTTGCTACAGATTCTACTTGTTTCCTTAAAATATTCTTTCTGAGATTGCTTACCTAAGTTAATTGATACTAATACCTACAGCTTCAGGTTATTAGAGCATAGGTAACCCCAGTAATTTTGTACTGTATCATCCTATCTTTATTTACTTCTAGCCTACCATTCTTATAGACATTAACTTAATTTACCAAATATTTAGCTACAATTTTAAGTTCTATATTTCCCAGTGCTATTTCATTGCATATTGCATAAACTTGTTAATATTTATCAAGTGCTTTAGTATACACACTCATCTGATTTGATAACCTTCAGATCTTACACTGCATTTTAAGAGAAGCAATAATAGTTGATTTTTATTTTATATGCGAAACAATTTAGTAATTCCAAGTAGCCTCAGCAATGATAGCATTATTTTCAAGAAGAGCTATAAGTTTCAGCTTATAAGTCATTGAAAGGTTTGTAGCCTTGGCAATAGCAATATTATTTTCGAGAAGTGCTATAACTTCCAGCTTGTAAATGAATGAAGGTTTGTAACGGTAGCATTGTTTCTAAAAACTGCTATAGCTTTCGGCTTATAGGTCAGGGAAGGCTTGGCAATGGTAGCATTGTTTTCAAGAAGTGCTATATACTTTTAGCTTGTAAGTCAGCGAAAGAGGTTTGTGCAAACTTTTCCCTCATGGTTTGCTGAACAACATTTTGCATTTGAAATTGTTTTTATGCTGAAGTGGAGAATCAAGAGAAAAAATTAACTGATGAAAAAAAATAATGTGAACTTAAATGACATGGTAAGTAGGACCAGCATAACTATGGTCAACATTTAATGGCAAAACATTCCAAGCACTTGATCTATACAAAATGAGGCTCAATTAGTATAGCGCAAGAGTGCACAAATGCACATCAGAACTATAGTCTGTATCATGAATTAAGGCAGTAAATGACACTTGCTGTAGAAACAGTTGCAGGGAGGGAGAAGAGAAGCGGTAGCAGGCATGTGAAGTGATGCAACAGGGTGACAACCTATTCTGTTAAATGTTAATGTGCTACATAATACATGTCTTATCTAACACTTCATTGCTGGATTCTCCTTCCGAATCAGAATCCTAAAGATGTCAATTTATAACTCAAAATTATCATTTTGGTATTAAATGCCAAGCAAGTTTATATAAACACATTGAAACAGATTTCCTTTAACTGGCTAGGATACACTTAGCACATTGTAGAGTTTTTGACACTGCACAATTGTCATCATTTGTGATGGAAACTCTAAAGTCTTAATGGAATAAAATAAAATTTTACACAAACTTAAAAATATTTACATAAATAATGCAAACTTATGACAAAACACAATTTTTATTGTTTCTTCTTTGTGCAGCATCTTTGAAAGACATTAAACTTAAATACCAACTTTGGTTTTTAACCGACTTTTTGTTTTTTAGTTATGCTGTCCACATGCTGACACACAGACACATGGACCTTTTTCTAAAAATGTTTTTTTTTTTTTTTTTTTTTTTTTTTTTTTAATTCCTGCGGTCTCAAAACATATATTTCTGGTGAAATCTCAACATTAAATTTTTGGGTGGAATACAACACTTCCTTCTACTTAACAGTAGAGAAAGTAAAACAGCATGTGATTAAGTAAACATTCCCCATGATCTACACCAATATTGGAAAAAAGTAACAGCAGCTGATGCAATGTCAATTCTAAGAGAATTAAGGAAGCAACAAATGATCGACCTTTTAAATTTAATTTACACTAAAACTATTCAATCTATTGAAATATGTCAAAAGTAAAAGCTTTTGTTTGATTTTCTATGTATGTACATATATAGTCATAAAATAATTTGTGACCAACAAAGTGATGATTCTTTTGGATAGAAGTATTTTTTCCTAGAAAACTTTTCAGCCTTTTGCTACAAGGGTAATCTCAAAAGTAAGGTCTCCTATATTTTTTTAAATTATAAAGAAATGTTTCTTTCAACTGGGGAAACAAGTGGCAGTCCAGACTACAATGTGGATGGGTGATGTCCCATCCAAACTGCTGCAGAAGATCCACAGTTTGATGGGCAGTGTGGGGATGATTATTATCAGGGAGAAGGCTTATGCCCTTGTTCAACATTCCTCATCTCATCAGGTAAAATCGGAACTGAAAAATTCAATGCCACAACCAGGATTTAAACCACAGACCTTCTGCTTTACATGCAACTGCTCTAACCAAATGTTGCCCACACACGGTTTGTGTGTTTGAAACCACCACCAGTAAGTTTGTTGGCATAAATAAATAATTCCTCTTCACTAGTTCTGAATCACTCATCTCACAATACCTGTCATTGTCCCAGTTAACCAACATCCCCCTGCAATCCCAAAACAGTTGTCATTACTTTACTGGCAGACTGTGTTCTTTGGCAGTTTGGGTGAATCAGCATTCAGCCACTCACAGGATTCTTGTTTGGTCTCTACACCACTTGCAGACGATTTTGACATCCATACACAACTGTTAACTGCTGATTGGTTTAATGCTTTTTGCATTAAAAAACTGAACTATTATATAACCTTCACACCTGGTGGAAGCGGCAAACAGGAGCAACTGTTGCCAAGCCAAAAATGAATGTCCCAGCAGCTGTGTAATGGTTTCTGTAGAGAGTGGGGGAAGTGAAAACATAAGTGTGGCCAACAGCTGTGCAAACAGTTTTCCCCAGCACTTTGGAGACCTTACTTTGAGGATTACCTCATATTAGACTTTCTTGTTCTTTACAATAAGATGAATTTGTACTTGAAGTCTGCAAGATTATTTCACTTCCACCCTGTATAGGTGCAAGTCGTTAATTAAAAGGTACAAATTTGACTTACATGCTAGGCAATGAAAACCTCATTACTCCACCATCCACTGAAAACCACTTAATTCCACTGTAAGAGAGGAAAAGCTGGGCACATTTTGTAGCAAACAAACTTATTGTTGCATTACCCTGTCATCTAGAGCCATAAGCAAAAAGCTTGTATCTCCCCAATCTTGTCATTTGTGATGAAAACTTCGTATGTGCAGTACACATTTAAACCGAGAAGTGATGCCCTGTGATATTGCAGTGGTTTTCATGTGAAGGTCTTACTGTTGTGTGCAGATTATTAAAATGGTTCATATCTAAAGGTAGATATATAATGGTCAAATAGAACATCTAAAGACAGTAGTTAAATGACCTGCAATTGTAACTATTTTGGCATTCTCAGAGTTATATATAAGGTTATCCAAATTTGAACCACTATTTTGTTAACCAACTATCTAGGAACATTATAATCTCAATTAATTATTACCTCAGAGAAAAGGACTCTTTATTCTTGGTGTCACTGGTTCAATTTCAGGTGATAACCTGTAATCTTGAATTTCTTCAATGCATTCTGTAGTAATTAATTTGCTTTCAGACATGTGAGTTTCTAACCAAGTTACCAAGGCTTCAATTTCATTATTGCTGCAGTTCTTCCAAAAATTATACTTGGAGCCTAACTGGCTGCAGAGCTACCAGAGAACACAAGACATTTTGTAACAACAAAGGACTGACTGCTGCTTACAAACAGTTTTGTCAAATGTTTAATGAAAACAATTTACCAAAAAGGAATTCACCCAAAACGATCAATGTGACCTATGTTGTTCATACAATGGAGGCAAACAGAGGATTAATATTCTTTACACACGATACATAAAAATGTGGCAAGAGAAGCCAGAAATCTCGATAAATCACTAACAGTTGGGGTGTATACCATGCCCTCTATGGCCTTCTGCTCTTCTCCAGGTTGCAGGCATTAGCATTGTGTTAAAGAAATAAACTGAAGTTTCACAAACTACAACTCATGAACTACAACATATGATGGCTATTGATTCTTGTGGCATTAATGTGAAGGAGTTGTGAATGGATCAGTTTTGCAGTATAACTATGGATTTTATTGACAATACTGAAGGTAATCCTGAAATTATTATCTCTTGTGATGGATGTACATACCAAAATCGCAATACAATTGGTACTGTTTTTAGAAATGGGTCTTTACGTAGCATACCGGAATATAGCAGCAGGAATAATGTTTTTGCTGAATGATGTAATAGTTTGATATCGGACGCGGTTATCTACAGAATGGAATGCATAAATCAACGTTCCTTTATCACAACATATTTATTCGTTATTTTACACTTTTAGCACCATATTAATTAATCAACAATCTTCACAGTTAGGTAGAATCTACACTGTATAAAAGTTTGGGTGAAAGTTACCTGTTCACACGCTATCAAAAAATATACATCCTTTCATTTTGAGCATACAGACGCTAATGAATAAAGAGTCCCTGGCGTCGGTATGACGCAACACCGCCATTCTTATGTATTCATCCGCGCAACAGTTCTCATTGGTTGAACTCAAAGTGACGAGAAAACATTGGCTATCTTGAATATTAAAAAAAATAAGTCCCTGATACACCCAAATTAAAAGAATTAGAAATTTACACACTCTTACAAAAATATTTACATGAACGATTTTCTATTAGTCAATATTCTGTCTCATATGCCCCTAGTTTTGTTTTTCAAGTTGTCACCTTATTTACAATCTTGAAACACAATACAATACTTCTCCCTATTTCTATGATTCAATCACTTTGTACAATATATATATATATTTATTTTTTTTTTTTTTTTTTACAGTCTTCTTCACTGTTTGTCTTTGTCTTTCGTTTTGACATGATACAGCATGTCTTTATAAATTTCACATATTCGATTACTACACAATGCATTCAGTTATTATACAATACATATCCAGTTATTGTACAACACATTTAGTTATTACACAACATGTCCAATTATTATACAATATATATTCAGTCATTGTACAATATACCCAGTTATCATATCACATATGTTGTTATTATACAATACACATTCAGTTATTATACAATACATATTCAGTTATTGTACAACACATTTGGTTACTACACAACATGTCCAATTATTATACAATACATATTCAGTTATTGTACAATATATCCTGCTATCATACCACATATGTTCTGTTATTATGCAATACATATTCAGTTATTACACAATATATCCAGTTATCATACAATACATATTCAGTTATTGTGCAACACATATTCAGTTCTTATACAACACATACTCAGTTATTGTACACTTGACATTGACACAAATATAATTTAAGTGTTTCATGGTTTATTATGTGGTTTTTGACTTGTATTCATTGCTATGAGGAGAGAAAAACAGGATACAAATTTTGAGCTAATGATTATGATTATGTTTATGGCAATATTTTATTCAGTTCTTTGCCTTCTTTGTCTTATAAGCTTATGTATAGGTAGGTTGTTGAGTCGGTTCTTAAACTCTGATGTTACTAATGGTACTAATTTTCTTAATTGGGTTATTATTCATTGTTGTTTGGTTCAACATTTCTTCGAGCTTAGCATTGGCTATATTCATCTTAATTCATGGGCATTGTTTTTCTGATTATGGTTTTCCTCACTTCACTAATTGTCATTTCTTTGTCCCTTATTTCTATAAGAGAAAACTTCTATACTTACAATTATTCTGTAATTGTATTATTTTTTTTCTCAATTTACCCTCGACATCTTTGTGTCGAAATATTATATCTTTTTCATCATAATTGATTCATTTTTATTTTTGTCCCTGACATCCTTATGTCAAAAACATATTATCTTCCGTCGCTATGATTAATTTCTTTAATGACAATCAGTATCCTCGTCTGTTTTTGTTGACAATGCTCTTTGTGGTCGATATAGCCAATGACTATGTTGATTTTCTTTCTTGTTGTAATTCCTAATCTGAACATAATTTTCTATAAGTAACCCATTAAAAATTGTTATCTTCCTTCATCTCTACTACTTCTGCCTTACACCTTCGTTGGCAAACACTATTTGGTCCTTTCTTTGTATGGCTTCAATTTATTTTTATGGTATCTTCCTACCAACTTGCCATTTGTATTCTGTAGCTCATACGTGTGGTCACCCAGCTGTTTTGTTATGACCAGTGGTTCCATCTTTCTCTTCGTGTAGCCATCATGGTGTTGATGTCAATTGTAAGTTGCTGAGATTTTGTTGTTTGTCATCCACTCGGTTGGGATGAACTTAGTTGTTGTAATTTCCCTGAGTGTTGGTGGTGGTTGTCGTTTCTGTATTCTGTGCAGTATCTGCTCTATGTGGCACATTTTCATCTACTTCCTGCTGTCTTATGTTGTCAGTGTACCATTGGTCTCTGCCCCTTTGGCGTGAACCTCTGTCGTATGACGGTCTGTGGTTGTTCAAGTGTTCCCTACTGTATCGTATGTGATTCACTTGATGGGTATGGTCTCCTGGTCTTCCACGATCATATGTATATGTTCTGTATCTTGATTCACCCCTCGGTATCGTGTCGTGGTACCGCTGTCTTGTGTTCTCCATCCTCTCGCCATGATTATGTGGTTGTGGGAAATGGTGTGCCCCTCTCCCCCTTTCATGGGTACTCCTAGTATTTCTATGTTCTCCCTCACTCTGGTTGTTCGTAGCCGTGCTCCGGTTTAGGATGGGTGAGTTTGGGTGACCGTTCCTATGTCTATGCTCATTAGGCCGACCATTTTGTGTTTCGAAGGCTGTCAGCAATTCTATCATATCTGCAAAATCTACTGGCCTCGCAACAATTAACCCTGTTCTCACTGTGTCTGGGAAATGTCTTGTTATGCTGGCAATTAGTTCTGCCTCCGACAAGTTGGGGTCTAATAGCTTTCCTTTGTTGGCTACTTTCATAAAATAATCGACTAGCGACAACCCTTTGGTTGGATCGTATCTACCTGTCGCTAGCTCTACCCTAGTTTGGTTTTGTTTAGCTGGGCCCCAATACCTTGATAGGAATAAATTTCTGAATGAGCTATACGACTCATGACCAGCTAGTGTTAACCTGAGCCATTCTAATGCCTTGTTTTTTAAGCTTTTCTTAACTATCATCATCCTAAGCTCGTTTGGTATCCTTTTCACTTTAAAATATTCTTCCATCTCTTTAACAAAGAGTTTTGGATCGTCTCCCTTCTCCTCGTCAAATGTAGGTGGTGTGATTTCATGTAATATGCTGTTGGTGTAACATGTGTTATGTGTTGTGTCATTGTTTGGTTGTGAACCTCTTTCTCTGTATGGTGAGTCAACATTTTGTACATTACTCAAGTAACTCTCATCTTGTACATTACTTACATCTAAATCATCTTGCTTTTGTAATGCCTTCACAACGTCATTTACATTAGCCAAACTTTCTTTCCCTTTCTTCATTTCTTCACAAATTGATTTTAAATCATTCTTTATTTCTAAGTGGCTTTGTTTCATATCATTTATAGCATCCTGTTGTGAAAGCATCACATCATTCATTGTCTTAATTTTAGGAATTACAATTTGTTCTACAGTTTCATTAATAATGTCTTTCTTTACTACTTCAATCTCTTTCCTTAATTCCTCAGTTATTTCTGCTTTTACATTTGTAATCTTACAGTCCACACTTGTATTACATTCTGTTATTTCATCCCTACATCTAGCAATTTCTCCTTCTAACACAATCTTATTCTCTCTCATCTCTGATTCTATTTTTCCCATCCTATCTCCTACAATTTCTATCCTAGCTTCTAAGGCTTCCTTTGTTTCATTTAAGTTTTTATGTACTAATTTTAAATTAGTTTCCATTACTTTCATATTTTCTTTACACTCCTGTCTTCCTAATTCTATTTTCTGTTCTAGGTTCTGTCTACCTAATTCCATTTGCTGTTCTAAGTTCTGTCTACCTAATTCCATTTTCTGTTCTAAGTCCTGTCTACCTAATTCCATTTTCTGTTCTAAGTTCTGTCTCACTTCCTCCAGTTTCTGACCTATACTTTGTTCTATGTCCTGCTTTAATTCTGCATTATTTTGTTCCATTTTCTGACCTATTTCTACCTTATTTAGTTCCAGTTTCTGGCCTAAACTTTGTTCTAGTCTTTCAAACATGATCATCATTAACCTTTGGTCTTTGCTTATTTCTACCTGTTCCTCACTTTCTAATTCTACCTGATAACTAGGCCTATCTGCCCCTTCCCCCACTCCTGTTTCTATCTCTTTTCGCGACATTTTAATTTCTTTATCCAATTCACTTATGGTTAAAAGTCCCACTATTTTGCCACTTCTGAGTATCATAAAAAATGGAAATAAAATGTATGTAAAAACAAAAATTTTGGATCCTACTTTCTTTTCCGTTGGTTCTCCGTCCAGTTATTTACGTCTCCTGGGTAGTTGGCTTCGCTAGATCTCCGGTGTTTTTCCCACGTTGATTCTCCGTGTATTGATGTTTTGTTGATATCAGACGATGGTCTAATGGCGTCTTTCTCCTGCGCGATGGGATGGCGTCATTTGACGTTAACACTTCGTACTCGTAATTTTGCATTCCATTCTAAATTCGCGTTCCACGTTGGGCAAGCCATTTTGGTACTGTTTTTAGAAATGGGTCTTTACGTAGCATACCGGAATATAGCAGCAGGAATAATGTTTTTGCTGAATGATGTAATAGTTTGATATCGGACGCGGTTATCTACAGAATGGAATGCATAAATCAACGTTCCTTTATCACAACATATTTATTCGTTATTTTACACTTTTAGCACCAAATTAATTAATCAACAATCTTCACAGTTAGGTAGAATCTATACTGTATAAAAGTTTGGGTGAAAGTTACATGTTCACACGCTATCAAAAAATATACATCCTTTCATTTTGAGCATACAGACGCTAATGAATAGAGAGTCCCTGGCGTCGGTATGACGCAACACCGCCATTCTTATGTATTCATCCGCGCAACAGTTCTCATTGGTTGAACTCAAAGTGACGAGAAAACATTGGCTATCTTGAATATTAAAAAAAATAAGTCCCTGATACACCCAAATTAAAAGAATTAGAAATTTACACACTCTTACAAAAATATTTACATGAACGATTTTCTATTAGTCAATATTCTGTCTCACAATCATGAGTAATGCAACAGATTCACTTGGCAAAACAGAAGTGCTTAACTGTAATTCAGAAGTTCCTACAGAAAGGCATACTCGAATGAAGTGTGATTCCATGCATCCTTTAACTGAAAGAGAACTGAGGAAGCAAAAAACACTCCTGCAGAATATGTGGAGCGTTTGTGCTACAGCAAGACAGAAACTCCGACTGCAGGTATGTTGTGAAATATCTAGATTACACATTTTTCAAGACCTATGACAAACTGACATTATATTAATCAATTAGGCCTGGGTCATGAGCTGGAGATCCTACAATAACTAATATTAGGTTTGAGAGGTAGAATTGTAACTGAAAAATTCAATGCCACATCTGGGACTTGAACCACAGACCCTCTGCTTACTAGGCAGGTGCTCTAACCATTAAGTTACTGTGACAACCTGCCAGAATGGCACTGAATTCTCCAACCAGTTCGCATTTCTCCCAGTAAAAACACCAACAGTGGATTTGTTGGCATAAATAAATGCTAATATCAGGTGTTTGAAGTATGATCCCTCAATGAAATTACACTGATATACAATGCATTATGGCAAAAGTTTCTAATAAGAATTTCTAATGCTGAAAATTTAGCTGAAGTAATGCCTTTATAAATCTTCACTAATGTTCAAAACAGAGAAGTATATGCATATCCAGCAGCTTAAAGAAGTTGTTGTTGTTGTTTTCTAGTGCCTTGCATCTGGCAATGAAGCCATTAGCATTCGTGCTTTCCAATACTTTTGAACTGTAGTTTCTTCTGATCTTAATGCTTCACAGGTCTTCAAGTGGTCTTCGTTCATTTCTGCTGGATCGTTACACAGGACACATATTGGTGAGACTGAGATACCTATTCTGTACAGATGACTTGCCAAGCAGTCATGATTTGTCAATAGTCGGAAGGCTGCAACAGCTGTTTTCCTTGGTCTCTGGGGGATTATATCTGGATTGGAAAGTAGTGTAATCCATTTTTTATCTTTGGCATTTATTTCTATTTCTTGTAGATATGAATGACAAAAATTTTTAATGATCAAGCGTTTTATTGAGGAATATGAGAAATTGAATTTAGACTTTTGTTTTATTGTTGTGCCTTTCTTTGCAAGTGAGTCTGCAGCTTCGTTCCCCATGACTCCACAGTGTGCTGGAATCCATTGGAGATGAACAGTCTTATTAACTTTTTGGAGTTGTGTTAACATTTTGTAGCATTCTCTAATTTTTGTTGACTTCTTTGTAGTATTTGAACATATTCCCTGAATTGCAGCTTTAGAATCTGAAAGAATTACTGCCTTGTTAAATTTATTTAAGGGAAGATTTAATAATTGTCGGAGAGCAATGTATATAGCCTCTATTTCTCCATCATAATTTGTTGTGTCTCTGCCAACAGAATGATAAAAGGAAAAATGTGAACACGTAACTCCAGCTCCAGTAAGGTTTTCCTTCGAGGATCCATCAGTATATATGTGCAGCCATTCTTCTGTGGGATACCTAGTATTGATTGTTTCCAGAGCTAGAAGTTTTTGTATTTCTTTTGGTGTGTCTGATTTACTTATTTTCTCTATTAATTCCAAATTGAAGGTAGGTTGCAATAATTCCAATGGATTTTCTCTTATAAGTAGATTTTCTCTGGTGTTAGGAATGTTCAATTTGGATTTAATCTGTGTTACCTTTTCTAGGAAAGTACTATGAGTTTTAAGGATTGAATGGGGGAGGTTCTCTTCTTTCCATTTAGAGTTTGGCAGTCGTAACATTTTCTCGTGTTGGAGCAATGCTTGTTCTTCTATTTTTGTTGTTATTGATGGGGTCCGTGTTAAGGCAAGCATGGCATCAATAGGTGTGGATTTAACTGCTCCAGTGATTAGGCGAAGAGCCTGATTTTGTATTTGTTCAAGTTTATTGATGTTAGCATTTGCTGCTGTTATTAAAGCCTCAGAACAGTACAAGAGGTTTGGTTTAATATACATTTTGTATGTTGTGTTAAGGACTCTCCTTGAGCAGCCCCATTTAGCACCAGCTAACCTTTTCAGGATTTGCAATTTCTTTTCAACCTTTTCTGAGATGTTTGTTATATGTTTTTTCCAACTTAGCTTTCTGTCGAAAGTGATGCCTAAGTATTTGGCATCATCAACTGCTTTGAGTGGTTTACCATTATAATTTATGCTAACATTAACTGGTTTGTATTTTAGTGTAAATAATTCATAATTTGTTTTTTCCACATTGATAGTCATGAGGTTTTTGGAGCTCCATTCATGTACTTTGTTTAGGGCTGTTTCTATTCTGTCTTTAATTAATTCAGGTTTTTTTGAAGAGCCTGAAGTCCAAATGACTACATCGTCAGCAAATAAAGCAATTTTGGTTTCTAAAGTTTTTATTATTGATGGAAGGTCATTTATATATATGTTAAAGAGTGTTGTGCTCAGAACAGCACCTTGTGGAAGTCCTCGGTGTGTTTGTTTATATTTGGAAATGTATGTATTATATTTTGTGGCACAAAATCTTTGTGAAATAAACTGAGTTATCCACTTAAGCATGTTACTTTTCACACCTATTGATTGCAACTTATCAACTAATTTATTTCTCCAGACTGAGTCATATGCTGATTTAAAATCAATGAATACTGCCAAGGTATCCTCCTTTCTATTGAAAGCTTCCTTGATGTCTTGGCTTAGTAGGAGTACATTTTCACTTGTACTATGATTCTGTCTGAAGCCGGTCTGTGAACTATTAATTAAGTTGTAATATTCTAGAAACCAGTTAAGTCTAGATGCCACCATTCTTTCCATCACTTTTGCAATAACACTGGTCAAAGATATTGGTCTGAAACTATTAATATTGTTTGAAGGTTTGTTTTTCTTTAAAATCGGGATGATAATGGCTTTTTTCCAGTCGGAAGGTACAGTCATTCTCCAACACGTGTTATACAGTTTAAGTAGATTTCTTTTCCTTTCCTGCCAAGGTGTTTAATAAACTCTGGGTGGATCTTGTCAGGTCCAGGAGATTTTTTGTTCTGTAATTGTTCTATTGCTAAATCCAGTTGTTTCATTAAAATCCTGAATAAAAATATCATTTCGTATACCTTTTGGCTTACTAGTTTCTCTGATAGTTTTTTGGATAGCTTAAAGAAGTTAAAACCAAAGATTACCATTATTTTTTGGCAGTTTGCCTTTTGTAATAAATGCAAAACCTAAATTACTTGCAATAGCCATGTTATATTGTATGATTACAAGAAGATGTATTATTTTGTTAACTACAGGTACTTGAGAATGGTACTTCAACATATCAACATATAACATTAATTTTTGTTACAACTAATTTAATCATACTTTTGTTGACAGTCTTGTACTATTTCCTTTTGACATAAATTTATATTAAATCAATGTATTATAGTGTATACCTCATATCTCCAAATTTGAAGTGAAAACCTTGGAATTCCAAATTCATAGACACACGCAAAAGTGCATAAAAGTTCTTCACCTCTTAGTGACTAGGTCTGGGTTATCTACGAAAAACTGCAGCAGCTGTCACTCTAACGTCTTCTGTGAATTTTTAAATCAGTTTTTTGCCTCTCCTGTAAAATTGATAATGGAGTTATGAGGTTTTCATTGCCCAGCATCTATCTATATATATCTACATCACACATACCGGGTGGAAGGGAACGTATAACACTCCTTCCAATATGTGTTTCATAGAAGCATAACGACATGAAGTATTACAAACAAAAAAGTATAATGTCAGTTTGTTCTTAGATCAGTTTTTCAAAAATTCAAGTAGTTTTTTACCAAATTAGATGTTTAATTCAATGAGAATTAAGATATATTAATACACAAAGCTTGTACAGCCAAATCTGTAAGTAAGAGAGTATAATTTTCAGCTGAAAGGCTCTGATCCACTGGGCTTCCTTCCTTCACTCACTCCAATCTCGAATATTGCAAACCTGCCACAGAGCAATTAGACCATGGGAGGGTACAATCTCCAGCCTATATAACTCAGCTCCTGCTGCCAGTGATTCAGTAGCTACAGAGAGACACTGATGAGTTACTTTTCAATGCCACAGATGATGCTTGCAACAGCTGCAGACAAATCATCTGCGAGTGAAGGGAAAAAGTGCAGTGGGCCATGGGCCTTTCATCCTGGAACCATGTCATGAACTTTGAATTGCCATCTATGGATTGTATTTTTAAATTTTTGTTTTCAGAGATTGGTAAATAAAAAATTGAATATGAATAATTGTTTTTCACAAAAATAAAAGATTGTAGCTTGGCAACGATTTTGTTTATATGACTTTGAGAATGAGCTGGATATAGCTTGAAACCCCTGGGTCAGAAAAATAGAAAAAGGATATCAACATACTAAGATAAGTGAAGTTTTTAGTTTCTAATTTGTTCTTATTTTAGAATCTTGTTGCTTCACTGTTAATAGCTTCAATTTTTACTTAATGAAGATAATAGTTCGTTATGAGTACAGTAATCTATTTCTGACATAGTTTTGGTAGCAAAAATATAAGGCATCACGCAGTTTTTAAATAATTATTCACTTAAAAGGATATTCTAAACACAGTTTTGCAGATGTAATGTGGGTGTAGAACCTTAACAGTGCTGCAAACTAGATTACTAAGTGACAGTGAAAATTAATGAAGTGATATTTGAGAGGTGGAATTGGAACTGAAAAATTCAAATCCCAGTTGTGGTATTGAATTGGTAAGCGGAGGGTCTGTAGTTCAAATCCCAGCTGTGGCATTGAATTTTTCAGTTCTGATTGTGCCTCGTAAATATTGCCCATACAAGCTTGTGTGTTTAAAAACACCAACTGTAAGTTTGTTGGCATAAATAATAATTAATGAAGAGATAGTTTAAAAACTGGAAGAAATTGCAATGCACGTGGGTGCATAAGGGCCTGTTTATGCATGCTGCATTGTCACATTGCAATCGAGACATCTGAATTAGCGCTGTCACTTTTGGAAACCCACAGCTGCAGTTTTTACATTTCAGTGTGGTTTATGCTTTCACATGTCATAAGAGTGATGTGATTTTTGTTGTTCAGGCTTTCATCAAGTACTGACATGAAACATTTTATAGAGGTAATTTATACTAAGAGCTCAATTTGGGATGACACTACAGAAAATTAAAAGAGTCACAAAAAGAAGCAATTTTCCATACAGGTTCCTAAACTCACTGCCAAAATTTTATAGTTTATCAATGTTATTTTCACCTTTCTTTTTTTCAGTTGAGAGTTTATAGCAATAGTATAACACACAAGGATCCATCCTAGCAATTGAACCAAATGTCAAAATGGGCTGGTAGGAATGACATCACCAACAGTACACAGTGCGACTACTACAGAGGTATTTTTTAGAGGTGGTGTGTGACGTAATGTTGCGCAGTAGTTCATGGTCGAGTTCACTTGTCTATTGCAAGATAAAAGAGGTGTCTGGTTAGTGTCTCTTCGACTTCTAACCCACTAGCCAGCAGCCTGCTGGTAGAAACTTACCCCCACCATCGCTTTGCATAATGTCACTCGCACACATCCGACCAAGGTCACGTGCCACCTCTAAAAAATACCTCTGTACAACAGAGATAAGGGATGCATAAACAGACCACTAGAAGTCCTGTCACGCTGCATCATTCTTTGTCATATGACACAAAATTGCTTGCATAAACGAGGCCTTAAAAGTCCAGGTCTAAGCCAGACCTTAAATTTACATACATACGGTTTTGAAAACATTTTTTCCCACAAGACAGCTGAAGGCAGATAACTATAAAAGTAACCAACTAAAAATTGTCACAATCTTATATTTATTGAAATCATACATTCACATTTCAGCCACAAAACACTCAACTGGTGGCAGCTAGCTGTATTTTTTTATTTTTTAAGTTTAATGTCCTTTTGCTAGTTATGTCATATATGATGATGGTTGAAATTATGTTCAAATGCTCGACTGAAATCAAGATCCATAAGCTTAGAGCTACGTGACATAACATTTAAATTCTGCTGGAAAAAACTACTTAGCTCATGAAATTAGCAAAATATTATCAAACACATTAAGTAAATCTGAAAAAATAATGGTTGCATCCTCTACAGGCAAGATTCACTTGCCACAGTCGGAAAACTTGGGGAGAATACAGAGACTAGACGAAACGTAGCAAACAGAACACTCAGAATAGTTCACCAAAATGTCCAATACCTATCTAATAAGACTGATATGTTGAACGTAGTGCTTAATGAAATTGATGCTAGTGTTACTGTAATCACTGAACATGGCCTCATGAGTAATGAAATAGAGTATGCTAAACTACAAAACTATACTTTAGCCACATATTTTTGTAGAAATAACCATAAAGGTGGGGGTGTAGCAATATATGTAAAAGACAATTTAGTTTTTGAAGTACTTCCATACATACACCACTTTAGTAATGAAATGAATTTTGAATGCTGTGCCATAAAAATGTCTACTGAAATTGGTAAGATTGTAATAATAGGTATTTATAGGTCACCTAATTCTAATATAAATGTATTCTTTAAGAATCTAAATAGTATATTAGCTAAGATAACTGATAAGGAACAAAAAATTGTGTTAACAGGTGACCTTAATATAAATTCCAATGTAAACTCTCGAGATTATATGCAACTATGTGATATTCTTGCCAGTTTTAACTTATACAATGTAATAGATTGTTCAACGAGAATCACAAATAGATCTGTAACTGCAATAGATTATATAATCACAAATATTGACCCAATATCACACACTGCATTTGTCAAAGAGTTTCACATATCTGATCATTGTGCAGAAATTATTGATATTTACAACTGTAATAGTGAGGTAAGAAATGTAATGTGGACACATAGAAGGTCAATCAATGACCACAACTTAGGTCTCCTACAGGAAATGTTAAAAATAGAAACCTGGGACTCTGTGCAATTGACAGCTGATGCTAATGAAAAATGGGATGCCTTTTTTAACACTTTGTTAGAACACTTCAATCTTGCGTGCCCTTTAAAATTAAAGCGAATTAATACTAAAGCTAAACAGTGAGTGAGTGAGTGAGTGTATTGGGTTTAAGGGCCCGTCGACAACTTGGTCATTAGGGCCCCGAGTCCAGAAGTAAAATTACATACCGTCAAGTGTTAAAACAACACCCATTAAAAACTAAAAATCTACGGTTAAAATAGATAAAAACCTCTAAACAACTGTTAAACGTTTCATTTATAATGCTAAAAACAGAAACTTAAATTGCTACAAAGTAAAAACCAGTAAAACGTTAAAAAACCCAAAAATACGGCAATCCAAAAGGCTAAAATCTCTGAAATAAAATAACCTTACACTGACTTCATAAAATCAATTGTGCAACAAAACCGCAGCACTGTATTTACAGATACTGGGTCGTTGCCTAAAACTGACGACAGTGTAAGGCCCAGGCCAACGGACTGGCGCTCACGAGCGTATCGCGGACAATCAAGAAGGACATGTGCGACGGAGATTGGAATATTACACGTCGTACAGACAGGCTCCGGATCACCACGCAAAAGGTGTCCATGCATGGCTCGGGTATGGCCTATCCTCAGGCGGGTTAAAACCACTTCTTCCCGCCTGGAATTCCTGCAGCTGGTATGCCAGGGTTGTACCGTGTCCTTGATAGTCCGTAATTGAGTGCCAGATAACGCTTCCCAAGATTCCTGCCAGAGAGCAAATAGATGCCGACGGAAATATTTCTGAGCATCTATATAGGGGAGCGTACGGGTGGAATACTCCGGAAGGCGACATGCAGACTTTGCAGCCGCATCCGCCGCCTCGTTACCCGGAATACCCACATGGCCTGGGATCCACGTAAAAACAAACTGGTATCCGCGAGACAGTAGCTGAGAAATCAACGTCTGGATTTTAACAACCAATGCCGAGGTGCCGATAAACTGTTGCAGGGCCTGGAGAGCGCTAAAAGAATCGGAACAAACGATAAAACTTCCAGGACCTGAACTGGAGATAAAAAGGAGGAAATAAAATATGGCAAACAACTCGGCGGTAAATACTGAACTGGCGTCCGGTAGGTGGTACGTATGAGCGTCACCGTTGTATATAAAGGCGCAACCCGTCGAACTACCCATCTGGGACCCATCGGTAAATACCGGACAGGAAGTCCGGTATCGCCCCAGTAGTTCCGTGAATAGTTGGCGAAACACGGAATGAGGGGTAGCTATCTTAACACAGCCCGACAACTCCAGGTCAAAGCGTGCGCGCTGGAGTTGCCAGGGAGGACATCGGCCACGTGAATGCCGCTCTACGGCTGGCAGTCGAAGGGCGTGTGCAGCAAGCAGTTCACGAAACCGGATACCACTTGGACGGGAGATAGTTGTATTTCGCATATAACGGTGCGCGAGGTCTGGACGCAACACGGGTGGAAACGAAGGGTGACCTGGAAGGGCGGGCAGCCTTGCCACGTAAGAACAAAGTAATAAAGAGCGTCGAACAGACAGTGGAGGTTCGCCAGAATCAGCATACAGACTACTAAAGCTAAACAAAAAGTGACAATGAATAATGAAATAAAAAATCTGAGAGAGAGGATGAAATCCATGTACGAATTTTATCAAATGACAAAATTTGAAACATATAACGAATCCTACAAAACTTTGAAAAAGCAATATACCAAGGCCCTAGCTAGACAGTTATCGCTAACATACGGAACTACAATTAGTCAGTCAACAAACAAAACTAAAACTGCATGGAACATAATAAATAACCAAAGAAAAGTAAAAAGTGAAGATAATAATATCTCTTTGCAAATAAATGGATTAATGATGTCTAATCCTAAAGATATATGTAATTTCTTTAATCATTATTTTACCAATGTGATTAACCCATCACAAAATATACTGGTGATACCGAAATTTAGATTTCCGATCGAATGGGCTCTTGATAAAGACACGTTTTAATTTAATTGCCGGATGTGAGATTTGCGATAAGTGTTAAGTAATAGCATAAATAGATAATAGAGCAGGAAGTGTTGTAAGGTGAGCAAGATATGAGTAAATAATAGTCGTTAAATTTGTAGGATAAACACATTATTGGTTTGAAATTAGCGAGTCATGACGTCATACCACATAGTTTAAATACACGTTCGAAAGTCAAGTCTACCAACCTTAAAAGTCGCGCGATATATTTAATAAAATATAAAGTAAACATCGTTTAATCCTAAAAAGGTAATTATATATTCGAAATTCATAAAAGAACATGTTATAATAGAAAGGGACATTTCTAAATTGCGGGAAAAGGAAATAGCATTTTGGATACGAGGCTTTCTTGGATGACGTCATGACATTCAAATTGAAGAACGGTCTTCTTAGCGTGGGTAAGAGAGAAAGCGTCTGGTCACTACTCAACCAGAGACCAGTACGGCAGGTTGTGCTGTGCGGACGTGAGTGCGATTCCTCTACATATACAATCGGCATAGCTCCTGAAAATATTTAAGATGCAATAAACAATATATAAAAAGTTTCCTTGGGTAGTCTATTCGAAAACATCTGCGCGTACCCGAGATAAAGAGATCTTCATCCTGACTAGCCGGAGCGAACCACATCAAAGGGCAACACCACGTCACCAACGACATTTAAGCATCAACGGCCGACACAGCGATACATCAAGAAGCGAAGAACGACTATTTAGCTTCAAATGGCATCCCAACGTGTGGCGTCGAAAGAATGGACCAACCCCAAGACGACCAAGCCAGCATAGAACCAGCAAACAAGAAGGTGACCCAACGTGTAGCGTCGAGAGAAGAGACCAACCCCAAGACGACCAGGCCAGCATCGAGCCAGCAGACAAGAAGGTGCCCAGCGTGTGAACATCTGTGAAACGTGTAGTGAACAAGTTTAAGTGCGTGAAATATTGGTGAGTAGAAAAACACGTGTAAATAGTTTAGAAATGGAAGACAGTGATAGCGATTTTCTAGGTTTTGAGAGTCCGGAAATTGAGAAAAGTGTAAGTAGGATGGAAGAATATAGTCAAACTATAATTGGTAGCAGAATATGCCAAGAAGTAGAAGATCAGAACGTTAGAGAAACACCTAGAGGTAGTTCAGAAATGTTTAGTAATTCAGAAAGGCCAGCAATTATGTCAGAAATAGAGAATATGTTTCAAAAGATAATGAAAAAGATGAGTACAGAGTTAAGTCAAAAGATAGATGAAAATAGTAAAGAATTAAGAACAGTGAAAAAGATGAGTACAGAGTTAAGTCAAAAGATGAGTAAGATAGATGAAACTAGTATAGAGTTAGGACAGAAATTAGAAAAGGGACAACAGGAATTGGGAATGCAATTGGAGAATCAGAGGAGAGTTTTCGAAACCTTTAGGGAAGAAGTTAGGGAGGAAATTAATAAAGTCAGTAGTGAAGTAAAAGAAAATAGAGAACAGGTTAAGGGAGAATTAGAGACAATAAGGCAAGAAGTAAAGAATTCTGAAAAGAAATTAGGTCAACAAGTGAGTGAAAAATTAGATAAAGAAAGGGAAAAAGTAACATATAGATTAGACAAACAACGGGAAGAAATTAGAGAAGAGTTACAGGGGTGTAAAGTTAGAATAGAAAGATCTGATGTAGAAAGTGAAAGGCAGGCTAGAAATTTGGAGGATGTTACAGACCAAATAAAAGGAGTAGTAACAGAAATTACTCAGGTAAAAGAGGCCTTAGAAAATTTGAAATTAAATGAAAATGCATGTAATCACAACAATCTTAGTAATGAAGTTGCAAGAAACGAGGCAATACCAGGTGTATCAGCTGACATTTCGATGCAAAATAGGGGTAACAGTAATTCCCATTCTGATCTCGGAAATAGCTCAGGGATAGGTGACAATTCAAATTTACATTGGCTTAACCATGTCTTAAATGAAATGACACCTCCAGTTTTTGAAAATGAAGATTCAGATGATCCTAAAGCCTTTTTAGAAGGGTTACAAGAGTACTTCACGGTGAAACGTATACCAGAGGAGTACAAGATGGTGATAGTAAGAAAATGCCTAAAGGGTAATGCTGCTAATTGGCTAGGCCTTTCTATGGGTAACAATAATGATTACAGGACCTTTAGGAACATCTTTTTAACCAGATATTGGGGAGCTAGTAGGCAGGCTAATATTAGAGTCGAATTAAGCAATGGAAAGTTTAATCCTAGATCGGAGGAATCGATGGTAAACTATTTTATGAGAATAGCGAGAAAATCGAAGATGTTGGATCCTCCCTTAGATGAAAAAGATCTAATAAATATAGTTACTCCACATTTTCCGGAAACGCTTCAACACTACCTAATCATAGCCCGACCCGATAGCATTGCAGCTATGATCGAATTATTATCAGCCTTAGAAGTCAGTAAGCCAAAACACGCATTTGGAAATAAATATGAAGAAAAAGAAACTGTAAATTCTTTCGGGCAAGGGGCACAGTATTATCAGAATAGAAGTGAGATTAGGGAAAGATATAAAGGACCAGTACCAAGGATGGAATCATTCCGGTGGGAAAATCAAGGTAGATATAACCAGGAAGGGCGTCACCAAAATAGAAATGGTAATCAAAGGGGAAGAAATATAAGGGTGAATTATATGAATACAAATAGATTTGATCGAGGTAGACGGGGACGTTATTTTGGACATAGTAGAAATTCAAATGATGGGTATTGGACAAACGGAGATAATGAGTTTAGACCGAGGTCACCAAGACAGGAAGAAAGGTATTCTAATGGACGAAATTCCCCCGAAAATGCGGAAATGGTTGAGGCCATTAACACGGTCAAAAACATGGTAGGAAGTAACCCCGATTTAATGCAGGAAAACAGAAGTAACAATTCGGGAAATAGTACAGGAGCCATACCTAAAAATCAGGGAAACGCCAGACCCGGTCAAACGCGCCTTCAGTGAGAACTGGGTATCCTAGTAATGATTGTGATAAGTACTCGGAAATAAATAGTCCTGGAAGGCAAATGATGATACAAAAGAAAAGAGAATGTAAAAATAGAATTGACGAAAACGAAAAAGTAGGAGATCCACCTAAAATCAAAATTGGAGTAAATGGAAAACAATACAATGCAATTATAGATACGGGATCAAATAGCACAGTATGCTCACAAAATTTTTATGATAATTTACAAAGTAGTGGTTTTAAAGTAATGTCTTTACCAGTTAATGGGATATATTGCTCGCTAGCTGTGGGAAAACGAAAAGAGAGAGTAAAATTTCAAGCAATGATAAATATTGAAATAAATGGGAGAATACTTGGAATTTTATTTCTGATTGTAGGAAGACTTGTGACAGATATTATAATAGGTTGTGATTGTCTTTATGCCTGGGAAGCTGTGGTGAATTTTAAAAACATGATTGTAGAAATGAAAGTTGAAGATGAGACCATTATAGTGCCTTTTGTGGAAGATAGTAGTTCAGAAACTATTGTAAGAGAAAAAGAGGAAGAAGAAATCCAAGGGGATACATTCTTTGTAGAATATGTTAAAGTAGGAGCTATGGAATTAACTGAAGTAAATGTCAAAGAGTACAGTGTCGATAATAAAGAAAATGTAGAATGGGATAAAAATGATTTCATAGACAATTTGAGGTTTTCTGACGCAACTAGGTACTATGATAGGGAGAGTAGTGAAGACTTAGAAGAATTGTTGAGGGAAAAAGGTAACTCAGGCTGATCAACTAAATGAACAACAGAGGGATAAACTGTTTGAAATATTAATCCGAAATAAAGAAGTATTCTCTGAGAAACCTGGTAAATGTAATATTTATACTCATTCGTTTGAGATGATACCCATCAAACCTTTTACACATAAAGCGAGAGTTATCCCTAGTACAATAAGAGAAGAGGTAGATGCAGTTATAAAGTCAATGTTAGAAGATGAGGTTATTGAGATTTCGAATTCAGAATTTGTGAATCCCCTATGTATTGTAAATAAGGCCAATGGAAAGATTAGGGTGACATTAGATGCGAGAAAACTAAATTATTGTTCATCATACTTTCCATCAGGGAATCCAACAGAACGTGTCCTCCGAGATATAGGAATTTATTTACGTGTACTTACACATCATAATCACAAGGATTGGGTGAAATATTGTCCATTGATAGAAAAGATTATCAATCACACCATTAATGTAACTACTGGGTTTGCACCAATAAAATTAATGTTAGGAATTGAACCAGAACCAATATTGATCGGGGTACCAAAAACACTGAAAATTAATGACATTCAGTTAAGTGAGGAAGAAAGAGCGAAAATTGCTTTTGAACGAATCAAGAAAAAGGCAGAGAAGCGAAAATTAAAGAAAAAGAGTAGAAAACATAAATGGGAACCTAAGATAGGCGATTGGGTACTAGTTAAAGACCATAAGTTATAAAGTGCCTTGCGAGGTAGGAACAAAAGGATGGAATTGTTATATAAAGGTCCTGCAGAAATTATATCAAAATTTGGTTATCATACCTATGAATTAAAAGATGTTAAAAATGAAAAATGTCTGGGAAGATGGCATAAACAACTCCTTCGACCATACAAGAAACCGTGTGGTGCCTTGGAACCTTGATTTAATGTAAAAAAAAAAAAAAAAAAAAAAAAAAAAAAAAAAAAAAAAAAAAAAAAAAAAAAAATTGGAAGTGTCATTTGTCTATTGGCGCCCAATCAGCTTTGAGATAAAATTTAAATGTTAGCTTACTTGAAAACCATATATTGGTCAGGTACTTACATATTCATGAAAAATGCAGAATGTGAATTGCTATCTACTACAAAGAGCTTAAGAATATATTGTATAGAGCTCACAATAACAGCTTCAGAAAGATTGTTAAAATGTTCATCTCCGCATAGAGAGAAAACAGAATATTTACTTTGTAAACATTTGTTAAAATATTTAGATGTATAGATAGTTATCACAGAAAGACAAAGAAAGAACTTGTCTAAAGAGTGTAATGGATTTATATAAATATATGTACATTTTAGTGCTTAAAGGATATAGTACAGATATGTGTTACAATAACAAAAGTGAAAAATCACAGTGCAAGTGATAGTGAGAGCGAAGTGAGCAAACATGAACTAAAAGAAGGAAGTATAAAGAAAGACTCTTGAAATTTAACCTTTATATAAAAGCTTCACAGAAGAAACCATAACATATTGTAATTAGTATTTAAGGATTAATGTTAAGTCAAGTGTATAATTGTTTGTCATGTTAAAAAGATTAATGAGAAAATATGTTAATAACCAATTTCAAAACAGTGTAATTGAAAATTGTATATAATGGGAGTGTTGCCGATTATTCAAAATACAGGAGTAATTTTTAATTTTTCTTTCGGGCAAGACATTTACATTATTTTATTATGAAATAATAAAATAACATAAATGGGGGCATTTGATACCGAAATTTAGATTTCCGATCGAATGGGCTTTTGATAAAGACACGTTTTAATTTAATTGCCGGATGTGAGATTTGCGATAAGTGTTAAGTAATAGCATAAATAGATAATAGAGCAGGAAGTGTTGTAAGGTGAGCAAGATATGAGTAAATAATAGTCGTTAAATTTGTAGGATAAACACATTATTGGTTTGAAATTAGCGAGTCATGACGTCATACCACATAGTTTAAATACACGTTCGAAAGTCAAGTCTACCAACCTTAAAAGTCGCGCGATATATTTAATAAAATATAAAGTAAACATCGTTTAATCCTAAAAAGGTAATTATATATTCGAAATTCATAAAAGAACATGTTATAATAGAAAGGGACATTTCTAAATTGCGGGAAAAGGAAATAGCATTTTGGATACGAGGCTTTCTTGGATGACGTCATGACATTCAAATTGAAGAACGGTCTTCTTAGCGTGGGTAAGAGAGAAAGCGTCTGGTCACTACTCAACCAGAGACCAGTACGGCAGGTTGTGCTGTGCGGACGTGAGTGCGATTCCTCTACATATACAATCGGCATAGCTCCTGAAAATATTTAAGATGCAATAAACAATATATAAAAAGTTTCCTTGGGTAGTCTATTCGAAAACATCTGCGCGTACCCGAGATAAAGAGATCTTCATCCTGACTAGCCGGAGCGAACCACATCAAAGGGCAACACCACGTCACCAACGACATTTAAGCATCAACGGCCGACACAGCGATACATCAAGAAGCGAAGAACGACTATTTAGCTTCACTGGGCAACTCTAAACAAAAATCCACCGTTCAAAATTCTATTTATCTTACCCCCACTACTGACATTGAGATTAATAAAATAATTAGGGAACTGAAAAATCAAAATTCATATGGATGGGATGGCATCTCCACTAGGGTTATAAAGTATTGTAAAAATGAACTGGGTAATATAATAACTCATCTAATAAATACATCAATTGAACAAAACATTTTCCCAGAATGCTTAAAGAATAGTATAATAAGACCAGTTTTTAAAAAGGGAGATGAAAGACATGTAGAAAACTATAGACCCATAACTCTTACTTCTGTCTTTAGCAAGATTTTCGAAAAAGTTCTAAATACAAGACTGGTCACCTTCCTAAATAAACATGACGTTCTAGTAGAAACACAACACGGGTTTAGGAAGAATTACTCTACAAGCACTGCAATTGTTGAACTTCTACATAACGTATACACTCAATTAGATAAAAACAATCATTCTGTAGCACTGTTTCTCGACCTTACTAAGGCATTTGATAGTGTATCAACAAAAGTATTATTGGATAAATTAGAAAATTATGGGATAAGGGGGAAAATGCACAAAATAATAACATCTTACTTAACGAATCGTAAGCAATACACAGTAGTTACACACAAAGTCAATGGTTCAATGAAAAGTTTTTCATCTGCATACCATACTGTTAGGTTTGGTGTACCGCAAGGTTCAGTTTTGGGTCCTCTATTGTTTTTATTGTATATAAATGACCTCCCCCAGTTTGAAAATTGTAAAAATATTTCTTATGCTGATGATACCACATTTCTATACTGGAATAAATCCCTAAATGCTTTGGAATATTCAATGATGGACTCATTAAGTGAGATACAGAAATATTTCAAGGATAATAACTTAAACATGAATATAGGAAAGACAAAATTACTCCACTTTCAGTATTCTAATCAAAACACTAATAACTCTGTAACTATAAATGTACAAAACACAATTCTCGAACACGTACAGAAAATAAAATTTTTAGGACTAATGTTAGATAAAAATTTGTCATTTGCACCTCATATAGACTTAATCTGTGGTAGAGTAAGCTCAGGCTTATATCTACTAAGGAGGCTTTCCAAATACCTCGATACTGAGGTTCTAAAAATTGTATATTTTGGGGTAATATATCATAACTTTCAATATGGGATCGAGGTTTGGGGAAATGTTAGTAAACAAAATTTAAATAGGTTGTTAATATTGCAGAAGAATTGTATAAGAACAGTGTATAAACTTAATAACAGGACTTCGTGCCGCAGTATTTTTAAAAATAATAACTTGTTCACTATTATTTCATTATATGTATATAAAATAATAATACATATTGTAAGTAAAAATGTACATATTATTAGTAGTAATAATCAATATTATAGTTACAATACACGAGGTAGGAATAATATACATAGAATTAATGTTAATAAAAGAACAAGTGAATCTGATCCATATATCAGTGGTGTCAAACTATATAACAAATTGCCACATACTATTAAAGCTAAGCAAGGAGAAAGTTTTAAAAAAGAACTAAGGAAATATCTTATAGGAAAATGTTTATACTGTATAGAGGAATTGTAAATATGTTGTATATAATTCTACTTAGTGGTATTTCATAGAATATGATTATGTTAAGGTTATTTTGTAATTTTTGTTTTGTTGTATTTGTAGTTTGACGATGCCCGAAACAAATTGTATAATTGTCTATGGGCTAATAAACATTATTATTATTATTATTATTATTATTATTATTATTATTATTATTATTATTATTAAACATCCTTCCATTCAACCCCAGAAAAAAACCTTATCCAATAATTCATTGTAACTGAGATACAAATTTGGCACCTCTTGAATATGAAACAAACTTACTACCCTCTCACCACAGAGATGGACCAGCTAATTGTTGTTCACTTATATTCATAAATATAAACTCTTTTGCCACATGTATTTCTCATTAACTATGGGTATTTTAATTCAACAGAACGACAAGTGATGGACTCCACCAATTGAATGGAGATGGATGTACTTTCCACTGAATAGAAGAACGGTTTAATGATTTGTGCAGTATGGTGAACATGCTACAAATGAAATGTAGATTTATGTTGGTGGCATGCAACTTGTGTGTTAATTTAACCACTAAAATCATGCAAGCTGTAGCTTTCATTTTCAATCAGCTGACTAGTTGTTTACAATTTAGTTAGGTTATCAGACTATCCATCAGTCTCTCGTGGTTCCATAGGGGAGGGGCTCTGTCTCCTTCAGCTGCTATTGTGTAAGCACTGCATACTACTACTACTACTACTACTTGTACTTCTGACATTACCAGAAGTAGGTCGAGCTGACCTACTCCCTTATAGGACTTGTTCAGATTGGGTAATCTCAATCAGGCAGTGGTTCCTGATACTCATGGAAGATTGAGTACATACTGACTTGGGAGACGCCTCAATGTTCTCGGGTACTAGCCTGCAGATCTAGTAGCCAGTAAGCATCTGGTGGCCCCACCTAGGTTATAGTCTTCCCGGATGGGTTGATGAGCGTAAATGGTGTATCCACTTCCGTCCCCTGTGTAAGAGCAGGGGGGACCTTTTTAGGAAACATGCTATTGACCTAATGGAAAGCCCCATGGAAGGAGTGCCTTCCCCGGTTTTAGGGGTGAGGGGAGCTTGTGGTAAATCTCTTGCCTCCTAAGTGGTCTCTCGAGGATGATGGAGCCAATGGTTAAGTGCTGCAGTCTGTGCTGGTTGGTGGATTTCAGCGATAAGTTCAAGAATCATGCAATGAATTTTCAATGGATGCGCATAAGCATGAGCTGAATATAAAAACACACCCTGTGGAGTATTAGCATGTATTCAGGTTCATTTTCAATTGTTTCTTGTTCTTTTTTATTGCCCAATATGGCTGCTAGGTCCCTAGACAAATGCATTTATTGTCAAAGCTCTCTTTTGTTTGGACTCAAAAAAACAATTGATATTCCTAAATACATCAAGTTTTGATTGTGGGAAGTTAATTTAGCAAGTCTACCCTATCTTTACGCGCTATGTGTTAATATTATTCACTCTATCTGATGAATTAGATATGATGCAACCACAACCAGCTTGGTGGTAGCTCAACAGCAAGTGAAACTATCAAAATCAAGTGATCAAAGCAATCTACAATCTTGATGAAACATTTTCGTGTTCATGAGTAGATTTTATTAATTCCTGATTTACCAAGAAAATTCTCCGTTGACGGATTACAGGGCATGAATCCTTGAATAAACTTCTTTTCAAAATTGGAATAGTGGCATCTCCAAAATACTCACTGTGCACCAAAGAAGAAATGGACATGGAACATTTAAAAAATTGTGAATACCTTATGGACATATCCATCATCAGACCTATTATAACATATGCGTGTGAAACCTGGGTCCTTAACGAAACAAATAAACAAAAGCTAATGGTATTCGAAAGGATATTACGTACTATATTTGGAGCAGTGAAACAAAATGATAATACATGGAGAATGCGTTAAAACAAATTAAATAAATTAATAAAAAATCTGATGCATTGCACTCACATGACTTTCTCTACTCTTGTACTAACCATTCATACAAACTTTTATTCCTATATCTTCTTAGTATTAGTTGTGATAAACATTTGTACAAATTATCTTATTGTTTATCTTGGTAAGAAGTAGAAATTATATATACATTTGGACTTAAGTCATTCTATTTCTGTGAATTTTATAGAATTAATGAAGTTAACGAAAGGTTGTATGAAATTGTTTCCAAGTTCTTCTTTGTTTATGGGCCAAGCAGCACCTTTACTTTGTATTTTCCTAATCATGGCGTTTCTCTGGTTGTTTAGTATTTTGCATTGAAATATGTGGTTTACTGTTTGGTCCTCTTCTTCACATTTGCACATTGGGTTATCTAAAAATCTAAACTTGTGGCGATTTGATCTTACCTTTCCATGTCCTGTTATCATTGCTGCGAACTCCGGAGATATTGGTAACCGTTGCTTCAATCTTCTTCTCACGGATGGGAAATATTCTTTGGTTACTGCTCCTTTCCTTGATGCTGTCCATTGTTGTTGCCATTCTTCGAGTCCAGTTTCTTTCTCTCTAGTTACTATAGCTTCTTTTGATACTTTGTCATCCGCAGCAGCTTCTTTTGCTAGTCTGTCCACAAGGTCATTTCTGTGTATTCCTGCATGTCCTTTCACCCAGCCGAAATGTAGTGTCCAGTTTGATTTTGACAGTTCAAGGATGTGTGTGTGTGTGTGTGTGTGTGTGTGTGTGTGTGTGTGTACGCGCACATGCGTGTCTAATGCTCAGAATTTGATAATAAAATCACTCTTCTTCTTGCCTCCTAATATTTGGAGACTAGATCTTGATTTTGGAGAATTTCATATACAATAAGGTGATCAAAGATACAACAAATGTAGATCTCGCTAAAACACACAATTTGTCTGAATACATTTTTTTATAGAGTGAACCATTTTGGAGACATTCCTTGTTATTTGTGTCAGATTTGGAAAACTTGAAATTTTCGTGAAATGGAACATCATTGTTCATTTCTTTATATGTTAAGCGTGCAAAAAGAACGGGATGTCAAAGCTTTAAAAGATTTGACTATCACTCAAAGCCTACTGTATTCCCATATTCCCCTTGCACCTACAAGGAAATAAGCAATAAGATAATTTGTACAAATGCTTATCTCAACTAACACGAAGAAGATTGATGTATAAGAGTTTGTAAGAATGGTTAGTACAAGAGTAGAGAAAGTTATGTGAGTGCAACACATCAGATTTTTTTTCTCAGTTTTATACGATAAGTAGGCCTAAAATACAAAATAATAGGAAAGTTATTGAACATTTATTTGGTAGGACTTAACTTACCCTAATCAGATATTACCAATCTAGCACTTCAAACAATGGTTGATCAGCTATTTCTTGACCACTATCAGCTATCAGATCTCTGTAAAACTGATGAAACCTTGGAGGAACATAAGATGTTGCAAAAATGTCCTTCATTATTGTCCTTGCACCATTATGCTTCCTTGGCAACTCAATACCAGTAAGCGATGGCCGACCAAGATTGTTCCTCTTTGTTATATCTACATTACCAAATTCCTCAACAGTACCATAAGAATACTTCATAAAACATTTAAATGTTCACCTTTACTAACCATTACGCATGCTACTTTACTAATTAGTAAGTATTTTATGCTTATTTTCAAACATTGTCCTTCTGGTTACAATTTTCATGAATGATTCAGTGCTTACAAACATATCCCACGTCATTTTAACTACATTAAACAGTTTAACTCTAGCTCTTTTTACTAGTTCTATCCATTAATCTGACATAACAATTACAGAAATAGCCTTTTTCTTTCTTTTCAATAACTTGGTGAAAAAATATGTTGCCAGATTTTGCACTAACAAAACTGACGAACAGTAAAACAACATAAAATTTAAATCTTTGTATCTTGTCAGACAGGGTAGTGTAATGTTAGCCCAAGTCACAGAAGATAGTTTGAACCTTCTCCAATTGATATTGTAACTAATTTTTTAACCAATTTTGATGGTTGCCCTATTTTTGTGAACAGCCATTCACTTTCTTATTTGTGCATCCTTTAATTCAATTTGTTAGTTACATGGTACAGACTTCTGTGCGAATTACTTCATCAACAAGTTTGCCTTAGTATGCGAGTCCCATTTATGTAATACCTAGTTTAATGATGTCTCGATTAATTAAGTCAAACTATATAAGTATGCCTTTTGAATTACCTATGTAAATACCAGTAAATACTGGCATAACCAAAACAGAAGTATAAGATGGTTAATTTAATTAAGGTACTTAAACTATGAGCAAGCTACTACAAAAACTTAATGTGAAGGTGTGGAATTTGCTATACTAAAGGTGATCCAACATAAGAACATAACTAATGTTAAGTAATACCTTTTTCATGTACTCTGTGACAGGATTCTGTCGAAGGAACTCTGTACTTTCACGTGTATAGAATCTTTCTGTGTCTTCAAGGAAGACATTCTGAAAAGATTCTTGATATACCGATAAATTCTGACCCTTGGCTCCTGGATCCTCTTCATTTAATCCTGAGGATGAATACAGAATGTATTATATTATTTATTTTTACATATAATTTTCACGTTATACCAGACTTCAAAGCAGTGCACAAAAAAATAATAAAAACAAAAGTGTTACTGGCTTTTAATGCCTCCTGGCATGTTACATCATAAAACTACCATTTACAGATGTTCTGGCTTAAAACTACTCCTGGTGTATTACAAACATGATAAAAATCATCTACAGATATTCTATCCCTCCTGAGCAGACAGCCATTTTTAATGCAGTTATTAGCATCCTGATAATTTAGATTTTCCTTGGATATTTGTTTTACTGCATCAGAAGGATAGTTTCAACGTCAACAAGGATGCCTTTTTTTCCTTCTTCTTTTGTGAACATTTTTAAACTGAAGGATTTTCTCCTACTACAAAGCAACTCAGATTATTTATAATCAAATTACTGAGGATTCAATTATAGGCTCAGCAAATTAAGCTATACTACTGGAATCTTTAGTTATAGATCATCTTCTGAAGTTTTAAAAGAGCTGTATTTTGGATGCATAGTTAAGAAGTTAAGAAAAGTGATACTCCAACTAGTGTTCTAAAATTATTGGCATTAGAGACAATCCATACTAGATTTCCAGAACACGAATGGCTCCATATTTATACTGATGGATCATTGATATCAAACCGAGATGGAGCAGGGGCTGGAGTCACATGTCACCTCTTTTCCTATTACAAATCTTTAAGTTATGGAACTACAAACTTTGATGGAGAAATTGAAGCAATTCGAATGGCCCTACAAAATCTTTTGTATAGAATTTCACATTTTCATCAAGCAGTTATTCTCTCAGATTCCAGGACAGCAATTATAGCAATTACTTCCAAGTTATCACCAAAAACCCAAACAATTATAGAATGTTGGAAAATCCTTACCCATCTAACCGCACTTCAAAAACGCCTAGTCTTCCAATGGGTACCAGCTCACTGTGGACTGAGTGGTAATGAGAAAGCTGATTTTCTTGCTAAAAAGGGTACCGGCAATGTGCAGAAACCTATAGTTAATCTACCATTTTATGCAGCTAAAAGATTAGTCAACTCTGAATTCAAAAAAATTATTGCAAAATATTACTATGAAAAATCAAAAAATAAAAGATGGGAACTACCAAACATTCAAACAGTAATTCCTGAGTATCCTCGAAAAACAGCAGTTGCAACCTTCAGGTTGTTTACAGGACATGATTGTCTGGCAAAACATTTAAACAGAATTGGGATATATTCTTCACCACTCTGTTCTCTATGTGATCTGCAAGAGGAAATGAACCGAGACCATCTTCAAATATGCCCGGCCACTTCTAGCACCCCATCCATCAGTGAAAAATATTGCAGAGCAAGAGGATTAATGACTTCATTGTCAGAAATCCAGCATTAGCTAACAACAACATTTGTTACTTTCTTATGGGTATCTTGAACTAAATCAATAGATATATTCATATTACAAAAGTGAATAGTGAAAATCATGAAACGTGTTCCTATAAATTCACCAACCAAACCAGTGTTCAGAGAGTTCCATATATTACCGTTAACTTGTATTTACATTTTCGAGGCTGTTGTTTTCATTCAGAAGAATCTATCATATTTTAGCAGGATCACCATTCCTATAATACCAGGGGATCACAAACTTGCATCTCACCTAAACAATAAAAATTTCTATTTATTTATGCCAACAAACTTACTGTTGGTGTTTTTGAACACACAAGCCATGTGTGGGCAAAGTTTGAGAGGTAGAACTGGAACTTAAAAATCCAATGCCACAACTGGGATTTGAACCACAGACCTTCCGCTTACCGGGCGGCTGCTCTACCACTGAGCTATTGTGACAAACTGCCAGAATGGCATTAAATTCTCAAACCAGTTCGTATTTCTCCTGGTAAACCACAAAGGCAGTCTCACATCAGAGACAAATTACCCCAATGGTGACTTACTATTGTAAGTACTTTATATCCCAGGATTAAATAACCTTCAGATGGTAATTATTATTTATTTATGCCAACAAACTTACTGTTGGTGTTTTTAAACACAGAAGCCGCGTGTGGGCAAAGTTTGAGAGGTAGAACTGGAACTTAAAAATTCAATGCCACAACTGGGATTTAAAGCACAGACCTTCCGCTTACCGGCGGCTGCTCTACCACTGAGCTATTGTGACAAACTGCCAGAATGGCATTAAATTCTCAAACCAGTTCGTATTTCTCCTGGTAAACCACAAATGACCAATGGCATGCAAGAATGGAAATTCACTCGCTGTGGGCGAACATTTACAACTTAAAGGCTTCAGCTCGCACTTAGGTTTCTCTCTGAATCCAGCCCTAAGAAACAAGTGCTACTTAAGATAGTAAACCCCTCTTCAACTTCATAAAAAAAAACAACAGAGATCAATAAAGATCTACAACAATGTATTCTCTCAAGCTTCCACGGCCATCGTTTAAAATATCTTGGCTATCCGGTTGTTGCCGCGTCAAATTATAATTTGACGCGGCAACAACCGGATAGCCAAGATATCTATAACAATGATTGTTCTGGGAGTTTCCAACACTCAATAAGCAGCTGATAAGGATGACTCAACCATAATATAGATTAGGTTAAAATTCAGTAAAAGAAGCAAGAATGAGTTAACAGTTGACTCCTCATTAATTTGGTTGTAAATTATATTTGCTTAATTGTATTTGATTTCACTTTTTGAGAGTATCTCAGCTGAACTAAAAATTAGCTTGTAAAAAATGTTTAAAGTAAATGTATGGCTATTACTACTAAACTGTATGAAGTACAGCAAATTAACCATTACTAAAACAATGAATTCCAAAATGCAAAAAAATTACACTTCCAGCTTTGGTAGTTCAAAACATGTTACATTACTCTATCGCTATTAAAATAATTAAATTCAGTACAGTCCCTATGAAAATTGGCAAATAAGAAAAAGCTGGTATATGATAAGGTCCGGATTTTTGGCAGTTCAACAACCCAAAGCATTTTCCTTGGTCCAATTTCCAACTAGATTTTGGCCATACTGCATGCAAAAATTAAAAAATTTGATGTTCTTACCTAACTCCACATAGCAGTTGATTACACCACTCACTAGCCTTGTGTTTATAGTTTCACCATTTCTTTCACGCTCTATCAACTTCAACACTGCATTTGTAACCTGTGTTCAAATATAAAAAGATTCACAAGTTAATCTGCAACAAATGCAACGCATGGTGAAGCTAAAAACTACATGTTTCGTTTGCATGAAACAAACTACAACATTGCTACTGCCCGTAAAAATTTAAGGGCTATATTTGCTAACAGCTGTACCCAGTTACCTTACCTCAGATTTTAGTATAAAAAAATCTGATACTGGTAACGTTACCATTCATCAACATTACCTTTGATATTTAAGATTATATCAAAATATAATTTTGCCAGAGAACAACTGTCCAGTTAATATAACTCTCTATGTGATCTGCAAGAGGAAATGGACCAAGACCACCTTCAAATATGCCTGGCCACTTCTAGCATTCCCTCCATCAGTGAAAAATATTGGAGAGCAAGAGGATTAATGACTTCATTGTCAGAAATCCAGCATTAGCTAACCACATGATCACATTTTGTGTTCAGATAAGGTTTTGCTTTCTAAGTTTGTCTTACAGGTCTGTTTTCTGAAAAAATGTGATTTTACACCAAAAAAATCCCTTTTCTACAGAGCAATTCTTGTATATATTTCGCATGTATCGGAAACAGCTAACAATTTCGCTCAAATTTTGTATTGAGATAAGGTTTCGCTTTTTAAGTTTATCTATGTAGGTGTCTCTCCTGACAAAAAAAGTGATTTTATACATAAAAAGCATTTTTTGTTCCCTCTTCCACAGAGCAATTCTTATATATATATTTATATTGGAAACAACAATTTGGCTCAAATTTTGTATTCAGATAAGGTTTTGCTTTTTAAGTTTATCTATGTAGGTGCCTCTCCTGAAAAATAAAGTGATTTTATGAGAGTGGTCTGAAAAGTTTCTGACCTAATAAAGATACAAGACATTTTTTCAGAAATTTTTCTTATATTTTTCAACATAGTCTCCTTGTAACTCTACACACTTCTCCCAGCGATGCTCCCATCTCTGTAACCCGTCCAAATAGTACTCGGCATTTTTCTCTGCAAAATAATTGTTCACGAAGGCGATTGCCTCTTCATTTGACGAAAATCTGTCCTCGGAGCGAAATTTTCAGATGAGGGAACAAAAAGAAGTCGCTTGGGGCTAGATCTGGTGAGTAAGGCCGATGGTCAAGCAGTTCAAACCGCAATTCGTGGATTTTCGCCATTGCAACCGCTGAGGTGTGAGACGGTGCATTGTCTTGGTGAAACAGGATTTTCTTTTTCTGCAAATTTGGCAGTTTTTCTGCAAGTTCTGCCTTCAGCTTGTCAAGTAATGATGCATAGTATGCTCCTGTAATGGTTTCTCCTTTTTGAAGATAATCGATTAAAATAACTCCATGACTATCCCAAAAAACAGTCGCCATCACTTTGCCAGCCGAAAAAAAAGTTTTGGTTTTTTTTTTGGAGCCGGTTCTCCCTTTGCCGTCCACTGTTTGAACTGTATTTTTGTTTCAGGCGTATAATGGTGAATCCAAGTTTCATCTACAGTAATTAATCAGTGCCAAAACTCCAATTTATTGCGCCTAAACTGCGCCAACAGAGTGCTGGAAATGTTCATTCAATCACGTTTTTGGTCTAACGTGAGCAAACACGGACAGCTTTCTCATGTCTAAATGTTGATTTAATATGTGACAAACACGTTATTTTGACATGTTCATAGCCTCTGCTATCTCTCTCACTTTAATTTGGCAGTCGTCTAGCACCATTTGGTGAACTATGGCGATGTTTTTGTAGGTAGTTGCAGTTTTTGGACATTCTGAATGTTCATCGTCTCCCAACCTCTTAAGACCACGTTAAAATTCAGCTGTCCAAACTTTCACTGTGGTAAATGATGGTGCAGAGTCCCCATACACAAAATCCAACTCATCTTTGATTTGCGTAGGTGAATTGCCTTTCAAAAACAAATATTTAATCACAGCTTGATACTCGATTTTGTCCATTTTCACAAAAACACATCAACTCAAACGACTGTTACGTAACCACTGAACGTTCCAAAATGGCTGAAACTTTGGTGAGTAACTGTCAATAGATGAACAACGAAATTCACTAGCTTTTATTTACGAGTGCTGCCATCTTCATGTTGAGGTCGGAAACTTTTCAGACTACCCTCGTATACATAAAAAGCATTTTTTGTTCCCTCTTCTACAGAGCAATTCTATACATATTTCATGTATATCAGAAATGACTAACGATTTGGCTCAAATTTTGTATTCAGATAAGATTTTGATTTCTAAGTTTATCTTGGTGCTGTATTTTTTAATAATTATATACTTTGCGTTGAGCTACGAGACTCTTTTCTTTCTCTCTGGGCGAGGTACTGGGTGAAATGAATGAATACTCAGATGTAACTTCACTATATATCACTTTATTAACACTTTTTTTGTCCCTTATTACACTTGTTATAATTGAATTTACTTTCGTAAATTACTGAGTGGTAATGAGAAAGCTGATTTTCTTGCAAAAAAGGGTACCAGCGGTGTACAAAAATCTATAGTTAATCTACCATTTTATGCAGCTAAAAGATTAGTCAACTCTGAATTCAAAAAAATTATTGCAAATTATTACTATGAAAAATCAAAGAATAAAAGATGGGAACTACCAAACATTCAAACAGTAATTCCTGAGTATCCTCGAAAAACAGCAGTTGCAACCTTCAGGTTGATTACAGGACATGATTGTCTGGCAAAACATTTAAACAGAATTGGGATATATTCTCCACCACTCTGTCCTCTATGTGATCTGCAAGAGGAAATGGATCGAGACCACTTTCAAATATGCCCGGCCACTTCTAGTGCCCCATTCATCAGTGAAAAATATTGGAGAGCAAGAGGATTAATGACTTCGTTGTCAGAAATCCAGCATTAGCTAACAACAACTTTTGTTGCCCCTATTTGTACTTTCTTGAGTCTTTCCACTTTTATAAAGTCTCTTAGACCCACGTCCACACGCATTACAGAAACGCGTCTTCACCTCTCAAACACACAGACGCTAATGACAAAATTGGCGCTTCTTTACATGACACTCTTTTTTTATATTCTTGCGCGTATGCATTCATTTTATATTTTCCTATGTTAAATAGTTCCTGTATTGTTAGGGAAGCGATCTTTATTCATTCTCCCTTCACTTTTAACATTAAATATATATGGTTCTTATACATATTAAATTTAAACATGAAACTTAACATTTATGACGTTTTTAAACAATTCTATTTTTCTCAACAATTTAAAAATAGCAACACGTTTTTGTTACTCAACTAATTCTTATCAACATGAAAAATAAATTACATTTCCAATAAATAGTTACATAAATGATTTTCTTTTGTTAATTTACTTGTTAATGGAGCCAGACTAACAAAATCTTCTCTCTTCATTTCCAGTACAGAGAACGGCTTCTGCTTCCTTGCATTTCATATAAGATTTGCCTACTCCTCAGGTGTATACACATACTGGGTACGTCGTTTTGTTTTTCATGTTGTCACATATATACATGTCGTTTTAAGTTTTCAATAATGCCAAAATCTGCATAACTCTCTTCTTCTGTAATGTGTTTGTAACCACACCATTCAGTTTTGCGATATTGGTAAATGCTTTAGCAGGCACAATTTTGCCTTTTCGTGTAGAATATTCTTTTCCACTATTCCGTGCTAACTTCCTGTTGTTGTATTTCCATTTTTCTACATCTCTTCCTCTTTTGTTTCTATTTTCCTCATTTTCTTCATTTACAAGCACAACAAACCTTTCAACATCAGCCATCTTGTTTCTAAACCATGAGATGTGAGAGTGGGATAGCCCCATATTCCACTCAGGATACCTGAAAGCTCTTCAAAAGACTTTTATCTATCTCTCCAATATGTCAAAGGGGCTATCCTACACTCTTAATAGTTCAATAAACTAACACTAGGAGGACTCAGCTTACATAATATACAACTACTATCTATTCATTCTAAGGTTGATCCGCGCGAAATTGAACCCAGGTGGCCAGTGCACAGTTGTAATGTATCCTTCCGCCATTCGCGCCAGAAATAGCCACAACACAACCACGTGGTGAGTGCATGCGGTACGTAATAGAAAGGAAATTATACCTTATTCCGCCAATTTAAAGAGTGATTAACATGTAACTAGAGACAATAAGATTGATAGTTACAACAAAATAAACGATGCACATGTCATTATTATAATAATTAACTTTAATAAAAGGTGGTTCTTCTAAAATTAGGCAAGTCTGGATCAGCATTAACCTGTGGTAGTGCTTTGTCAATTGTTGGCGGTTCATTTTTAAAAAAGAAATTGTGCACTGTGACACGAATTGCGTTTTTAACAAACTCGTCACATTCTTGCATGGCGTATTTTACACGCTTTCGTTTTCCCCGGGTGTAACCACTTTTCCCGTTTCAGCTTTTTCTTTACGAGCACTATTTATACTGGTACTCGAAACACCGGTGAACTCAGAAGTTAATTCCACTATTTCTTTGATGGGAACAGTTGGATATTTCTCACACAACTTATAATACACGTTCAACACTATTGTTTTTTCACCACTAGGCAATGGTTTTCCCGTGTTATGCTTTACATAAGTCGACGAAGACGCAAGAGCAAATTCACTGCGGCTGTCCGCCATGATTCTAAATAGAAACTGCTGGCTGTAAACAACACTCGGATATCAGGTAATTCACACGAGTTGCATGTTGGGACTTGTAGCTCTGTTTATCAGTATACATCAGCGTTAATTAACCTCTTAGGTATTTGTGTAGAATATTATATCATTTAACGATAAATTCATTCTAAAACTCAGATTACTAGAATGGGACTACTTCCCTGCACGCATTGCTACCATGTTGTACAACGGTGCACTGATCACGTGGGTTTGTTTTGACGCGGACAAACCTAAGACTGAACTTGGTATAGTTCAAGTTTGACCAAAATGAGGGATAGCCCCTTATTCCACTAAGCCCTTCAATTCTTATCAACATGAAAAATAAATTACATCTGCAATAAATATTTACATAAATGATTTCCTTTTGGGATCTAACCATATATTCTGTCTCAATCTATATAACTATATAGCCTTTACTGAAAAAAACACAGTTGTACATAAAAAGAAGAAAAAAATCTGTTCCCTCTGTTACAAATAAGTCACAATTTTCTGAATGTTTGAAATAGAAAGGCAACATATTACATTCACACTGTTTTCTCTACTCACTTTTACATCACACATTCACATCTCTTTCTCTCCTCATTCTTATACAAACAATTTTCCAGAGAAAAAAATGCAATTTCACCCAAAAAAATTGTATTCCCTCTGCTACAAATTAGTCATACAACTTTCTGTATGTTTGAAATGGAAATACTACATATTACATTCACAGTTTTCTCTACTTATTTTAGGTAGCACATTCCATCTCTTTCTCTACCACTCACTCTTCTGCAAAAAATACTATTATCTATATATACAAAATGGATGTTTGTATACATGTAACTGTTAATCTCGAAAACTACTTGACCTATCACTGCAAAATTTAGCAGTAATGTATTTTTCATGGAGAAGGCTTTTATGCTATTCATTTACTATACTCACTCTTCTTTTACAAGACACAATCACGCTTCTTTCTCTATTTGCACTATAAATACTAGGGCTAGGAAGTTCATGCATTTGCATGTTTTTTCATAGGGGTTAAAAATGTATGCTTTTACATTATGTGCACGAATTATGGAATTTTCAGTTATTTGGACATGATTTTATGGTGCATATAACTGCGTATTTTCTTGATTTTTGATAAATGCATAATATTTCAATATTATAGCCCCTATACTGCATATATTAATGGTTTTTATGGTTTTTTATTATTTTTTCCATCTGGATAATATTTTTCATATTGGTAGTATTGCACATGATGATGCAACTCACAAAGAATTCAATATTATAGCCCTTTTAATGATTTTTATGGTTTTTTATTATTTTTTCCATCTGTATAATATTTTTCATATTAGTGGTATTGCACATGATGATACAGCTCGCAAGGTGGCGAGAACTAATGTTGAGTCATGTTGTCATGAAGTGAATCATCCCCTGTTTACATCCTTTCAGTATATGCACTGCACAGAGAATAATCAGTGTGTTATCTGAGAGGTTTATATTAACAAAGATAAAGTGCAGGCCAATGTTTTGAGCAGCACGATTATAGCAATGCTTGCCTCTGCGTGGTCTTCAAACGTAACATTGCTGTGAACTGGTTCCCTCCAAATTAAATTAGGCGTATAAAATGTTAAAAAGCTCTTCAAATGCCAAAAATAAAACCAACTTCGAGTGCTAGATTAATTTACAGAAAGAGTTTTCGAGTTATTTAATATCTACAGATAATAGGATACTGTTTTGTCGAGCGTGTGAGTAAAATGTAGGAAGTGAGAAAATATTTCAAACAGTTCAGCACAAACCAGCAAAGCATAAGGATAACTTAATCAGAAAATTTGCAAAGAACCTGTTCAAAAACAGCTAGTAGAGTGTTTAGGAAGTAGGGTTACTGAATTTTCCTATGACTTGTGCCATGCATTTTAGCTGCTGATATTCTCTTCCTCAAAATTAATAGTCCGACATTTAAAAGCCTATACCAACCTTCTTGCCAAGTACACTTGACAACATGTGCCTGAAGAAAGTACACTGCGTAAGACTTATGTAGGACATTGTTACAATAACGTATTGTCAAATATACAAAATGACTTAGCGGTTCAGCTTGTGTGGTTGTCTGTTGATGAAACCCCTGATTTTGAGTGCCATTCTATTGCGAATATAATGGTGGGTGCTTTAAATAATGAACAAAAGAATACACCTTATATTCTTAATGGGTGCAAATTGTCGGCCACTGACAATGTAACTGTGACCCAGTTTGTGATGGACTCTCTGAAATTACTATGGGGTTACTTTTATTTGTTACTGATACAGGTCCCTATATGGTAAAATCAGGACAAACTCCGAAAGATATTTTTCCTAACATGGAACATGCTCTTCATCGCATTTCTGAGACAATACGTGATTCTTTCCTATAGGTAGAGTTGTGTCCAGTACAAAGAGAATTTTTGTTAAATCTCCTAAAAGAGTTAAGTTGTTTAGATCAACAGCACCTAATATCCGACTTCCTCCTGCACCAGTGTTAACTCGATGGGGAACATGGGTCGATGTAGTTTTATATTTTGCTGAGCACATCGAAATAGTCAAAGAGGTTGTTAATTCATTGGACTCGAATGATACTTCAATAGAACCTGTGGAAAATATGTCAGGCACTGGATTAAAAGAGGATCTTAGTTTCATATCTGCCCATTTTTCTTTCTTACCAACAGCCATAACGGCATTGGAAGCTGTAGGACCTCATTTGTATGAATCACTTACTGTCTTTGAAAAAGATCGGTTCCTGGTAGCATAGGACAAAAAGTGAAAGAGAGATGAATTATGTAATTTCAAAAAATTCTGGTTATAAACAGATGCGTGATATTTGAGACCTCCTCAAAAGGAAACCATCTGTCATACCAAGACTTCACTCTCTCTGTGAAGCAGTTAACATCATTTAAATATGCCCCAATAACATCTTGTGACGTGGAGTTTTTCACATTTTAAAAGTGTTTTGCGAGACAACAGACAATGTTTTACAGTTGAAAATTTGTGCAAAATGTTGGTTGTGAACTGCAATTTAGCAGTTAATACTAGCGGCGGGACCACTTCTGCTTCAACCTCTAAGGAATAAGGTAACTTTATTTATTATTTATACTAACTCGTCTTGTCTACTGCATAGGAACATTAATTGTTTTAATTAAATAGTGCATATTTCTTGGCATATTTTCAAGTTTTTAAGAGCATATTGGCATGTATATTTCAGTGTTTTTTAGGGCATGAACTTCCGAGCCCTAATAAATACAATTCATACAATTTCCTATATGTTTGAAATAGAAATGCAATATATTACATTCATACTATTTTCTCTACTCACTTTTGTTTTACATAACAATTCACATGTTATTCTCTATTTGCTCTTCAACATACAGTTAATACAATATATATACATAGGCTGTAAATGAATAACACTGCACGAATTTTACTGGTAATAGATGGCTCATAGACAATTAATTTGTGACAGGAAACCTATGGTCTAGGATTACAAATTACAGAACTGTGCCTTAAAATTGTTTGGGAGTATATACACCACTGGTCGTATCCATTGCAGCTGTAATTCATGATGAGAAAACAAGTGGACAGCTTTCGTAGCCTCAGTATTTAGCGTAATGGATATGTTACCAGGACAATGAAGGTACACATTAAGAGCTCGGGTTCAAATCTCTGTGACTCCATATTTTTTATGTTCTTTTTACTTCCTTTCTTTCTTAAGCACAGGCTTAATTTAATTTGATTTGCAGGAAACATTCGTGTTGTGTTATAATTTTTCATTTCACCAATATTTAAGCTTTTTATTTCAAAGGTGAGTTAATTAATAACACTGAACAACAGTTGCAACATATTTTTCCGGGACGCGTTTCAAAGGTTAACTTTCCTCCATTATCAACCGGACAATAACTGGGTTTCCATGGTGTTTCATGGTGCAAATGGTGAAGCTTCTTCTGGTGTTTCTTCTGGTGGCGGTTCAATGAACTTACTGAAAATGTCTCTATGAGGAATGTCGAAATTAAACCCAAATGACCTAGCTGTCGACGGGCCCTTAAACACCACCACCACTCGAAATTAAATACTCGGTTTCTATTTTTTAAAATAAAGATTTGTTCCCATGTGGACAATTCTTGTTTTCCGGTTATGTGTTTCAGAAGTTTCGGTTCTAGCTTTATGTCATGATTTTTTGTCCAAAAGTGAAATGCAACCGCTGATTTTTCTAATTCTTTACTCTTAATGTTTCTAACGTGTTCCTTGGATCTAATTTCTAAATTTCTTTTGGTTTTTCCTATGTATATTTCATTACAATCACTGCATTCAATTTGGTATATGCCAGATTTTTTGTTAGGTGGAATAGCATCTTTGATGTTTGAAAGTAGTAGGTTTTTTATGGAGTAATAGTTTACTGCTGCTAGCTGAATGTTGTATTCCTTGAACACCTTTTTAAATTTATCAAAGGCCCATGGATGATATGTGAATTTTTTGAATATCATTTTTGCTTTTGCTGCTGTGAGAGTTATAGCTGTTTCCGAACTTCTATGAAAGGAAGATATTTTTATTTCAAATTTGTTTAACTATTATTTACTCTTTCATGACCTAAATAGAAGATAAACACTGAAAACTGCATATGTACTTAAACAGATGGTTTGAGCTTAACTAATAGCTTACAAACAAGTAAATAACTGAAAGTGCTTGAAAGAGCTACATGTGACTGAATTATTATAAATATAAGTTGAATTGATATTAACATTAAATACAATAGATAGATACAAGCAGAAGAAAGGTAAGGAAACAAATTATAGGCAGGAGCAGATTTCAAAGGAATTGCTCAAAATGGTGACCTCTAACATCAATGGATAGGCAACATCAATGCAGAAATGATTCGCAAATGCTGGTGTGTTGTGAGTCTCATCACTGGCTGCAATAATGTGGGCAACCAGCGTCTATTCAGAATCAATTAATGATGAATATACCATAGTCTGAAGATGACCCCAGAAAAAGAAATCCATGGGATTAACATCCGGCAAACGGGGTGGCCAGGGCATGGTAGGACTGCCTCTTTTGATACAACTGTTGGAGAAGACAGTTTAGATGCTCCTGTATGTTTATAGCATAATGCACAGGAGTTCTGTCATGTTGGAAATGCATTTAAGTGCAAATATCAAGTGGCACCTCTTCCAAAAGGGCTGGCAGCACATCCTTCAGAAATGTTTTGTAAGTGTTGCCACACAGTCGAGGAGGAAGAAGGTATGGCCCAATGACCTGGTCAGAAACAGTGCCAGCCCTGTGTCTTCACCATAAATTGCTGTTGCTGGCTCTTCTGAACAGTGCCATGGGGTTTTGTATGCTCATATGTGACTATTCATGTAGTTTAGAATCAGCCCATCCCTGGTAAACGTGGCTTCATCAATGAACAGCACCACCGAAAACAGTTCTGGTGTCTGCCTTAGGGTCCATTCACCAACTGTAAGTGTAAATCACAATCCTCCAGAGTTAACGCTTGCACCTTCTGTAGATGGAAGGAGTAGAGCAGCTCCTCATGCAAGACTTGCCATATACTTGTGTGGTGACACTCATGTGTGCAATAGCACGAGTACTGGTTGATGGTTACCTTTCCAGTAAATGCGGTACGTTTTCTTCGAACTCTGGCGTGCAATGGATACATGTTGCACAGCAATCTGCTTTATTTGTCACCACAGAACTATGTTCTTGCAAACACCAATCTACAGATACAATAGTAGTTCGATGCAGCTGGCATCTATTGGGGTACCTTTCGCTATAAATCCATGCAGTTGATGTAGAACAACCTCCTGTTTCGTCATATACTAGATGCATGTAGGGCTGATTTGGCAAAATGTAATTTTGCTTCATGTTCCCTGGGTACCTATTTAACTGCTTCAATGTAATGTGTGCTGAAGGCAAAGAGGAAATGTGACATAAGAGACATGAGTAGGAAACAGTCAACATGACGGTGTTAAGTGTCTTCGAGCATTACTAAGGTCACCTACTGGCTGTATTAAAAATTTACCAAGGTAACACATAGGCACTCAGCGCCTCATTTGGAGAGTCGTAGCACTTTGCGCTATTGCTCAGTTCAATGTCTTGTGAATTGTTTACAGCTGGTTAACTGTGAGACTGAAAATTGCTCTTACTGACATGGACAACTATAGCCAACCAACAGCTTCAGACCAATTTCAATACATAACCGTATAGTCTAAGCCAATCACATGTGAGATGAAGCAAAAGTAAACAATACCCTGTGCATTGCTTATGATGGTATTTTGCTATTGTAAAGCATAAGCATAACATTGCTCTTAAGATGGAAAAGAAGGGAAAAAAAAGTTTATCCATCTCCAGGTTTGAACTCAATTTCTTGAGTTTATTAGGCCCACAGTCAGTTGGGATAACCATGTGGCCAAAGCACATGTTTTAGAGCTGCCTTGTGTTCCTTTAATCGTTCGTCATAACCTATTATACATTGCAATGGTGTGCAGCCACATGTTATGTCCACAATAAGCCCTTTTGGAATGTCAAAATTTAGAAATGCTTCTTCAGAGACAAAATACAGGCTTTACTAAGTGCCCAATAAGCACTATTTTGTTTCCAATGGCTACTCTTTACATATTTCTTTCTGGTTATGATTTAGTGATCACAATCTCTAAATACTTTGAATATGTATAACTTTGGTAACTTGACGCCATAGACCTCAGGTTTCCATCTCAAATTGATTGTCTATAAATAGCACACAAGCACCCACCCATGCCCCCGTGCACACGCATGCCCACCCACCCACACACACACATTTTCTTCCCATTATGGTGCAGTCTGATTATATTTGGTGATATTCCATCTGTTAGGGTGCATCAGTACTGCCAACTGTGTGTAAAATATAATCACAGTAAAGCTATAGCCATAGTTTTTGTTAATGCATTCGTTATTTTACTAGAAGTCCTTATTTTTGAGCGGATTACAGTGAAGGCAACCAATAGATTTTAAAACAAGATTCTGTTTAGATGTTGTATTAATCTGTGGACACCACTGTATTGTACGCACATGTGTGCGTGCGTGTGGTTTTGTCTTGAATTGCTTTAGGGCATTATATGCATTTATTGTTACTGTTATTTTTGTGTTTGAAACACAGTAGTGCATTAAATACATTACAGTATTTGGCATTTGGAAGAAATTTATCCAAAAGTGTTATTAGAGAACAAGATTTGTCAAAGGTGAGTAGGCTCATGAGTTATGTGGTAATGATGTTCCAGCATTATTATCATTTGAAAGCATGTTACTTTAAAATATGTGATATTTAAGGTTAGAATTAATGCTTTTACTCTGTACGTTGGCAGTACTGGTTTTTGGTGTAATGTCCACTGCAGTTTAGTATAATTTTGGCCATACTGAATTCTTGGGAACTACCAATAAGTTTCCCCTATAGAACAAGGTTGTGTCCAGCAACAAGAACAACTGTGTGAGGGTAGCTGGTTTATTCAAGGTCTTGCAATGCAGTTTGTATCAAGTTTCAGTTGAAGCAATGCACGAAGAGAGAGTAATGACATAATATGCCATATTATTCTCTACAACTTGAGTGTTTATGAACTTGTATGTTCATACTGAATCTCCCTGTGCTGTTATTTGAAGCCTGTAACTATTATCTCTGGGGAGCATATTCACACACTTTAGACAAACTTACAGATAACATCTGCCAAGACATAGATTTCTAAAATAGAACTACAAAAACATCAAAACTATGTTGCAAAAGCAGTTTCAGCATCTCCCTAGTGATACAGTTAAGTAAACTACTTTTAAAGTACATTGGGTTTATTGGGCAGTCACTCTATTAACAACAGTTGCTCGTATTAACTGCCAAATGAAAGGCAATAGTTTATCATTTGAGTAGGACCCTACCTTAGATGTGAAGATTCAATATATGGGTGAACCTTTAGTACCATCACAATACAATAGTAAATTATAACAAGTGAAGCCTTAATTATTTCTAAGCCAGTTTAGTCCTACTTGTCTTCAAACTTTAACTCTAAATGCATCTCCCGCTTGAAATATTGAGTGGTGCTTTTACTTCCTTATGCCTTACTTTTAATATAACTTGCTTAGCTGAAATATATTCACTTACCTGTTTGTTCAACTGTCTGAAGAGATTATCTCGCCAAGTGACAAGTGCAAGCTGATAAATCTCATATATTCCTTTGCGGCCCTCTTCACATTCCCGTCTCACCCAATGCCTTATTGAAAACCAAAGGTTTACTTTAATATACATTCTTGTGAGGCACAATTTTTAATATGACTCATGGTAAATAACTCACCTATTTAGGTAAGCACAGACACCATTTAACACTTTTGAACTAAATTGATATTCCTCCCACTGCCGAGTATAGAACTGAAGTACATCCTCGTCCATAAGATCAATTCCATCCTGAAAACATACAAAATCCATAAAATGTGGTCCAGTGAGTGAGTGATTTGGGTTTAAGGGCCCGTTGACAACTAGGTCATTAGGGCCTGAAGTTCGAAAATAAAAACAACCAAATTAGTAAAACCTCACCCCTAAAAAGTTAAAACGTCAAAGTTAAAATAACTAAAACAGAAAGTTAAAAGTACTAAAACGTGAGTTAAAATGGCTAAAAGTTAAAACTGGTAAAAACTTAACCTTGTAACACTGTTAAAAAGCTAAAGCCACCCTAAAATCCTAATTCCGCCAGGATAAAAAACACCTTACACTTGCTTGCCAAAATCAATCTTGGCAACAAACCGCAGTACTGCACTTACAGCTATGGGTCGTTGCCTAAAACAGAGCACAGTGCAAGGTCCAGGCCAACGGACTGGCGCTCACTAGTGTATTGCGGACAATCAAGAAGGACATGTGCGACGGAGAGTGGAACATTGCACGTCGCACAGACAGGCTCCGGATCACCGTGCAAAAGGTGTGCATGCGTGGCTCGAGTGTAGCCTATCCTCAGCCGGGTTAAAATCACCTCCTCACGTCTGGAATCCCTGCAAGATGTTTGCCAGGGTTGTACTGTGTCCTTGATTGTCCGAATGTGGTCCATAATGGAAGACAGCTGTTTATGTTGGTACTGACAACCTAGTTCCTCCCTCTGCCAAAATGATCTGCTATGTTTTTCAAGCACAATTTTAGCTACTGGTCTGGCAGGGGACTTGAACTGCTCCTAAATATGGCCAAACTACCAAAGGGTAACATTACAACTTAAACCTTGTTTTTCAAGCTATGTTATAATTTTCTTAATATCAGTTTGATTGTCATTTGTTAGCAACAGTTTTAACCTTTGTTTCCATATCACTGATGAAAGCTTACATATAAATGTTGTTGTTAGCTAATGCTGGATTTCTGACAATGAAGTCATTAATCCTCTTGCTCTCCAATATTTTTCACTGATGGATGGGGCACTAGAAGTGGCCGGGCATATTTGAAGGTGGTCTCAATCCATTTCCTCTTGCAGATCACATAGAGGACAGAGTGGTGAAGAATATATCCCAATTCTGTTCAAATGTTTTGCCAGACAATCATGTCCTGTAATCAACCTGAAGATTGCAACTGCTGTTTTTCGAGGATACTCAGGAATTACTGTTTGAATGTTTGGTAGTTCCCATCTTTTATTCTTTGATTTTTCATAGTAATATTTTGCAATAATTTTTTTGAATTCAGAGTTGACTAATCTTTTAGCTGCATAAAATGGTAAATTAACTATAGATTTTTGTACACCGCTGGTACCCTTTTTTGCAAGAAAATCAGCTTTCTCATTACCACTCAGTCCACAGTGAGTTTGTATCCATTGGAAGACTAGGTGTTTTTGAAGTGCTGTTAGATGGCTAAGCATCTTCCAACATTCTATAATAGTTTGGTTTTTTGGTGACAACTTGGAAGTAATTGCTATAATTGCTGCCCTGGAATCTGAGAGAATAACTGCTTGCTGAAAATGTGAAATTCTGTACAAAAGATTTTGTAGGGCCATTCGAATTGCTTCAATTTCTCCATCAAAGTTAGTAGTTCCATAACTTAAAGATTTGTAATAGGAAAAGAGGTGACATGTGACTCCAGCACCTGCTCCATCTTTGTTTGATATAAATGATCCATCAGTATAAATATGGAGCCATTCATGTTCTGGAAACCTAGTATGGATTGTTTCTAATGCCAATAATTTTAGAACACTAGTTGGAGTATCACTTTTTTTAACTTCTTCTGTCAGGTGTAAATAATATGTGATGTCTAATGTATGTGTTGGATTGACTTTAGATATGAAGTTTTCCTTTGAATTAGGAAGGTGTACATCCTTCTTGATGTCTTGAATTTTGGAAAGAAAGCTCTCCTGAGTCTTTAGTGTATGTGTAAAATTTCTCTTGTGCCATGTATTGAATGGGAGTCTGATCAACTTTTCGTGTTGAATAAGAGCCGCTTTTTCTATTTCATATTCAATGGGATATTGGTTGGTTAGTATTTCCATAGCTGCTATTGGTGTGGTTTTGATAGCACCTGTAATTAATACATGTGTATTAATTATATTAATAATATAAATGTAGCTTGTCCAATTCTTCATCCCTTGTTATGTTGTAATTGGTTTAGCTTTCCTTATATATTAATAGTTGTGAGACTGCTTCACAGAGGTGGTATATGAACCACCCTTTTATATCACATAAATTATAATGTTGTTCATTGGTTCATTTTTGTGCCTCTGAATTGTTTTTGAGGTAAGTCACATAGTGAACTGATGCCAGCTGGGTGGAATCAAAGGTTGGTTACCAGAAGGTGAAAATCTTATGGAAGGAAACACATTTAAATTCCATGGGGAATTAAAATCAATTTGAGTGCAATCCCATTTTCAATATAATCCATGTTTCTTGAATTCATTCCAGAATGAGATCAATTTGGATAAACAAGGCTTAAGCATAAATTCAAGCTTTTATGTCGGTCACTTGCTTTATGTTGGCAAACATGTAAAAAATAGGTTTTCTGTATATTTTAAGGTGGTTTTGAGGTTAGTGAATGTTTTGAGAAGAATATATTGTAAGATTATAGAAACAATAAAAGTATTTGTTGTGTTTTATTACACCACTTTCGCTAAGAGAACAAATTGATGAGCATGCAACATGTTACATACTGTAGAAGTTAGCATCTTTGGCAGATTCATATCGATTTGAACTTGCTAGGTTTCCATGCAACAAAATTTTGATCCGATCCCACTTGTAAGAGGATAGGATCCAAGGATTCAGTTCGATCTGACTTTGCTTTTCCACGAAGTACCCCATTTGGAATGAGAACTCTAATTGATTTGGATTCCCCATAGAAACATAATAACACTGAGATCTACGGGAATGGACTGCTTTCTATGCACATGTCACTCCAATGATAAATTTGTGAAACCACAGAAACAAGAGTTTACAATATGGCTCAGAACGCTTCTCATTGTGCATTAAATTCATCTATAATGTGGTTAAAAACAATGCAAACTAAATCTTGGGTAATTTTATAATGAAACGCCTTTGAATAACCAACTCTTTAAGAGCATGGAGTACAAATATTCGTTATATAACTAATTTCCCACAATGCTGATTTATGATAAATATTGCAGCAATGATATATTCTTAATAATTCTTTTCATCACTCTGTGCTGATTCTGGTCACCACCCTTAAGACACTGATTTATAAATATTTCCCTCTAAATATTATCCAAAAATAAAGGCTTTTTAATTTTAATCACAAACACTGAAAAAAAATTAATGTTATTTCATGGAAAGATAAGAGAAAATATAAGAGACATTTGATAACAGAAGATCCTACTAAATAGTATGACCAACCTATACCACTAACAAATGCATTAAAATTATGGGGAGCCATTTTATGTGAAATCTTATACTCAAATCATATAAAAGCTTGGACACACTCACATGAATAGCTGACACATAATCCACAGGTATGATGGCTGGAGTATTTAAAATTAAACAGCACTCTTCTACAAATTATTCTCACAAAACCTTAATCTTTTTTCTACTTCATGCTAATGGAGCTAAATGTTTGCAAAAATGGTTCCATTACAAATTTTGTTTTAGGTAAAAGAGAGAAAGAGGAAGCTGATGCAACAGTGAAATTTTTAAAAAATAGGTCATACGCTGACTTTGAAATTCTGCTCCTTGCATGAGAAACAACCAATATTTTGGGAATGATCAATGCTAAAAAATGTTTGAAAAACCATGTTTTAACGAGATATGTACCTTTTGTGTTATGTTTATGATATGTCTTATGGTTCACCAGTTACGCAAAAGTATGTAAAATCCATTTAGAAGAAAGCCTATTAATAGAAAATTCAAGAATACGTTTTCTTTGCCATGCAAAATCTTATAAGATTGAGAGAGGTAGAACTGGTGTTTAAAAACACCAACAGTAAGTTTGTTAGCTTAAATAAATAATCTTATAAGATTATTTAAATCAAAATAGAGCCATATTTGAAAAACTAAAAATATAAGGAAAAAGCTTTACAACTGAAGGATAGCTTGAACTGGGGGTTTTCTTGAAAAACTTCAGATTGCATCCACGGAAGATATTGAACTTAATACAAAGTTGGCTTTTATTTAACATTTCATTTGTTTAGTTACACTGTTCTCTCTCGTACAAAAATGGAATCTTTTTGTGGATTGACCAGTCAATTATCAAATTTTGGATGGAATACAATACTTCCTCTGTGTACTATTACTTAGTTTCAAAGAAAATAATAAGCAAATAAACTGTACATTGTGTTTTTAGAAGTCATGAATTTTCTCCCAATAAAACTATGGTAGTGACACGAGCCTAACATTAAGAGAAGAAGAAAACTGTATATGGTTTTTGTAGACTTAAAGAAAGAATATGCTAGAATTGCAACTATTGTGGCATCAACTATGGAGCAAAGGTGTGAGTAGCCATATGGTGAAAACACTAGAGCATCATAAAGCTAATACATTTTGTGTAAGATTTGTAATAAAGAGAAAAGACAATACAAAAGGTTTAAGACAAGGTTACAAATTAAGTCCAGTCTTATTTAATTTATTTATAGATGGCATTTTAGTGGAGATCAGGGGGAAAATAAATTCCTACCAGCCTTAAATAACAGAGCAATTCCGCAAATGTCATACCGAGTGTTAAAATTTGAAATTAAAGTTTCACTTTTTTTACTGAGGAAAGATGATGCTAGATACACCAGAGTATCTTATGAAGTGAAAAATAAATGTTTTTAATGTGAATATAGGTTCAAATTTCACTTCTTACCCATATATTTCCAAAACACTAAAAATAAGCGTGAATAACAGTGATTTTCATATCAATATTTCAGGAGCTATGTACAACTGTTTTAATTTGTTTCTGCACATCATACAATGACTCTTCGTCTTTGAAACATGTGTCAATGTCAGTTAGTCACGGTAAATAAAGATGAAGTCCTCTGGAGGGAAAAGTAATAGACTGAACAACTATCCTTTTTGATTCTGCATCATTACAATATAACAAATTAAAAGGTATCAGAAAGTTTTCCTCTATAGTCATACATTTTCCCACAAAACACATGACTAACGGACAGTTAGTGCAAGCACCCTGTGGTCGTCATATGCGTACAGTTGTTTGTGAGACTTCAGTCAGGATAGACACATCAGTCCGTTTTTGACTACATGGCTAAAACATCAGCCCAAAGACAATGTGAATACAAATAACATCTGAAGGAGCAAGGCAGTTATGCACAATGGAAGGAAAAAATAAAAGTGACTATGAGGAAAGGAAGAGCAATACTGAAACAAACAAAACACGGAAGAGAACACCTCAAAGCTGAATATAGGAGACATAAGCAAGCACAGCGGCCAAGACAGAAGATAAGAGACCAAGAAAGGATTGATAAGGATACTCCATCAACATCAACTGCTGTCAAAGTGCAATACTGCATTTTGGAAAGTGCAGAAAATGTGTTGAAGTATTGCCGCAATCTCCACACAGAAGAAAAGAAATGATTCGTAAGTTAGCAGTTGAAGAGAGATTACATGTTGTTCTGTCCCAGTATCAGGAAAACAACCATCAGAGGAACTTAAAAGTGCAATCATCAAGTTCTATCAGGATGATTCAATATCTTACCAAGCTCCTAGAAGATATATTTTATTGAAATCTGTGTTCAAGGAGAAACAAAAGAAGTTTGCATTAGATATCTAATGGTATCATTAAAAGAAGCACATGCACTCTTTCTACAAGACCGAGAAGAAATGTCCGTGGGGTTGACAAAATTCGCGAAATTACGCCCTGCTCACGTGTGTCTTCAGAGTCAGATCCCACAGTGCACATGCATTATACATGAAAATGCAAAGTTTCTTCTCAAGGCATTGTGTAAAAATCACATACTCACTGAGACTGAATTTCATAAGTTTATAGCACAAGTGGTTTGCTATCAGAAATTGAGTGAATGTATGCAGGAAGGATGCTCCAAGTGCCCAGGATTGAGTGAAGAAGACATTTCGGATGAGCTACATGCAAATGGAACCTGTGAAGTTCACATAATGTTGTTGTTTTCTAGTGCCTTGCATCTGGCAATGAAGCCATTAGCATTCGTGCTTTCCAATACTTTTGAACTGTAGTTTCTTCTGATCTTAATGCTTCACAGGTCTTCACATAATGGAAGAATGGAAATTGAAGTAAAAAAGGGATCTGTAAAAGACTGCATTGAAGAACTGACCAATTGCCTGCCATGTTTCCTAAATCACGTTTACGTAAAAAGACAGCAATCTGAGGCCTTTAAGAAGGCTCAGGAAAATGTTGCAATTAGTGAAGCTGTGATACAGATAGATTTCTCTGAGAACTACACATGCAAGGAGCAAAATGAAGTTCAAGCTGCCCACAATACACAGATCTTAATATTTACTGCTGTTGCCTGGCATTGGAAAGAAGGTATTGGTGAAATTCAGAAGCAATCTTTTGCTTTGGTGTTCTGATTATGTATCACATGACAAATATGCAGTTGATATTTGCCTAAGGAATATATTTTCAGAAATGTTGGATATTGTTCCGAATCTTGAACTACACATTGAGTCATGTGACATATCTATCCGAAGTATTTGGAATCCAAATTGAATGGCACTTCTTCAAATCCTATCACAGAAAGATGCGATTGGAGGACAAGTGAAGAGGATGGCATGGACAGAATTTGTCAACACTGTTAGGAAGAAAACCAAAATATGTGTTCTTGAGGTTTCTCTGCCTGAAATTGAAGCAAAAGAATTTTTCGACAAAAGATTTGAACGTATTTCACTTATAACGTCCACTCAGCGGGTTCATTATATGAAAGTATTAGGTTTAAATGTTGTGAAATATGCTTTTCTTTCGTGTGCAGAAAGTGTCAGAATGATGCATAACTGTGCAGTGTAGTGTAATAATTTGTGCATATATTATAAGGCTACTGCATTTAGCATTCCTGCACTATGAGGAGTTCAATCCAGTATCTTGTGTTGCATGTATGTGCTGTGTGCTCTCATGTGTCATTTTTGTTATGGTTTTGAGTCAGCTTTTTGTACTTGCAATGACGTAACTGTGATAACAAATGAGAGCTGTCAACATCTGTTTATGTTGCATGACATTAATGCTTCTCCAAAGGATATGATGCTTCTCAAAACGATAAATGCAATTACACACCTGTATGTATTACATGTATGTAACATAGAATACATATCACTATGATTTACCATATGTTATGCCATGTAAAACAAAGACAATGTATTACAATTTACGCAAATGTCAGTGAGTCACAAACTCATGTCAGTCACGCTGACCTTTTGAATAAATATCTCCAGAGGAGGCTAACATATCAAACCTTTTTTTCAGGTCATTTGAAAGCTTAGAAGTTCCTCTCTTAAGTGATTTTTCAGAACAAATCAAATAAGAAAACTTTCAGAGAAAATGGAGGACAAACATTTGAACTTGGAACTGCAGTTGACAAAAATCTCAGTGAGTCACGAAAAGTTTGGCGCTCATTATTAAATAATTGTTTCACTTTTTTAAGGTTTTTATATTTCCTATCACAACTGCCAATATATTCTCTGTCATCATATGTCGTTAAAATAACATGTTTACACCTATCTTGATCTTTAGACAGACATTTTAAGAAAATGTTTAAATGTCAGTCACACGCGGAATTGCTCAACATTCAGATTTCTGGGCTGCAATTTGCAGATGAAGTGGTGGTAGGATCAACCACAGTTAACGGTGGTTTTTAATGAAACAGCATGCACACACAAAATTTTAGTTATCCAATATGCCTTCCAGGTTTAAGTAATGAATGCTGTATAATGCACCATAAATCCAATGTTATGTTTCTGATTTTGAGTGATAAGATCCTGTCTATCTACAGGGCACAATAACAGATAGGGCAGGCACCGGTCAAATGAATCTGAAAGTCTATCAATTGTGAACCAATATTCTACATTTGTAGCACTACAAAGTGTGTACATGTAATTAGACATATTTGAGTTTGTCAGACAATTTAACATACATAGTTGTTACAGTTGCAGCAGAATACTTTTGCTCTGTTTATCTACTTGATGAAGTTGTTTTATACCTATATGTACAGTGACTTAGTGAAACATAAAACAGAAATGGTTTTTCTATGTTTAACTGATGAACTTTTAAGCATAACAGAAACAAAATTATATCTCATAATATATAAAAAGCCAAGGCATAATACAATTAGAACAATTAAAGGTCTAACTGATGAGAAATTATGAATAAGCAACTTATATAAATTATAGAATACAAGAAAATTAAACTGCAACTTATACTAATTTTTTTTGGTTAGTTTTCTGTTGATCAGCCTATAAATATTTGGGCAGGTATTTCATGCTGCCTTGATTCTAAGTACTGCATAAAGATTTTCATAAAAAAACGCATATACATGTACTGCTGTGCCAAATATTGAACCACCACTACTATTCCTGCTGTGATGTGTCCAGACACTGCTTGGTAAGCAAGCTCTTGGTGCTGTCTACTGTCCACCACTCTAAAGTAGCGTACCTGCCAGAGCCTTAACATAAACTAATCCACGTAAAAGTTGCATTGTTTTATTTAAATTTAAAATATATTCCAAAATTAACAATATGAACTTAGTAAACCTATCTCTCAATTTTTAAGATGTGAATGTTGGCGATAACTACAGGTGAGTACTAGACACTATGGATGATGAATTAGTAATGACTTCTTAGAAAATTTGCTGAAGTACGTAACTACTACCTTCATGATGAAACTAGCAAAAGTTGTTCCTGTATACAAAAAAGATGATGTAAACAATATAAATAATTATAGGCCAATTGCCATTCAATCAGGTTTTTCGAAAGTTATGGAATCGGTTATGTATAACAGGATTGCTCCTTTCATGGAAAAGTTTGTATTTAGTGATAAACAAAATGGTTTCCGGAAAAACAAATCCATACTAAATGCCTTTTATGCGTTCATTAAGGGAACACTGGTAGGAATTGAAACTGATGATACAACAGTTGGTATATTTATGGACTTGAGTAAGGCCTTTGATTTAGTTGACCATGACATATTATTGACAAAACTGGAAGCCTATGGAGTGCATGGGATAGCGCATGAATGGTTCAAGTCTTACATAACTGACAGACAACTAACTGCAATAACTCGAGATAATAACACTGTAAAATCTGAAACAAAGTTAGTAAGGTGTGGAGTTCCTCAAGGTTCAAATCTAGTGTACATTAATGATCTGCCAGTGAATATACCACACGTTGAGACTATATTATATGCAGATACTAATTTTATTCTCAAAGGCAGTAATTCCATTGATCTACAAGTTCAAGCTGATAGTACAATGAAAAATATGGACAAATGGTTAGCAGCAAATAAACTAGTGCTAAATGGAAAAAAGTCACACTGCATGTGCATCACAAACTCTAATAGAAGTAATAAATCACTAGGACCAAAAATTGTATATAGCAAAGAAACCATACAATATGTCTCCGAAACAAAATTTTTGGGAACCATAATTGATAAACACTTAGATTGGAAAAGTCATATTAAGAATGTCACAGCAAGAATAAATTGAGTTCATTATGTAATACATGTCCTAAAAAGCATCAGTAACCTACAAACACTAAAAATGGTTTACTTCTCTTATGTACAATCTGTGCTTGCTTATGGTATATTTATATGGGGATCCAGTAGTGAAATAAGTGCACTATTCATAATGCAAAAGAAAATACTTAGACTAATGCTAAATTTGCTCAGGACAACATCATGTAAACCATACTTTCGGCAAAATCACATTCTTGCGCTGCCAAGTCTGTATATTTTAGAAACTGTTTGTTTTATAAGGGACAATATTCACTTATTTAGCATAAACAACACTGTTCATACACATAGTACCAGAAATAGTAATAAAATACACATACAGACTGCCAGAACAACAAAAAAGGTAAATTCCATACTGCATAGAGGCATACACATGTATAATAAAATCACAAATAGAATCCACAGTAGCAGTCAAACTAAGTTTAGGAAAGAAGTTAAAAATTTTCTAATTGAGCAAACCTTCTACAGTGTGCAGGAGTTCTTTGACTCATTCTCTGAATAATTTTATCTATATATATATATATATATTACTGTAACACTGTCTCTGTATATATATATTATTATTATTATTATTATTTGATTCACTCTCTGAATAATTTTATCTGTGTTTAATCTGTAGGCTCTATATATATAAATAACTTATACTCTTATGACTGTAATGCTGTCTCTGTTATTATTATTTGTATTCATGATATTGTTTAAACCAATATTAATTATTTGTATTCCCTATTTAAAAATTGACGAAGCCATGAATTTGTAAAAAAATTCTTACGGTGAATAAAGACATACATACATGGTGATGGGAAAACAAGCATTCTTGACTATTATTTTTCATGGTTATGTTGATAAGTGAAGGAAATCTTTCTCACTATCAGTTGTTATTAGAGTTGGCTTCATAAGTTTTGGAGTTTTACTGTTCAGATATTTTTATCTACAATTCTAGACATATGCATGTTTTAACTAGAAATACATCCATAAACAAACAAGAATGCGCATTAATCACATCATCTGTACCACACAAATGAACAATAAGCATATTCAAGTAACAATTTAACCAATAAAAAATAGGCCAAAGATTCATTTTCAACAGGCCACATATTAACTGTCACACCTTAAAGAAAAAGACAAGTATTATTGTAAAAGTGAGTCAGTATCAAAAGTCACTTATATGTAAATCTTTGGTTTCAAGAGTTACTTGTGAGTGATTTTCAGTGTTTCAACACTGACTCAATTTTACAATAATTTAGATTCACATCTAAATACCAGCTTATTCAAATATATGCAAATAGACAAGTATTGCAAAACATGGAAGTTGAAGGTGAATTGAGGAAAGACAGATTGTAGTATTTATGAAAGGGCGAAAAATTAAGCAAATATGAAAAATGGAAGATAACATTTGAGTATAACACAGTAGAAGAATCCATATATCTCAGTTAAAATAGATGGTGGAGGTAAATGGAAAAACTGAAAAGGTTTGCACTTACGAAAAGTAAAGGAGAATTGTCTTAGAATAAACTTTGAATGTAATGGGTTAGGAGAGGTATGGAGAGGAAATAATACCAAGGCTTCTGCAAAGCAAGGATAGGATATGAGCATACAGAAAAAATATTTATCTACATCTATCCTAAAATAGCTGATAATGAATATGAATAAACAGTTAGTGAAGCACAACTGTTGGAAACAAAAACCCTTAATAGCCTCACCATAAAAATAAACTGCCGAGAGATAACCATACCTTGAGTAGGCTGATTAGATAGTTCCGAAGAAAATCACGAAGTCTCTTGTATAATTCCAGGCCTACAAGCTGAGCTCCACCTGAAACTTGCCCTTTCTTTGATTTAGTTGAAGTATTTCTGTTGATCTGTTGATGAACACTTGTGCAATAGTTATACACATGCCTGGTTTAAAAGTTAAGGAAATGGTCCAATTAATTGAACAATTATTTTAAATTTCTCTCCATTGTAATACCTTAAAATAATGCATATTTCTCATCTATATGAAAACCTACTTTAACCAAGAGGGAATTTTCTGGGATTTTCTGATTGTTATGATAAGTTTGGTCATTTACATTTTGATAAAAAATATTTTTAGAGGGCTACAATGTTTTGTTTCAGTTCACATATGCAACAATGTGCTGTAGGATAAAACAATGTTGCCATTTATGGTCAGTATAGTAAGTGACAGTTGTCAACTTTGAAAGTGTTCTCAACATGAAAAAGTTGTCAAAGTGACAAATTTGTCAAAATATTTTTTTGAGCTTTATCTTATATATTTACTGAAAATTCAATATTGCATTAAACCGTTGCTTATGTTTGGTGTTTGTTATTAACTCAGAAAAGACATCTTATCAATTTTGAAAACACTGCACAGGAACATATCAGACAGAAACAGGGGCTTAATTTCCATTTGTATTTTACATGCTACTAGATGGTGATAAGCAAATAGCATACTCCTCTCATTTGGAAAATTACTTTTTGCGCCATCTTGAATAATCTAAGCTCAGCAGCTAATTCTGCAAAATTTCAACAAAAATGCCCTTTAAGAAAATGCAGAAATAAAACAGACAAATAAAGATCTAGATTACTAAAGGAGATAAATGAAGACAAATATGGTAAGCCCTTCAAAAGTATATTTGTGACATTTCATATACTGATGAGGAGCAGACAGTTTTTGACAATAATTAAACCTTTCAGTTAAACACTTTTTGAATTCAGCATTAAAAGATTATTAACCTTTAAAAACGTTATAGAACAGATCTTATTCTGCAATAGATTCCAAGCATGCTAACTGTATCTGCTAAGATATTTTTAATTCATTACAAAATTACAAGTTAATCAGAAATTCCAAGATGCACCAATACTTTATTTCATATAACTTTTGGTTTTAATATGACTTAGCAATTCTTAATCACACAGCTCTTTGCTTCAAATTAATTTGTGGAACTCAATATCAACATTTGGCATCCACATTCAAGATGTTCTTGGGCTTCGAGCCAGGTGTAGTGATGAATAGTCATCAATGTTTCGGGAGTGTACATCTCTCCCATCATCAGGATGATGAATGACTAGCAAGAGTGAAAGGACCAGTGTATGTACTGTCCGCTAGTACATACCAAGCAGAAAACACCCAGTCTAATGTGGAGGTGGTTCAACGCTCCGTTGGAATCTCTGTTTTCTGAGCCAGTCAATTTCCAACTTTAAGGCTGGTTTCCAGGAGGGACTAAACTGCAATTCAGCATTCCGGTTCAGTGTGCTCTTCTCAGAGGAGATGGACAGAGCCTCCTTACCTCCGTTCCCAGAAACCGCTACATTTTGCCGCAATGGTCGTTTCTTTGAAGTCAGCTCTGTGGTCTTCTTCAAAGCAGTGCTCCGCCAGCCCTGACTTGTCAGGCTGCATTAATTGTACGGACCGTTCGTGCTCCTTGACTCTGGTGGAAATGGTCCTGCCGGTTTGCCCTATGTATGGTGCCCCGCATTCACAGGGGATACGGTATACCCCAGGTATATTAAGGTCCAGGTTGTCCTTTACTGGTCTCACTAGGTGTTTGATCTTCAAAGGCGGTTGTGGATGGTTCTGATATTGAATTTTGCAAGATTTCTACTGATTCTGCCGGATAGATGGATATACTGGCAATCTATCTGGCAGAATCAGTAGAATTCTCGCAAAACACAGTATCAGAACTATCCACAAACTGCCTTTGAAGATCAAACACCTACTGAGACCATTAAAGGACAAACTAGAACTTAATGTACCAGGGGTATACCATATCCCCTGTGATTTACTTACTTTAAACATAGTTGAATTTTGTAAAATTAGACTATTAGGTCAGAATAACCCATAGTGTTAAGAGAAGCCAGCAATATTACAATATAATAAAGCCAGTAATATTACAATATAATAAGTATTTGTATAACAACTTCACTTACAAAATACTACTTATACTGTAATATTTGATTCGCTTCACTGTCAATAGCTTCTGTTTTCATACATTAGATGGTCATTTACACAGTTATGTTGGTAAAGCTGTATCATTAGGTTGTTCATAGTTATAGAAATACAAACAAAATTTATATTGGTATATTTACAGAGACCCAAAACCATAAGAACTGCTGCACGGTGTTTCTACATTGTGCACACGGAAACACGATAACAGCAGCTGACGTACAGAAGGTCACACAGATTACTAATTTTTCTTTCTTTCTTTTTTTTTTATTAACGTTCTCCAACATTGTGTCATAGATGGTTTATATTATTTTTCTCTGCTCTGGAAGTACAGTATAGAGGTGATGTGATATCATATGGTTGAATTATTACCAGCGTGCTTTATTATTTTCTTCTGTACTTAGTCACAAAGTGTATTATGGCTCAGCATTTGTTTTCTACTGCACAGTATGTAATTATGTGCAGAAAGATTTCCAGATGTAAAAGTTCTAGGACATACAACAATTCATAAACTTTACAAATAATTTCAGGCCACAGGAGGTGTTCAAGTTCAGAAATGTAAAAGATGCATATGGTTCTTACCAAAGAAACATTAGATGACATCAGTCATTGTTTGGGGAATTCCCCCAAAAAATAGCTTAGGTGTCTTTCACAACAGACAGGCATTTCTTACGGTTCTTTGCAAAGAGTTATTCAATTGCTAAAGTTAAAACTGTATAAAATAATTGTGGCACATGCTCTTCAACCAGGTGATCCTGTAATTAGGTGCACATTTTGTGAGTGGACCCTCTGTAGTATATACAATGGAGGAATTGACCCACATTTAGTATGTTTCATGGACGAATCTTAGCTTCACCTTCATGTATATGTGTGTTCACAAAATAATAATTATTGGTGCTCTGAGAAACCTAATATTGTTCATAAAATACTCTTTCATGATGAAAAAATTGGTGTATGGCATGCCATTAGTAGAGAAAAAGTTATTGGCCCAATTTTTTTCGAGTCAACAGTTGACGTCAATACATACGCAAATACAATTTTGTCCCTTTTCTTTTTTTTTTTTTTAGAGAATTAACTGACAGGGAGCGTGATTTTGTCTTTTTTCAACAAGACTCTGCAACAGCTCATACAGCCAATCTTTTGATGAGAACAACTGAGTGTATGTTTTCAAGACAGAAACTAGTAGAGATTTGTGGCCCTCTCGGTCCCCCAACCTAACCCCTGTGATTTCTATCTACATTAAAGCATAAAGTGTACAAGACAAATCCACATACCCTGGAAGAATTAAAACTTAATATTCGCCAGCATTTCTCAATGTGAGCTATGGCGAGTGATGGATAATTTCCTAAAGAGGTGCCAAAAATGTATGGACAATGATGGTGGCCAGTTTCAGCATCTTCTTTAATAACATTGGTAAGTTAAGCCTTTAAAACTAATTTTAAAAATATTGTATGGTTTCATCCGCACTGTTCTATGATAGCAGCAGTTGGCAACAGACACACAGTGCGGCCGGTTCAAAGTCTTTTGGAACACCCGTTAGAATGACGGTCAAGAAACTCTGTGCACCTGCAGTCTGTCACACTATTTATCGTTGCACAAAGGTGTGGCTATTTGATTGGTTGTTTTAAGAAATTTACCCTTACACCGTGACCTAAAACAGCCATTGAAATGGCCATGATAAATAATGTGACATAGACCGGAGGTAAAGAGAGATTTTCTTTGGCAGTCATTGTACGATGTTCACCAGGAACTCTATAGCAGCAGTTATGAGTGGGTATTTTATGCAATAAAGGCATGCTGATCTGGCAACATGAGACAATGCAAACTCGCATTTCATGTCTATACACTTTCTCTTCAATCTTTTTGTGCTCAAGAAAGGTTAACAACAGTTTTGTGAGTTAACTACATGAGATTATTCATTGCATCCTTTTTTATATAGATTTTATAATGCTTTCTTTAGAATCTTTCATCAAGGTAAGAAAAATTCCAAAGAAGCAGCAATCAACTTATGGCGTGTCCCAATGCAGCATTATAATATGCCAACACATGACTTAATTCCCATTTCTAAGGCAGCAGCTGCAACAAATGTCCATTCTTTGCCACAAAAAGCAATGAGGTATATTTGCATCAAGCAAACACTGGAAAAAAATACTGTAGAATCCTGAAATAGAAGACCGTGCTTTAGTCCCATGTTATAACGATTCTGTGGTATAACAAGATGTGAGCTTGGAAGTGACAGAATTCAATCCCACGGAGATGGTGGGAAACATTTGTGCAATAATAAATTACAGTACATTGTAAAGTACATAAGGTACACCACTTTTAAATGCAATTACACACCAGTATTGACTGTATTCCAGTCCTGCAACCAATCTTAATTTATACAGTACATATAATGCATGTACCCATTTTACACTAACCTAATTTTACATTGTCTGAAAGAAATCAGTAAGTCTTGCTTGGCAACATAATTCACATTTTTTTCTCTACGTATTGTTTGATTATAGCAAGATAAAGATGAATACTTTCAATACACACAATCATCATGTTTATGGTACTTATCACTTCACCAACATGCAGAATATCTTCTTCCGTCTCGTTACTTCAGGAAATTCTTAGCAATGCTGTGGCCAAGCTCTGGAACATCCCCACTTCATTCCTGTTAAGATGTTTTAACAGTGAAAGGTGCCTCTCTGCTCTTTGTATTACATTTTCTATTTGTTTGGTCTATATAAGTTTGGTATCAAATATAACTCCCAAATACTTTGCTTCCTTTGTTTCTGGTAATTGTTGACCCTCAAAATTTAGTTGTATTTTTAATGGTTTTTTTTCTTAGTGAAAAGATTTGGTAGTTTGATTTTGTTGTATTAACACTCATTAAATTTTCTTTGGTCCACTTTTGTAGGTTGGTTAAGAATTGTTGCATGGCTTTTTCTAGTTCTGTACTTTTATTTTTTGGTTTTGAAGTCCACATTACTAAGTCATCGGCAAATAGTGCACACTTCACACTTGTTGAACCGTGCCTTATGGACCAGGCTCCCCGATACCAACTCCACCAGATGACTGAAGATTTTGGAAGTGTTGATGACATTAGTGAATTACGAGTGACCGCAATTTTATGGAAGGAGTTACTACAAAGGAACCTCCCTTTCTAACACAGGACGATTTAAATGATTTGGTTTAACATCTTAGGTTATCTAAAAGCAAAGCAGGCTTATTTGCTTCTAGATTGAAAGGCTGGCACACCCTGCAGGATGGCACCAAAGTTTTTTCCGTCAACACTAAAAGGAATTTCAGTATTTCTTTTCTAAACAGGTGGTCTTAATTTTCTGTAGTAATGCTGATTTCTTGATGGAGTCCTAGATGTTGAACAACACATAGATTGACATTAAATTTTGTTCATTGACTCCTCAAAAACTAGCTTGAAAGGAGCCTTGCTACATAACAAACAAATCCCATCCATTTCTATAGCCCATGCAGTTGGTGTGAAAACAAGTTTCATGAGCATGCATCTCTTGCTAACCAGTATCAGTATGGTGACTATTTATGCCAGATATATTCAGATTTTAAAGTGATAACTATCTTTGAGAGGTAGAACTGGAACTTAAAAATTCAATGCCACAACTGGGATTTGAACCACAGACCTTCCACTTACCAGGCGGCTGCTCTAACCATTGAGCTATTGTGACAAACTGCCAGAATGGCATTAAATTCTCAAACCAGTTCGTATTTCTCCTAGTATTTCCAGTTCTACCTCTCAAACTTTGCCCACACACAGCTTGTGTGTTTAAAAACACCAACAGTAAGTTTGTTGGCATAAATAAATAATAATAACTATCTTACTTGGATTACAATCTATGTAACAGTTTGCTACTTCATGTGCATGTGGGCTAGCAGAGATAATCATTACATTAAAAGAAGAGTCATTCAATCCAGGACAAGCAGGTCTGTTCACCAACCACTTGTAAGTTGCTGACAAAATCTAATTACCTCCATTACAATCAAACTAGGCTTGATTAAGAATTTTGTGAAAGCAACATATCTTGACCAAAGTGCATTTCTCTTCCTGAAAATGAAGTTTCAATCTGTGAAGTAAAATTAAAAGAAGGAATATTTGTTAGCCCTCACATTAGGAAATCAATGCAAACTCACAGTTTGAAAGTCTGTTAAATATCCAAGAAGGAACTATACAGTTCTCTTTCAAGAATGATGTCATAAACTTTCTATGAAACAACACCTGTGAACATTACAGAGAACTTGGCAGTGAGCTGATTTAGAACTACAAGATCATGAAATGTCATATATCTTTAAAAACACACTTGATTCCCATCTTGATTTCTTGCCTAAACTTCAATGTTGTCAGTGGCAAACGTGGTGAGTATTTCCACCTGGCCATTGCTAAAATGATGATGCTCCCAGGGAAAATAGATTCCAAATTTGTTGGCAGATTACATTGGACTCTCATGAGAGTACAAAGTACTGAAAATCTACTCACATTTTTTGGTACCTACATAAAGGTATTCAAGATAAAATGCTACATTAGTTACAATGTATAATTACCAGAAATATTATTCTTGCTATTACTAAAAAACTGTGGGTGATAGAAAATTCTGTAAAGAGATTTGAAATCAGCACTGAAAATTCAGTAAGAATTACCCATTGCATTTCTTTTAATATTCAAAAGCTTACAGTTTGTTGACAGCATAGCTGAAAATTAAATTTCACCTAAGTGTCAAGAGAAAAACATTATTTTAGTTATTGTCACCTCTTAAATATAATTAGTCAGTGCACATATATGAGTGTATAGGCAGTCCTTTTCCCTCCCTCCCAAAAGAGTACAGAAGAACTAAGAGCGTGCACAATATTAATGCACAATTTCTGTGACTCATCTCCCAATTGTCTTTTCAATGTGATATACCTGTCTTAGTTTTATGGTATGTTACAATTATTGTAAGATGATTCCACCAACTCAAACCTGGGACTATATGACATCCAGGTCTTACTATGATTTACCCACCTGTTTTTCTAGAACTGTTTAGCCGTTTAGAGTTTTCTTTAATTAAAAAAATAAAAAAAAACCAACCTCAGGAAGTTTACTACAAAACTTGGGCAACATATGCAGGGCCCGTCTCCCAGTCACACATGCGTGGATGGCGAATGAAAGCTCTAATCATATTAACAATTATCAGAATAAACACAAAACATGCCTTATGACACAAAATGTTGGAAATGCTGTCCATTTGCAACAATACATCTGCGGCACCTTCTGAGAAAATTTTCATTCACACGCTTTAGATCAGCTTCCAATATAGTGTTAAGTTCTCCCCTGATATTTCGATTTAATTTTGTCTTGTGCAAGGCGTCTGTAAGAGATTTTTGAGGTGATTATTCTAATCTTTCTCTAATCTCATCTAATACCTGTTCCGTAGGCACATGTCATTTTACCTTTCTTTTCCTATTACGAAAATTGATACCTTTCTCCCTAAATTTATTTACAAGCAAACTGTGTCTACTCGGAACATACACGCCACAAAACTTTTTCAAATTGCCTTACAGCTTCCCTACAAGATTACGTAAGCATATAAATATCGTACATCAACACTACTGCTTGTACTGTATACTGCAATCAATTCACTTTAAAAACACTTCAAGCAAAACTAGACACTCCTAATATTATTCATGTGTGAACTGAATTAGGACAGAACAGAAAACCGACCTAACAAAAGTAAGACAGGCGCATGTCTGACGATAAGCACATGCATACAGGGAAATGTAGTGAAGATCACACAGGCTTGTGCACCTGCCATTCAAGTTTTCTAGTAAACATACTGTGTGTCTGTGTGTGCGTGTGCGTGTGTGTGTGCATAATATTATACAACACAATTAATATTTTAAAATTAAAAAAGAATGGTGTTCCCTGTGGAAACTCAAGTTATTTTTCTCCTTTGCTTGTAATTATATATATTTATTTATTAATTGCTTTTAGATAAATTATCCTAGCTTTCACACTTCATGACACTAGGGTATGCAATTACCCATATTTCTTACCAATGACAAAATTACTCAGTGCAAATAATTATAATACCCATTCAGATAGAACGCTGAAAACAAACAATAGTTCAACAAATACAACAAGAGTCTAGAGACTGGGTTTCACTTATCTTCTGTATACGGTTTCAGTTGCTGAAATTGCATTAATTCTTGTTAGGAAAACCATTAAATTAAAAAATAATCATGCTGATCAAAAGGCAGCAGAAAGAAAAGTAATTGAACTGGAAAGAAGTTTACACTTTAAAAGGTTAATGAATATTGAATTAAAATTTGTGATGAACTTCGACAACTTATATCATATACAAAAGATAAGTGAAACCTAGTATCTAAATATTTATTTATACTGCTTCAGTGTTAATAGCTTCAGTTTTTCATTGAATACGAATAATAGTGTCCAACAGAAGTTGAACACTGATTTTCATTATTTATTTATGCCAACAAACTTACTGTTTTTTTTAAACACACAAGCCGTGTGTGGGCAATGTTTGAGAGGTACAACTGGAACTGGTTTGAGAATTCAACGTCATTCTGGCGGGTTGCCACAGCGGCTTAATGGTTGGAGCGCCCACGGAGGGTCTATGCTTCAAGTCCCAGCTGTGGCATTGAATTTTTAAGTTCCAGTTCTACCTCTAAAACTGATTTTAATTTTCATCAATATTTATACATGCAACCTCTGTGAGTTTCGTCAAGCAAGCTGACATTTTTTACTACTTACTATCCCGAGAAATCAACATCATTTCACTTTAATTTAAAAGGTGAGTTAATTAATAACACTGAACAACACTTACAACATATTTTTCCGGGACACATTTCGAAGGTTAACTTTCCTCCATTATCAACCAGACAATAACTGGGTTTCCATGGTGTTTCATGGTGCAGATGGTGATGCTTCTTCTGGTGTTTCTTTTGGTGGCGGTTCAATGAACTTACTGAAAATGTCTCTCTGAGGAATGACATTTTCAGTAAGTTCATTGAACCGCCACCAGAAGAAACACCAGAAGAAGCATCACCACCTACACCATGAAACACCATGGAAACCCAGTTATTGTCCGGTTGATAATGGAGGAAAGTTAACCTTCGAAACGCGTCCCGGAAAAATATGTTGTAAGTGTTGTTCAGTGTTATTAATTAACTTACTTTTTAAATTAAATTAATTACAACACTGTTTTCAAACTTCTATGAAAGGAAGATCATTTCACTTTCCCTACAGACTGCACTTCCAAAGGTGTTAGCACACAGCTGCCAACATATGGTTTTATTTATTACATTCACTAACTACTAAGCAACGCAAGCAAAAATACCAGTGACACTAAATTCACAAAACCAAGTTAGAGGCAACATAAGGATTCTGTTTGTATGAATTAGCTTTATAAAACTTGTTTTATTTACTGCACTCACCAATTCTAATAACTTTGGTTCCACACACCAAATAAGTTCAATTAGATTGGCGGTCCCCAGTGGGCATGTTCTGTAGCAGTAAGATCAATAAAATAGGGAGCACATGTCCGATTTTGACATTACTGATTACTTTTGCTATAAAGACTTAGCAAGTATTACTATGAAAAATCAAAAAATAAAAGATGGGAACTACCAAACATTCAAACAGTAATTCCTGAGTATCCTCGAAAAACAGCAGTTGCAACCTTCAGGTTGGTTACAGGACATGATTGTCTGGCAAAACATTTAAACAGAATTGGGATGTATTCTTCACCACTCTGTCCTCTATGTGATCTGCAAGAGGAAATGGATCGAGACCACCTTCAAATATGCCCGGCCACTTCTATTGTCAGAAATCCAGCATTAGCTAACAACTTTTGCTGTAAAAGAAATTCCCCTAAAAAGGGAGGGTGGGTGGTTAGGCTCTTGATGAGAGAAAGTTAACTCCATAAAACACTCCTAGGACAATCAGATGCTTCTGTTTGACTTTCACCAGTTTTCATTGAGATATTAAGTAGTTAAAAAAGAGGCCATTAACAGCTTACTGCACAAACATTGTATGTCCATAACTTATGGTTTTAAAAGAAAACTCTAGTTCAGTTTAATATACAGGAAAAACTGTAACACATGAGAAACACTTATATTAGCAATTGCTGGGTAGGTGCAATAGTAGCCCTGAGTTTACAAGGAGTGGTTTGAGCATTACATGCTGCCTTGATTAAGTCTCTGAGACTGGCCATCCACCTTTATAAGCGATGCTACTCATACAGCAGAAACTGCTATGTTGAGACCGAAGGAACTGAGTAATCACCAAAAGAAGTAGCAAGAGGTCACTAAATCAGTGTTGTCAATGTATGGAAATGCAGCGAGAGATAATCTAGAGAGAGATGCTGCAATGGTGGAAATGGGGAGTTACAGAAAAGGCTTAGTGCGTAATAAAGCAACTTAGTAGTACCAGAGGACCCTGCCATCCCACACACACTAACCTAGGTATCCTAAGCCCAACTCTGGCACTTTGATACCACAGGACCCTGTCATTTCAGTTTCAGATTTTGCCCACACTCCCAGCAGAAGGAAACGCTCTCATGATGTCTTTGGTGGAATGTGCATTATGGATATGGCTGATGGTTATTGTATTTTGATATTACTACTTTATTTCAACCTAAAGTGTATACAACTGCCTGTGTATGTGCAACTGCCATATCCTGAGTGTTAATTATTGTTAATTACATGCATACCTAGTAGTAGTAGCAGTAGTACAATAAAGAAATGCTATATTTGAACATTACTGTGCATTAAAATCCCCACCCACCAAAACCAAGTCATCAGTAAAACCTCAAATTTATTTTCTGCCACAAAGAACAACAGTTTCACACTGAAAATAAGTATGTTCACCATTAGTTGAATGTAAAAGTTTTACTCTATAGTTTAAATTGAAAAACAGGGTGATAATTAAAGGGTGGTTTAAGCACAAGATATTGCCAGGATTAACTCCAACATAAGCTGATGTCATCTGACACCCATTACAGTACAAAGCTAAATGACAATAAAACGTATTATTGTTGTCAATCCTAACCATTATTAAGAACTGGACTGCATGCTTATGTGCTTTAGTATCACTTCTGTAAGGTTATATTAAAAAAATATGAGAAAAAAGCAACTTATCCTATCCTAACCTCCCTTGAATCAGAAACCTAAGCTTATATGCTCAATCACAGCATAGATATTGAGCACACACAACTAAAGCTAGCGCTCTTTGATGTATTTTCAGATGTTGGCTGCATTCACGGGTCCTGTATATGAGACTAATTAACACATATGTCAATATATCCAAAAATGGTAAATAGTATTAGCTCAAAAAGGATCTATGAGAGAGGGTACAATATTTGCACACTAAATCATAATACACTTTATAAACAAGCCTGTGAATGCTGAAAACAGCATTATCATCACAAAACAAGTAAAATCCTTAAATGGGGAAGTATACACATACCAAGTAAATAAACCTACAGGCCTCCAGTTCTCATTTCACAATACATATTTCTAATGCCACTGTACCAAACGGCAGTCAGCCAAAATCACGAGTTTGATTAGAAAGAAATGTGCACTTGATAACTCACATAAAATCCAAAAACGTCAGCTGAATTTTACTATTAAGTATACAAAAAATGGATATGTACACACATTTTATATAAGGATACGTATACAGTTCCATGTAGCGAGGTTTTGGCATTCCTTGACGATTATACACTTGCTCTATTCCCTCCTTGAGATCGCCCCATATCTGGTCCAAATCTATTTGTTTCAACCCTGGTGGGTTGCTTTGATTCTTATGTCCAGACATATTGTGCCAAATTGTATAGTGATTTCCTGGCCGTAATATATTTTCACAACGTCATAGACTCCATGGAGCGGACAAAACTTGTTCTATGAAGTTACCAAAGCCTGAAAGTGAAACCAGTACATTCAGTGCCCTTGACTTAAAATCAATTGCAAACTAGGTTTCTATTTCCTACGTAGAAATCTTAAGATGTCGATAAGTATAATTAACACAACTAAAATTCGAAATTCCAATTTGATTTGAATATAACAATACTGAATATCTAGTTCCTATCCATTGAAAACTCGTGTTTCCTCTCCAAAAACGGTTTCAATCACCACACTCAACACTAAAATTCAACCATTTCGTGACTTTCGTACAAACTGACTCACTTCTATATATATTGAACAATAAACCTGTCGTATGTTTATATATTTCCTATATAGGAATTAACGATGAATGATAAAAAATTGTAAACTATTTTACAAAATACATATACACCTCAATGCTAATACTGGAGTTTCACAATGACAATGAGACAGGCTAGACAACCTAATTATCTTTTGAGTTTTTTACTCTCTTTCCCTATTGTAATAAAAATGATCGGTATTGATAAGTTTTAGGTTGGTAATCGAATTTTGGACAGAGTTTACTTGAATACATGAAAAGTGAAGTCCATGTATGGGAGCAAAGTTGTTTTAATGTTATAATTATGTGCTAACCACCCAAAGAAGAAGATGAACCGTTTATACGTAACAAATCTACAATTGTAAATAATGACAAATATTCTTGTAGCTAGACATTAAATATCCGGTATATAATGAAAAATACTTATAGATACATGAACTGGTAATCAAATATATTTATTATTTATCTGATTACCCTCCCCTTATGTGGGGCTTATACCTCCTGGGACAGCCAGTGCCTAGGGTCAGATGCCTGTCGGGGAGCAGATAAACCTACGGACGGGGCAAAGACCACAGAACACCTAGAGTGTTCCAGGTGAAGACCTGGAAATGGATGGTCCACCCAGCAACAGGTATGATAGTGAGGAAGATTCAATTGTTGTTTTTGCTCTTTCTCTGTACGTATCTAATGTTTACTATTTATTCATTCGTTGGTAAATAAATTACTTTGGGGTCTACATTTTTGGCCCTGCCCATCCTAAAGCGGGCCTTCATTCTCTATTTGCATGCAATAATAAATAATAAAGAAAGTTCAGAGAGTACCTAGCTGTCATTTAGAAAAGTCAGGCAACAATTCATATTGTCGCCCATCGCATTATTGTCGGCACTACCGCAAAGGAGCCGAAGGGAAGAGACAGAGAATAGCCGCATTGTTGGGGCGCTTGCCGAAAGAGAGAAAGGGATAGAGACTTCTGGAATTGTCTGCTTTGTATTTCACCGCAATAATAACTGAACTTTCCTGAAGTTTCCAGAATAGTGCCTGGGAGATATAAATAGCGGTAAAGTGTGAGAAGGGACAGTTTTTGTGTTACTAATTCGGAGCCGTGCTGTTGGTGAATCGGAAAGACTTTCGTGCTGTTGCAACGAGTGTACAAAGTTACTGTTTACGGAAATAAAAGTGTTTCTTTATCTCGAATACATCTGTCTTCTTTACTTTACACCCACCAAAGTCACAATATCATTTGCAATGCAATACAATTGTTACTGATTTAGGGAACTATTCCTGCATTAATTAGCTAGTGCATGCGTTCCAGGTTTTTCCTTATAAAACTTGCAAATACCTTCATAACTATTAAAAATCCACAATCTCAAATTTTCAGGACAATCTGTATGGGTTTAGGAATTTAGGAGTTAGGCTGTAAAACCCTATACCACTAGGGGAAATTATCTTATGCTTTCAGTCCGTTTTAGATACAGAATATTAAAATTTTAATTGTAACCTAAATACTGTGCCAATGATAGAGTTAATTTACATAAGGTCTTTATTTTTGTGTTGGACAGGCAGTTTGCTCCCTTCTATTTTTCCATTATTCAGTCTGTCTGTTGTACAGTCTTGTGACTTACACATGCGATCCACAAAGCTATATTAGAATAACAAATAATGGGTTCTTCCGGGCTGCTAAGTCGTGGTCTGCTGCCATTTTGATGTCCACATCTGCAAGGAACATCATCAGTGGCGTAGTCTCAGTCTTCTTGGCAAAGGTTTAGTCACAACTGATTCCTTGGCCGTGATCCCCATACCATACCGCTGTTGGCAGTCGGTCTGTGTGGCTCAGTTGGATAGACGCTGGTCGTGGGTTCAAATCCGGCCCAGACCGATGGTTTTTAAGTGTGCTTAAAAAGACAGCTCCATGTCAGTAGATTTACTGGCATGTAAAAGAACCTCTGCGGGACGAAATTCCGGCACACCGGCGACGCTGATGTGACCCTGGTAATTACAGCGTCGTTAAACAACATAATATACTTAGCTGTTGGCAGGCTGAGAACAGCCCTAGGTGTGTCAATCGCGTACCTACCCTTTTAGGGCTTAACCACTTTCTGATGGGATGTGGCGTTTTGCAGGGTGACGGGTGATGTTAAGGTTGAAGGTAGGGCCGTGACCGTGGAAATGCAGCTGTATTTAAAGGTGAATGCTGTAAGCGGGGCTTGGAATTTCGCTGATTGGCTGGCATGCGTTTTGTGTGCAGATATCCGTTTGGCACGATAAAAGCAACTTTGTTCAGTTTGAAGGTTTCTTCCTTTTGTTGAAATTGTACGGGTGTTTATAGATTTATATTGCACCAAACCCTACAGCTATCCCTGTCCCACTGAAACGCCTCATTCAAGCTAAAAACGCTGTTAGAAGGATATGGCAGAGATTCCGTCACCCTAGGATAGGAGTAATACACCAGAGGTTCAAATCCCTGGTGAGACGACTCCTAAGAAAACATAGGCAAGCAGCTTGGGAAAACACGTTGCGTCATGTAAACCTCCAGGAGAGGAAACCATGGCGCATCGTCCGAGGCTTGAGGAAAGATAAAACTGTACACCAGCACCCTGTGCATAGCCCTCGGGGAAGACTTGTCTTTGAACCGAGGGAAAAAGCAGAGGCGCTAGCAGACTATCTGGAAACTCAATTCCAGCCTAGAGTCGACCCTCACAACGACGATCATACTGACCTCGTGGAATAAGCAGTAGAAGACTTCTTAGAAGTTGGACCTGCGGGCCACGAGGATTTCCACATCCCGATAGTTACCCCCTCGCGAGGTAACTAACACCATCCAACACCTAAAACCTAGAAAAGCCCCTAGGCAGGACCGGGTAACAGCGGAAATGCTCCAGCACCTCCCCTTTAGAGCCGTGATGCACTTGACTCGGATCTACAACGCGTGCCTAAGCATGCGCCATTTTCCGGAAGTCTGGAAGAGGGCACGTGTGGTATGCGTGTTGAAGCCGGGCAAGAATCCGATCTTTCCTTCTAGCTACCGTTCCATCAGCCTCCTACCAGTTATCTCGAAAGTTTTCGAGAAACTGTTCCTGACCCGCCTTCGACCTCTTTTAGAGGAAAAAGGCCTCCTACCGGAACATCAGTTTGGTTTTCGTTCTGACCATTCCACAACCGAGTAACTACTGCGAGTAGCCGAAAAGGCCTCCCTGGCTTACCAGGAAAGGGCCAAAACGGTGGCAGTGTTGCTTGACGTGGAAAAGGCGTTCTCTACCACCTGGCACGAAGGGCTTATCTACAAGCTCATACAGCACGAAATCCCCCCTCCATACATTTACTTGGTGGCTAGTTTCCTACAGGAACGTAGCTTCCGAGTGAAGGTGGAGGGTTCATTTTCCCGAGAAAGGCCCATTGGCGCAGGAGTTCCCGAAGGCAGTGTACTGTCACCGGCACTCTTTAACGCTTACATGACCGATCTCCCCACGCACCCCAACACCCACATCTGTCAGTATGCGGACGATCTCATGATCTTCGCAACTAACAAGAACCCGCGCTACAGCTACCGTCAAGTACAAGCCCACCTCTGTGCCATCAGTAGATGGTGCGAGAACTGGCGCATGTCTATTAACCCGGAGAAAAGCTCTGCGATTCTCCTGGCCAACACGCTGGCAAACCGGCTCCCGCAGGACCTCGTGCTTCGGCGCCGTCGGATCCCCTGGGTCACTACGGCGAAGTATCTCGGGGTCACGTTGGACTGGCGGCTAACGTATAGGCATCACGTCAGCGGCAAAGTACTACAAGGTCACGCAACCCTACGGCAGTTGTGTCCCATCCTCAGCTCCAAAACCATGCCCATTCGCCTGAAGCTCCAGCTGTATCGTGCGATCATCCCGCCTCTGGTCCTGTACGGATGTGAGATCTGGGGAGTGGTGGCAAAGTCCACCTTCATCAGACTCCAGACGTTGCAGAATCGGGAATTAAGGATGATCTATGACACTGGTTGGAAGTTTCCTGCCCACATCCTTCACGAACATTCCGGCATCCCGTACATTGTCGACGTGATTAAAACCCGCGCTCGAACAATGTACAACAAACTCCAGAATCACCCTAATCCACTGGTGAACACTCTGGGACAATATGTCCAGAGAGAGCCGCGCTGACTACCATCTAAAAAATTGCCGAAGGACATCTTAAGTCCAACGGCCTAATTTTCGAAGATGGGAAAGGCAAAATTAATATCTGTACTTAAAACAGAGTAGAACGCCTAACTCAGATCACCTCTCAGTGAGTGACTGACGGCCAGAACCTGGAGGAGATTAGCGCATTACCTGATTGACTAACCAGCCAATCAGCATGTACGGGCACTGCCCGCTCATAGACCAATCCCTACCAATCATCCATCTTGCCCCTATAAATACCCTGATCCCAAACATTCTCAGAGATTAAATCCATGTAGACCAAAACACCATACTATCGCGCAGGTAAAGCCGTATAACGGCTAGGTACTGCGGTAAAGACACTTCGGGTGGGGGAATAAGCTTCCCCACTCGACTCGAACTGCCCCTGGAGCCTCTGGATTTATATTACTTCGCGTTTTAGTCTGGCATTATAGTGTCGTATTGATGAAGGGACGGTCGTATCCTTAAAGGTGATTATGTGTTCACCTTCTGCCCAAAAAAATATGCTCTGCGACCGCAGACTTTTCTGGCTGTTCCAGACGCAGCATTTCTTGTGTTCTGTCAGTCGCGTGTTGACGCTACGTTGGATGGTACCTATGTATGCTGAACCACAAGAACAAGGAATCCTGTATACTCCAGCCAAAGTGAGCGGGTATCTGACATCTTTGGCAGAACGAAATAAATCATTTATCTCCCTAGCAAATAACATCTTTAAATTCTCCATAAGTCTATTCCATACATTCATCTGAACTCAGATAAGCCACGATAAATTCTGTAAAGCCACTCTAAACATATTGCAGGTGCTATGTACAAATATTTCCTCATTGCACTGATAGTCCCCTTTCCCTTTGCTATGACAGTTTTCATGGTTTTTCTTTCTTTTTTTTTGGGGGGGGGGGACTTTTCAGTTTGTTTCTGCTCTGAAAAAAGGCGTGCAAAGATTTTGTGATGTAGCATAACAGAGTAGACTAGATGGATACAATTTCGGGCTCATTTGAGTATCATTTCACCCATTTCATTCACTCAACGTCCAATATAACACTACGTTGGAGGACGTTAACTAAAAAAAAAACACTTCGCTCTCTACATTTCAGTTGAGAGTGACGTGATTATAAATGAGCGCTTGTTTATCACGAGAACTTAACCCAACCGACGACTGAATCTCTTCTTATTCTTTTGTCACTAGATTTTTTAGTTTTCCATCAGATATCTATGCGTCGAAAATTACGGTGGCAATCGTTTTTACCTTCTCTACTAGAAAGTGAGACGATATACCGTGTGTAATAAGATACTTATAATTTAACTATGTATTTCCATATATCATAACCCGTGTGTAATAAGATATTTACAATTTGAGCGTGTATGTCCATAATCATATACTGTTCAACCAATAAGTTTCATATATTACAAGAATTCCCCATTTCGCCAGAATGAAAGAACGGCAGACTATAGGCAACGACATACTAACACCGGTATATAACACCTTCTTTGTAGACCCATCCTTCCAGGATTCGAGAACAGGTCGTACAGGTTCTCTTATGTGGCATGTTTATCTGCACAGCACCTAACCACTTATTGCAACTTTATCTGTGCAGTATAGAAAGGGGTTCATAGCTGTGCAAGCTTTTGAGTTTGTGGGCATGGTTTCTTCCTGCATACCTAAGTTTGGATGTAGGAAAGGGGCAGCAATAGGTGTTGGGGTGAATATGGAATAGAAGATGGGAGAGGCATTATCGTTTACCCAAGGGCAACCTTAGGCAGGCGGTAACTTTTCATTCTGCGGGGTGCTCTGTGGTCGTATTGACCTAGTGCCCTTACCAGTTGGTTGGTGTGGGAACTCAGTTTGGTGTGCATGGTGCGGGATCGCTCCCTCACCAAGTCCACGATGTAGGGTAGTCCAGAGTGGTTGTGGAGGATGTAAACTTGGAATCTATGCCCGGTAACATATATAGTTACCCATTCTTCTCCGAATAGATTGACAGGTATATGACAAGAAGGGGGCCAACAGCTTTCGCGCACCTATTCAATGATAAATCCAGAAGCAACTAAATTTTTAAGAAACCGCATTTTAGGCAACCAATAAAACTGAATATTTTTGCAAGCTACAGTAGGGAGGTCTGAAGTATCTGTTCAAGGAAACCTTAGCAAGGCAATTCGGTTACAACCCTACAGAGAGCATGACGTAAAATTATGTCAATCTTCAAGTGATAGTGAGAAAGTTTTCGTGCTACAATACAAGGCTAAAAAAAAACATTGGCATTTTTGCAATATATTCTCTGTAATGCAACTTCAGTGCTACCCAAGACCAGATTGACTACTTGCCTAACGTATATATAATACCGAACATAAATATTTCAGTTAACGAACAGGGAAAAAATGTACGCTACAATATAAATTTTGGCATTAGGCAAAATTTGAACTGGAAGGTTTATTTCGATTCTTTTTCGACGTTACGGTAGATTCTATCTCAAGATTTATTTAGGCCATCTCATCTTATGTTTATTTGGTTTTATGTTTTTGGTGATGAAGTGACGCTCAGGATATCTTAAATCCAAACAAGTACCGTCGCAAAAGTAGAGGAAGGATTGTATTCTACCCAAAAATTCAGTATCGAGATTTCACTGGAAATATATGTTTCGAGGCTCCCACTGAATAAAAGAAATCATTTTTAGAAAAAGGTCCATATGTGTGTGTGTGTGTGTGTGTGTGTGTGTGTGTGTGTGTGTGTGTGCGCGCGCGCGCATGTCTGTGTCAGTCTGCGGACAGCATAACTCAAAAACGAAGAGTCGGCTAAAAACCAAAGTTGGTATTTAAATTGTCTTTCAACCATGCTACACGAGGATTTGGAAGAAAATGTCTCCACCCTAAACTATTCATTATAAAGAAATCTTCCCAACAGTAGCTAAAACGATCTTGATTAAAATTACATGTTTAAGCATATGTAGTCCTGTTTACTCTGATGACTTTTGAATAAGTCGTAAACCGTAAGAGATAGACTAAATCCTAAAATAAAATATGTAGACCTCCTAAAACACACGATTTATGTCCAGATAAATTTGTAGAGTGAACCATTCCTGAGATATTCCTTACTATTTGTGTCAGTTTTGGAAGACTTAAAGATTCGCCGTAGTCGTTCTGGGTGGCTCAGTTGATTAGAAGCTTGCCTACTGATCCCAAGGTCGTGGATTCAAATCAGACCCAGACCGATCGTTTTTAAGTGTGCTTAAAACGACAGTTCCATGTCAGAAGATTTACTGGCATGTAAAGGAACTCCTGCGGGACAAAATTCCGGCACACCGGTGACGCTGATGTTATCATGTCAATTGACAGCGACGTTAAATAACAAAATAATTTAATTTTAAACTTTCGTCAAGTGCAACATAATTGTTCACCGGTGACGCTGATGTTATCATGTCAATTGACAGCGTCGTTAAATAACAAAATAATTTAGTTTTAAACTTTCGTCAAATGCAACATCGTTGTTCATTTTTCATATGTTAACAGTGCAAAGAGAACGGAATCTCGGATAGATTTGACTGTCGCTCAAACCCTACTGTTCTCATATTCCCCTTTCACCTACAAGGAAAAAACCAGTAATATAATTTCGGCAAATGTTTATATCAACTAACTCGAAGAAGATATATGAATAAGAGTTTATAAAAATTGTTACTACACGAGTAGAGAAAGTCATGTGAGTGCAACACATCAGATTTATTCAGTTCAGTTGAGCTTGTACCAACTGAAATGAGGTTATGGTAGCGGTATTGGCTTGTTTACTTTACAAATTTGATATAATGGGTGGAAAACGAAAGTTTTCAAGCAGTGCAGAAGACAGAATTACTGATTTGTTTCGTCAGCAATCTGCAGAATGCACAGTATAGAAATACAGAGGAACAAAATTTGATGTGCTACACTCACATGACTTTCTCTACTCTTATACTAATCATTCTTATAAACTCTTATTCCTATATCTTCGTGTTAGTTGAGATAAACATTTGTACAAATTATCTTATTGCTTATTTCCTTGTAGCTACAAGGGGAATATTAGAATACAGTAGGCTTTGAGCGATAGTCTGATCTTTTAAAGCTTTTAGGTCCCGTTTTCTTTCCACGCTTAACATATAAAAAATGAACAACGATGTTCCATTTCACGCAATTTGTTTTCCGAAACTCACACATAACAAGGAATATCTCCGAAATGGTTCGACCTACAAGAAAATTTATTCGGACATCAATTGTGTGTTTTAAAAAGATCTACATTTTTTGTATAGTATAATTTGGTCTAACTCTAACGGTTTACCAGTTATGCGAAAGTCGTCCAGAGTAAATGCGACTACAGGAGCTATAGCCAGAAAGTTCAAAACATACATTTCATTTCTCATAAGTATATCTCACATATATGACATTTTAATCAAAATCATTAGAGCCATTTTCAAGAAAATCAAAATTTTGGAAAAACGTTCCATGTAAAGAGTAGCTTAGGGTGGGGCTATTTTCTTCAAAATCTTCGTGTCGCATCCATGAAAGACATTAAACTTAAATACCAACTTTGGTTTTTAACTTATTTTTCGTTTTTGAGTTATGCTGTCCCCACGGCGCGCGCGCGCGCACGTGGACCTTTTTCTAAAAATTCTTTTTTTTTTAATTCAGGGGGTCTCAAAACATTTCCGGTGAAATATCGACATCGAATTTTTGGGTGGAATACAATTCTTCCCCTACTTACCAGTAGAGAAACTAAAAAACAGACTCTGAAAGAAAACAAAAGAATCGGAAAATCAAGTGCATAATTAAATAAGATTTACTCTTTCTGGATAACGGTTAATAATTTTCAGTTTGTTTCTGCTCTAAAAAAGCGTGCAAGAATTCTGGAATGAGTACAGCAAAACAGTGTAGCCTTGGTGGGTATTACATATAGGCAGAAATCTAACTATAATATAGCAATACAGTTTATTAGCAGTTCCCAAGAGTTCAACATGGCGGACATTACACTAAAAAGCAGACGAACATATCCCAAAAGCAGTCCTGCCAATGTATATAATTAAGGCATTTCTAACCTCAAATATCACAGAGTCAAAGCATCATGCTTTCAAACGATAATAATGCTTGAACGTTGGTACCACACAACAAAGAACGTACTCGCCTTCGGCAAATCTTCTGCAATAATACCTTTGCATAAAGTCACTTCCGAGTGCTAAATATCATAATATATATTTAACGCACTAATGCGAAAACAGAAATGTAACGTATTACCATAGCGGATAGAAGCCGCTGTGGTAATACATTCATAAGGGTTTCTTTCACGTATTCTATTCTATTCTATTCTATTCTATTCTATTCTATTCTATTCTATTCTATTCTATTCTACCTGCTCTTCAGCATACAGTTAAATGGATGTTGGTATGTATGAAGTTGATCCATTTTACTTTGCAAGGCATTAAATTCACATAGTTTTCTCTGATAGCTTTTCTGTTACCTAACACATTCACATATACTTCTCTACTCACCCTTCAACATAATACTCACCCACCTTTCTATGACTGAAAAAGAAATGCAACATATTACATTCATATGGGTTTCTCTTCTCATGTTTATTTTACTTGACATATTCACATACTTTTCTCTACTCCCTTTTCAACATACAATTTAATGGATGAAGTTGATAGACTCATCACAGTTGACAGATCACCATTAAAATTGGCACATTTAGGTGTTTTTCATTGAGGCTTTTATGTTATCTATTTTAATTTGCAACGTATTACATTCACGTTGTTTTCTGATAGTGTTTCTGTTACTTAAGACATTCACATATCCTTCTCCAATCGCCCTTCAACATAACACTCATCCACTTTTCTATAATTAAAAAAGAAATGCGACGTATTACATTCACACGGTTTTCTCTTCCCATGTTTGTTTTGCTAAACACAATATCATTTATGTTAAGTCAACTATGTTAAGCCTCAGCACTTACAATATCATTTCTTTTTTTACTTGCTCTTCAACATACAATTATCTACGACTAAAATGGTAAGTGTTCGAAGCGTTATCCACAGGCATTAGTAGCAGAAAAAATTACCTGAAATGATGGTTATCCACTGTATCGTCACCGACCGACTGCAGAAAACGGAAGATCAACGAATGCCAAAGTGAATCAACAAGACATTGAAATAGACAATCGTTGGATTTCTCCCATATTCACCGATCATATCTAAGACGTTTCTCTTTTTGGTTTGCACAACACTTTCACTTAGTCACTATTACGCTAACTTAACTATATTTACAATATTTATACATTTTCTCGTTCTTGGCAACACACAATTATATCAATGATCTAACCGTTATCTCTAAGGTTTACTCTTTTCCAGTTTTCCCATAAATTGTCATTTCTAGGTATGTGACCACGATATCTCTCTCGAGCCTCGTGATTCTGATTCAAATTTGGTGTTGCCCCCTGCCCGAAAAAGTTTTGGAAAGCTCTTTCACCTTGATTTTGATTTTTGCTTTGATCAATCTCCTATTTGGCTTTGTTTGCACTATGATTGGTACTTTCACTAAGATTTGCGCTTACACTAGGATTTGTGTTTACACCAGGACAAGCAGAATTAGCACGACTATCACTTAATTTTAAAATTTCAAGTGCTTGCTTTACACCCTGGATTTCCGTAGCCACTTCCTTTACATGCTCATTTAAATCTTCCATATTTACAGTTAACCTCCTACCTTCGCTTTTTGCCTTTTGTAACCTAACCTTACTGTCTTCCAATCCTTTGCAGGTTGTTTCTCTCACGTTATTCAATATCTGCCCTACTTCTTCCTTAAGCTTACTACTCTCTCCATCAGATTTCTCAACAAATCGAACAAATTCTTGATTCATTTCTTTCTTTACACTTTCTATCTCCCCAGCAACCTGAGTTCTGTTCTCCCTAACCTCAATTGTTTTTTTTTTTCCTTGGCCAAGAGCTCTATCGGAAGCTATACGGCCACACTAACTATAGAGGTAGTAATTTGTCGTACCAACAGTACGAAATTGAAGATATCATTAACCGAATGATATTGCGGGCACATTCATAAATGCAGGTTTACTACTAGATGCTAAAAGTAAGCAAAACGTGATTTAGTATATGATATAAAAATTCAGAGGAGAAGATCGGAGTAAAATAAAGAGTAAGAAAATATCAAAATCGAAAACCACAACGTAGTATATGACGAAAAATCGCCTGTAAAACGCGCTCATTTTTTATAGTCAATAAATAATTGATTGATACCGGAAAAACTATAATTTGGGAGTATAGGTCTGAATAAAATCGTTCTACCTTGTGTGCAAGGTTCGGACATCCTAATAAAAGATGGTCTAAGGTGGCCTCTTGACCACAGTTGCAATAAGGTGTGCTCCCAGAACCATAGCGGAAAAAATACGCCGGAGTGTAACAGTGACCCACACGCATCCGCGAGAACAGTGAGATGAAGTGACGCGGGTAACGTAAAGAAGCAAACCATGGACGATTGAGGGGCTGCAAGAGTGGAAGACAGGGACAAAAAACATGTTTTGTATTAGTAAAGGCTTCCCACTCCTGAATCCATTGAGAAAGAAGAGAATGTCTGCCAGATCTAAATAATTCCCGTGGGGGTACAGTGATTGGAAAAATTTCATCGGAAAAGCAGCAGATTTGGCTAATTTATCGGCGATCTCATTACCATAGATACCAGAATGACTAGGTATCCAAGCAAAGAGCACCCTTGTGATCCCTAGGGTAAGATGGAGTGATTTGAGTGCCTGTACATACCAACAAGTACTGGGTGATAACGAAGGGCTATGTAGTGTCTGCAACACAGTTCAAGGAATCAGTATAAATATTTGCTATTATGAATTCCGTATTTCTAAGAAAGTCTAGCACCTTGTAGATGGCGAAAAGCTCTGCAAAATAATTAGAGCAAAAATCCGGTAGCCGAAAGGTACGTCTAGTTTCCAACTCTGGTGAGAAAAAAGCTGATCCTACCCTCGGAGGGTCCCCCTGACGTGATCCATCGGTAAAAAAAGTTAGGCGGCCATCTCCTGCCACAGGAATAGGAGCCTGGAATAATAGTCGTGCTCGGAAGTCTACAGGATAATCTAAAATGCGCACACAGGCCGTAACATACGTAATGGTATGTAAGCCTGTGACAAAGTCAAAAGAATAGCATGGGTAAGTTTCTGCACGTAGTAAAAACCGGGCGTGATTTGTCAGAAATCGGTAGGCTAACATGAGTGGTAAGGTCATGACTTCCGTATGAAGCCGCCCTTCTGGACAGCGTTCCAGTAACAATTGTAACTTAGGGAATAGTGGAAAAGTTATACTGCCCCAGCGGGCGAGAAGATAACGTAAAGCCACCACTGGGGCAAGATGTTTCAAAGGGGTGAGGCCTAGTTCTCTGTGCATTACCATTATTGGTGTCGAGTGGGCATAGCCCACTATAAGTCGAAGAAATCGATTGAGGCTGACTTGTAAGGGCATTAATGCACCTGTAGCAGCTATACCCCAGAGAAAGATTCCATAGGTGATCATACCCTGCACTACAGCCTTGTACAGGTGCAAAAGTACCTTGGGGTGGGAACCCCAGTTTTTCCATAATAACGCACGAAAGAAGTGGAGCTTACTGTCCAACCTGTTACGTAAGCAAGAAATATGTGCCCGCCAGTTTAGTCGATGATCAAGTGTGATACCCAAGAAGGTGTATGTATTAACCTCACGTACAGGTTGGGATTCCCAGTAAATTGGGGAAGGCAAATGTGTCGACGATTGCGGATAAAATGTACCAGAGCAGCTTTCTCTTTATTCACTGTTAGTCCGTTAGAGTCGGTCCACGCTCTCAAGGCTTTCACGGCGTTATTTAAGGAAACACGAGGTTGTGCTACATTGCCACCAGGCACGTATAGTACGATGTCATCCGCGTATACCAGTAGTCGAGCATGAGGTAGAACCACCTCCGCCATTCCTGTGATATAAACCAGAAATAGGAGTGGACTAAGGCATGAACCCTGTGGCAAACCCTCACTTGTAGTCCGGGGTCCCACCAAAGTACCCCCAGAACGCACTGTAATGCGGCGATCCACAAATAGCTGATATAATAAGTTACAAAATCGCGTTGGTACACCGAGTTGTGTCAGCCGTTTAAAAAGTATGATCAGAGAAACACAATCAAAACCTCGTGCTATATCTAGAAAAAGTGCATCTAGAGTAGTATTATCTTTATAGGATAAGTAGATATCTGTTACCAGAAGGGATAAGCTATCGAGAGTAGAGCGGCCTCTGCGGAAGCCGTTGTACCATTTAGGGAAAAAATGTCGATGTTCCAGCCAATGATACAGCCGGTTGGCGAGGAGGCGTTCAAATATTTTGCGGGGGCAAGAGGATAAAGCTATGGGTCGAAAGTTAGATGGAGAAGTGGGAGTTCTTCCTGGTTTCAAGAAGGGGAGCACTGTGAAGTGCTTCCAGGTAACAGGCAGAATACCATAACTCAGAAAATAATTAAAGCAAAGTAAAAGTTGCTCCTTCCAGGAATGTGGCAGCTGCCGGAGCATCGCATAGGAGATCTCATCAGGACCAGGGGAGGTGGATTTAGTACCCGACAGAGCAACTACAAACTCCGACTGGGTGAAAGGATCCAGTAAGGCAGACCACTCCAAGTGGGCAGCCCTCCTGGCAGCCCTGGGCTGTGAGGGCTAACTGGGCCGTGCCGTTTGTCATTTTGCCTATGTTAACGGCGTTCAGAGTGCAGCACTCTAGAAAGGTAGAGAGAGGTAGGGATAGCACAGCTTATGTATGAGACAGAGGAACAATTCAATCAGGCATTTCACAATAATACAACACAATTAATTTGTCCTTTATTACATGCTTAGGATGACGCCTGACATTTTTTTGGTTTATGCATATGTAGGTACAGAAAACTGCATCATGTGGAGCATTGTAAAGAGCAAAGAGTGCTAAAAATAAGAACATGAGAAAACTAAGTTTGAAGTGGTAGCAAGGATAATGAAAATGTACTGATTTAAATGGACATTACCAGTTACAGGCAATCAGTTAAATGGCCACGTGACAGTTATATAGGCTGTAAGGCTATAAAAAGTATATCAAAATAAAGCAGAAGTTTTATACCATTTTATAAAACAAAAACCCATTTTTGTCACTTCTGGAGATTTTTTAGCCATTTTACACAGATGCGTATCCTTAACAAAACAATTCTTATTCGTTGTTGACAATTATTATTAAAAAACGTACTGTAGCAATGAAATGATTTCAAACTCCTTTAAGAGTGATTAATTTGTGAAAATTGTACTAACCTGATTAGACGCCCTTTTGTCCTTTAGTTTCGTTATTAATTCCTTTCTTTCTACGCCTATAATATCAGCGTGGGTGTGAGAATGTTTAACGTTGAAGTGACGCTTAATGTTATAAGTTTTTGCCCGTACATAGGTATGGTATATTAAACATTGAGCATTGCTCTCGTCAGATCGAATAACAAAATACAGACCCTCCCAAGATGGGTTAAATCCTGACAGAGCTGTCGATTCACCTCTTTTCATTCTTGCATACAATAGTTACACGAGATCACAAACACTGGATGAATGCACAAGGAGTCACATGAGTGTCGGCAGACTTTTTTCCAGGGGGAGGCCACATGTTGGAAATTTGCAACCATATAATATTAAATCATTATTTTACTGTCAAAATTTGTAGTATTTGTTGCAGATAACCATATTAATTTGTGCTAAATAGAAATTGTTCTTTACATCAAAATTAAAATAATAGTTTAATAGTCAGTAACTGGCTGCACATTAAGTTCACGAACTTCCAAGGGGGGGCCGTGGCCCCCCTTTGCCCCCGTTTCGCGACGCCCATGAGGAGTCACCTCGAAAAGTGAGCACTAACGAACCTGACGCCAGTGGCAGTCAGAGAAGGCCTGACGTCATCACAGCTGTAGCGGTCAAAGCCCTGGGCGAGCCCTGGGCTGAGCCAGGGAGCCCTAGCCCTCAGACGCTGTGTTGGAGTGGTCTGCAGTAAGGGATCATCAGGTATGGAAACAAGCGAAAGCATACAAGGTGGAGGAGGTGATATTGAATCAGGCGTACACATATACAGAAAACTAGTGAGGACCTCAGGTTCTAAGGGATTTTGTAAGCTACGTGAAGGTAATTCACCTCTAAAGGAACGATATAATGTCCACAGTTCCTGCATAGGAGTTTCGAAGGAAAAGGAACTGACCTTCCTTAGCCAAGCAAGTCTCTTTACTGAGCGGAGATACCTTCTTGTCACCGCTACCAGTTTTTTATAGTGTAGATAGTCCGCGAGGGATAGCGAGCGCCGGTAAGTAGCCATTGCTTGTCTGCGTCGAGTTATATAATTTGAACATTCTGGGGTCCACCAAATTGGTAATCGTCGTCTCCTTGCACGAGGTACGTAGTAGGGATGAAATGTATCCAAGTAGGCATGTAGAATCTCCATGAATTCGGTATACTTATGAATCCCATGAGAATTTGACAATAATCCTAAGCGCTCCTTAAGGAAATTTCGGAAGTTATCCCAATTGATATGGGACAGTCTACGACGGGGCATAGGAGGAGGTGTTACATATTGTGAAGGGGAGCGATATTGCAGCAATATAGGGAAATGGTCACTTCCCCACGAATCGGGTAAAATGGACCAATTCCAAAGAGTAGAGTGACCAGGGCTGCACAAGGCCAAATCAAGTACTGTTGGAACAGTACCTGGTGCAGGAGTGCGTGTAGGTAAAGGATGATTTAAGCAGCTAATCTGGCGATGAAGTAGACAGTGTGCTAGGGAAGCACCTTCCTTCGTATCTAGAGAATTGCCCCAAAAGGAGTGTCGGAGATTAAAATCGCCTAAGATAATAAATGGTGGCCGCAAATGTTGGAAGAATCGATCCCATTGAGCCTCAGTAGGGCGAGAAGTAGGGGGATTATATATTGCAATAATTGTGAGGGAGCCGAGTAGTATTCCTACTGATTGTACGTTGGGTGGAGTGTACGGGCACATGTACTCCGTAAAAGAAAGTGATTGATGCACCATGAGTGCTACACCACCGTAACCATCCGCGCGGTCTGAACGGACAATACGAAAGGAAGGTAGAGAAAAGGGTACACCCGGTTTCAGCCACGTTTCGCAAAAGGCTGCCACATGTATATTATAGTTACATAGGTGAAATGTGAGTTCTGGAAGCTTAGAATGTAAACTTCGGGCAATTCTTACATTATCCACTTCACTTCTAATTTCCCCTTGAACATTTTCTATCGCATGTTGTTGGTTTTCTATTCTCTGTGCTAATTCTGTCAAGCCTCGCTTATTACTCTCCAATTTCTCTGTCAACACTTTGTTACGACTCTCTATCTCTTTCTCTATCTTTTCAGTTAAACGTTGGGTGGTCATTTCTAGCTGTTCAGTCAAACACTTATTGTTATTTTCCAATTTCTCAGTTAAACCTTTATTGTTATTTTCCAATTTCTCAGTTAAACTACGAGGGCCGTCTCAAAAGTAACTTGTACTATTTTTTTAAATCCGCGCGGTAGGCGGAAAAAGTCTGAAAGTCCCAAGGTATACAGGTATGGGTGTAGTAGCAGCACCGTAAAATTCCTAGGCCCCTAAGTTTATTGTTTGGACATTAAAAGGGCAGTAACAATAGAGACTCCACTCGTTCCTACCGCCAATTGCGAAGTTCGCGCTGTAATCCGTTTTCTGATGGGAAAAAATAAATATGCGACTGAAATACATTGCGAGTTGCGCAGTGTTTATAGAAAAGGCGTTTTGTCAAGACAAATGGTTTCTCGTTGGCCCCAATCGTTCATTGAAGGGAGAACAACATTACACAATGAGCAATGAAGCGGCTAAACCTCCACTTCCCTCACTCCGAATATTGTTGACGAGGTTCGAGCAGTCGTGAACACCGATCAGCGCCTTACACTTGATGCAGGTTTGTTTCAACTTCCTCCGTATATTGAAATAAGCCGTGCATCACTTCACAGGATTATTTCTAAGGATCTGTGTCTATGGAAAGTGTGTGCAAGTTGTGGAAACGAATGGATGAGGCAACTCCAAAAAAAGGCAAAAGTTGTTGCATGGGCTGTCAAGGTCATCACAACGATATTCTGGGATTTGAAGGGAGTACTGTTAATCGATTACCTGCTCCATGGGACCACGATGACAGCACCTCGCTATTGTGAGGTGCTGAGAAAAGTCAAAACTGCCATACAAAACAAAAGAAAGGAAAGTTGAGGAAAACAGTTTTTCTGGTCCACGATAACACTCTCTCGCACGCTGCCCGTGAAACTCAAGCCATTTTGAGCAGTTTCGATGGGATGTTTTCGGTCATCCATCTTTTTCCGGAGCTGCAGCAACATCTTGGGGGAAGGCGCTTCGTAAATGACGAGGAACTGAAACAAGAAGTGGAAAGATGGCTATCCAGTTTGGCGGGAGAGTGGTTTGACATTGGGTTAAAAAAACTGTTACTACGGCATCAAAAATGTATTTAGGTTCAAGGAAATTATGTGGAAAGATAGGTACTGAATGTAGCTTTCAAAATATACCCTTTTTAAAATATTTAAACGTTTTGTTATTTTTTAAAAAAATAGTGCAAGTTACTTTTGAGACGCCCCTCATATTTTCTAATTTCCCAGTTAAAATATTTTCCCATTTCTCAATTAAACTTTTATGGTTAGTTTTCATTTCCTTCGTAAACTCAGTTAAACTATTTTCCATTTTCTCCCAGTTCTCATTTAAACTATTTTCCAATTTATTGAACCTTGCCATTATCTGCCCTAATATGTTACTTTCTGTATTTACAACTGGTGTTTGACATTCCCTGCCAGAATGACCTTCATTTAGCTGTTCCCTTTGATTTGATACATTTACATTTCCCCCTACATTTGCTACTACATCTACAGTTTCCTTATTTACAACTTCTATCTCCTGAATTTTACTATCTACTACAGACTGTTCCAACATCTTGCCGTTTCTAAGAATCATCTACTTAAATATCACTGATAAACTAGCTTAACACTCAGTACCTTATTATTGTTGCTGCACTCCGATCTTACCACTGTCCCTGATGTTACTGGTCCATTATTTCCGCAGTCTCTGTTGATTCTCCTCTTCTCGAATCTTGTTGGCTCAATCCTTATCGTGTCAGCTTCTGCTGGTCCTCTTCTTCTCGAATATCGTTGCCCCAATCCTCGTCGTCTTATCGTGCCACACGTTGGTTCGCCATTTGATGCAAACGTTCCTCTCTGTCAAAGACGTCACCTTTAAGACATATAAGATCTCGTGTTTGGTGTCCGGACTAGCTCTAGCAAGAGGTCCTAACCTACAGGGTATGCGTGAGTTATGGTAGGAACCAAACGAAGAATTAACCAACATTTAACTTTATTGGTAAATTTCCAGATTTGTAGAGAACTGCCGACGATATTTAAATAGAATGTAACTTTGTAACTTCAACTACAACGTTATAACACTTTAACTTTGTCACCATTTAGCAAAAACCGAATTATGTATGCGCGCTAGCTTACGTACAACTCAGAAATTGCACGTGTACTCTCGGCTCGATTCAAGACGAGTGTGTGTTGCGTTCCATTTGTTTTGCGTGAGCAACACGAAGGAAGCGATTTCCATTGGCTAACTTTAGAGCACGTCATGGTAAGATAGGAATCAGCCCGTGGAATCACTATGGCTTCGTACAAACAACAATTGTAACCGTATCACTCATTTAAATGTGCCTAGGCTTCCATTCTTGAGACTTTAACATATTCAGTTTTATTACATCTTCCCCTTAACTATTGACTAGAATCTCCTTTTGTTTATTTCTATTATCAAATATATATATTGACATAATTTCGGTTTCAACGTTCAAGGCGCACATCAATGTTGAATCTTGCCATTCCGTGAAATCTATCAAATGCATTTGTAAATATGTAACCAAAGCAAGTGAAAAGGCTGTGATTGGAGTTGGTGCAGAGGCTCCAGAGGCAGTTCGAGTCGAGTGGGGAAGCTTATTCCCCCACCCGAAGTGTCTTTACCGCAGTACCTAGCCGTTATACAGCTTTACCTGCACGATAGTATGGTGTTTTGGTCTACAGGGATTTAATCTCTTGGAATGTTTGGGATCAGGGGTATTTATAGGGGCAAGATGGATGGTTGGTAGGGATTGGTCCATGAGCGGGCAGTGTCCGTACATGCTGATCGGCTGCTTAGTCAATCAGGTGACGCGCTAATCTCCTCCAGGTTCTGGCCGTCAGCCACTCACTGAGAGGTGATCTGAGTTAGGCGTTCTACTCTGTTTTAAGTACAGATATTAATTTTGCCTTTCCCATCTTCAAAAATTAGGCCGTTGGACTTAAGATGACCTTCGGCAATTTTTTAGATGGTAGTCGGCGCGGCTCTCTCTGGTCATATTGTCCCAGAGTGTTCACCAGTGGATTAGGGTGGTTCTGGAGTTTGTTGTACATTGTTCGAGCGCGGGTTTTAATCACGTCGACAATGTACAGGATGCCGGAATGTTCGTGAAGGATGTGGGCAGGAAATCTCCAACCAGTGACACAGATCATCCTTAATGCCCGATTCTGCAACGTCTGGAGTCTGATGAAGGTGGACTTTGCCACCACTCCCCAGATCTCACATCCGTACAGGACCAGAGGCGGGATGATCGCACGATACAGCTGGAGCTTCAGGCGAATGGGCATGGTTTTGGAGCTGAGGATGGGATACAACTGCCGTAGGGCTGCGTCACCTTGTAGTACTTTGCCCCTGACGTGATGCCTATACGTTAGCCGCCGGTCCAACGTGACCCCGAGATACTTCGCCGTAGTGACCCAGGGGATCCGACGGCGCCGAAGCACGAGGTCCTGCGGGAGCCGGTTTGCCAGCGTGTTGGCCAGGAGAATCGCAGAGCTTTTCTCCGGGTTAATAGACATGCGCCAGTTCTCGCACCATCTACTGATGGCACAGAGGTGGGCTTGTACTTGACGGTAGCTGTAGCGCGGGTTCTTGTTAGTTGCGAAGATCATGAGATCGTCCGCATACTGGCAGATGTGGGTGTTGGGGTGCGTGGGGAGATCGGCCTTGTAAGCGTTAAAGGGTGCCGGTGACAGTACACTGCTCGGGAACTCCTGCGCCAATGGGCCTTTCTCGGGAAAATGAACCCTCCACCTTCACTCGGAAGCTACGTTCCTGTAGGAAACTAGCCACCAAGTAAATGTATGGAGGGGGGATTTCGTGCTGTATGAGCTTGTAGATAACCCTTCGTGCCAGGTGGTAGAGAACGCCTTTTCCACGTCAAGCAACACTGCCACCGTTTTGGCCCTTTCCTGGTAAGCTAGGGAGGCCTTTTCGGCTACTCGCAGTAGTTGCTTGGTTCTGGAATGGTCAGAACGAAAACCAAACTAATGTTCCGGTAAAAGGCCTTTTTCCTCTAAACGAGGTCGAAGGCGGGTCAGGAACGGTTTCTCGAAAACTTTCGAGATGACTGGTAGGAGGCTGATGGAACGGTAGCTAGAAGGAAAGATCGGATTCTTGCCCGGCTTCAACACGCATACCACACGTGCCCTCTTCCAGACTTCCGGAAAATGGCGCATGCTTAGGCACGCGTTGTAGATCCAAGTCAAGTGCATCACGACTCTAAAGGGGAGGTGCTGGAGCATTTCCGCTGTTACCCGGTCCTGCCCAGGGGCTTTTCTAGGTTTTAGGTGTTGGATGGTGTTAGTTACCTCGCGAGGGGTAACTATCGGGATGTGGAAATCCTCGTGGCCCGCAGGTCCAACTTCTAAGAAGTCTTCTACTGTTTGTTCCACGAGGTCAGTATGATTGTCGTTCTGAGGGTCGACTCTAGGCTGGAATTGAGTTTCCAGATAGTCTGCTAGCGCCTCTGTTTTTCCCTCGGTTCAAAGACAAGTCTTCCCCGAGGGCTATGTACAGGGTGCTGGTGTACAGTTTTATCTTTCCTCAAGCCTCGGACGATGCGCCATGGTTTCCTCTCCTGGAGGTTTACATGACGCAACGTGTTTTCCCAGGCTGCTTGCCTATGTTTTCTTAGGAGTCGTCTCACCAGGGATTTGAACCTCTGGTGTATTACTCCTATCCTAGGGTGACGGAATCTCTGCCATAGCCTTCTAACAGCGTTTTTCGCTTGAATGAGGCGTTTCAGTGGGACAGGGATAGCTGTAGGGTTTGGTGCGTCGGTAGGAATGCGGTGCGTATGAGCACGCACCGCATTTAGGACAGAGGTTGAGAACCCCGTGGCTGCCTCCTCGAGAGCCTCTATCGAGTCTATTCGAGGACATGCTTCCACGGAGTTGTGGAGGGCTAGGACGGCTGCATCCCAGTCGACTTCCTCAACCCAATCAAGCACTCCCAGCGCAGTTAGATTAACGTCTGAGTCGACCACAACAGGGTTGTGATCAGAATCCAGAGCGTTAATCACCGAGAGATCCAGGTGAAATGGAATGTTCTTTGTGATAATGAAGTCTATGACATCCGCGGCGCCGCGTGCCGGGTAGTATGTTGGACCTCTCGGCCCGTGTGCATGTAGGGCGGGGTTCCCGCTAATGAGACGGTACAGTCCCCGACCCTTTACGTTCTGGGTGCGGCTGTGCCAGCTTGGGTGTTTGGCGTTGAAGTCGCCTGCGATGCAAACCCTTTGGTGTAGGTTTAGGAGTGCCGTGATGTCCGCTTCATAGAAGCGCCCATCCGGAGGATCATATACCGCTACCTTATGGCGGTTGCCTCTGGGTGTTGTAGTGGAGGAATGGTAACAGGAATATGCGTGAGATGGTTCTTTATGAAAATGGCAGTACCACCGCCCTGTCGGCCGACCCGATCAGACCGATGGGCAACGTAACTTGGCAGACTGAACTGTACACCGGCGTGCAAGTGTGTTTCGCAGACCATAAGGATATCAATCCCATGGCTGTCTACAAACTCTAACAGGCCAGGTCTCTGCTCTCTAACTCCATTTGCGTTCCAAAACGCAGCTCTAAATGATCGCACATTTCTATGCGCCATTTAAGAGCTTGTGGAGTTAGCGTAGAGTTCCTTGGCCGTTTGAAGCATTATAAGGTGCTTCTTCACAGCCGATAGTTCGGAGTTGAGGATTTGCTCCCTGCAGCGCCGTAGAATGGGGAGGGAACGTTGTACGAGGTCCGCAAACCAAGTTGCCAGTTCAACAAACTCCGTCATGTCCTCTGAGCCGAAGGCGTCTCCCAAGACCTGTGACTGAGTGCTTATTTGTGGTGCTGTTTTGGTTCTATCGCTGGTTGGCTGCGCTGTTGCTGTTGCCTGGTTGGCTGTAACAGCTGTTGCCTGGTTTTCTGTAGCACTCAGAGGTGCATCCCGAGCTGTGGCTGTTGGTGGGGGAAGTTGGGCAACACTTTTGTTACCATCCTCCACCGTGGTGGTTTCTGGCTCTGCACTTTCAGTCACATGAGCCTTTCTCCCCTTCCTCCCCTTTTTAGGAGGGGGTTTGTCCTTTGGGGTAACACTGGGGGGTGGCACTGGATGATCTGTGCCCGCCTTTGGAGTGACGCTTGGGACTGGCGTTGTCATTTGACTGACAACCCGGTTCTGTGGAGTTGCTTCTGCACTCTTGGCTTGTGTTAGAACACTTTCGTGCTCCGACATTGCCTGTGCAAAAGACACCCCCTGTCGGATCTCTGGTACTTTGCCCTGTCTTCCTTGCATAATTGCAAGTCGCTTCAGGCAACCGCGATAGATGCCTATGTGGCTCCCGTCGCAGTTGGCAAACTTTTTATTTTCTACTGGTGTCGGGCAATCCTTCACCAGGTGCTCTCCTGCACAGCGAAGGCACTTGAATTGCCTCTCACAAGCATGGCTCGAGTGGTGAAAGCCCAAGCAATTATAGCATTGGGCTGGCCCCTCCCTGCTGTGGTAGGGCTCAATGGTGACCTTCGTGTTGTACAGGTGGGTCACCTGATCGATTTTTGGGGTTCCCTCCCCCTGTTTGTCAACTACCACTAAAAATAGTGGCAGGGGTACCTTGGTGGGTTTCCCCTCCTTTTCCTTTGTGGTGGTTAATTGCACCACGGACCTCGGTTTGATACCGTGTTCGTCCTGTAGGCCGTCCCGGATATCTTGGGGGTCTGTCTCCGAATCAAGACCCCTGACCACTCTGCGAACCACGTGGGGACGCTGAAGTGAGTAAGTGTGGAATTTAATTCCACACTCCTTCAGCACCCCCCTCGCGGCCGTGTGGTCGTCAGAGGTGGTGGTTCTGATGACAACCCGCCCTGGATGCCGGGTTGCCTGGAAAGTGGCCTTTAACCGCCGTCTCAGATCCTTCATAACCTTTATGTGGTTCGGGAACGGATCGGACACAATCGGAGGGATTCTACCCTCCTTTTCTGAGACCTGGTTTGGGGCAAGCGCTGCAGTTGCAGATGATGGTGAAGGGGGAGTCCCTTCCGGCTTTGAACCGGAAGATCTCCTCCTACGGCTCTGCACTACAACGAAGCCGTCGTCATCCGGCGTTGTAGGTGCTGGGATAGGGGTCATAGGTACTGGTGGTGGTGTGACAGGGACTGCTGTCCCTTGGTTCACAAGACCAATAGCCTTTTTGGCCTTCGGCCTGTTCTTGGCTCTGAGGAGCGTCTTGGCTTTCGCCTTGACGATATTCACCTTTGGACCAAGGGAAGGGTTCTGGGAAGAGGTAGATGCGGTACCTATCGCGTCAGGTCTTACCTTGGCGTTGGTACTCGGCTTGTCACTAGTCTTTGCAGGTGCCATCTGGCATCCCACAGAGGGTTTAACGCCTTGCGACGCGCCTATGGGGGTTCCAGTGAACCCCGGGTCCAGGCTAGAGCCTGGTCCCTTGGCTGCAACCATGTGGGCCTGCGGTCTCGTTTGTCCGTCAGTCGGTGCCGAGTCAGCTCTGGTGTTCTCCATGTCTGGGTGCTGGTTTGAAATAGCTCGGCGAGCTATTTCTAGTAGGGAGGCAAGTAGAGGGCTGATGCCCACTTCCTCCTCCGTTCCGGAGCCCCTCCGGGAAAGTTGGTGTTCTGATGTCTCTTCTTTCTTCTCCAACTTGGAGTGCCCTAAAATCTGCTATCAGATCTCTTATAGGACACTGCGCGACGAACTAGCGGCGCCCGGCCTAGCAAATGCACTGTATGAGTTGGCGCGGTGCGTAGAAGCTGCTCCCTGGCGAGAGGTTACGCAGTTGGCTTCCCTGTTCTTCCAGTGGTCCAGCAGTGTGAAGTCGAGGTGCAGACGATGCGAGCTCCAATCACAGAGTGTGATGTCGGTGAATACCTAATGGGACGGTAGTTATAAGTAACGAACCAATATGGTGCATTTTTTCTTTTCCCATTTATTAAAGACATCCCACTGTTGTTCACTTAGCCGTACATTTAGAAAATAGTCAGAGAGTATATTTTACGCCACAGAACGCATTACAATAGGCTGTTCAACCACCACTTGCAAGCTTTACCAGTTTTTTGAATCTGTCAGACTGATGCCAGGTCGCGAAGGCCGCATAACCGACCGGGAGGGTTCGGGGCGCTGACCACGTCTCACCCTCCAGAACTGCACACCTAAAATGACGGCTGTAGTGGGCAGAGGTGGGGATTTCAGCGGCTGGAAGGCAAGCTAAGGCCTTTCCTGGGCTGTAGCGCTAGGGCTTTAGTTTTAGTCAGAATGATAATTTCGCCCAAACACTGATACGCTCCAAAAGGCCAAAATATTATACTTGGAATCAATCATCAAATAAGTTTCAACGACGGAAACAAGGAAAACCAGTTCCAAGTTACTCAAATGTTTATTTACGGGTTATTCAAAAGTAGTCCAGAGTAAACAGGACTACATAGGCTATACCCAGAAAATTCAAAATATACATTTCATTTGTCATCAAAATATCTCAAACACATGGCATTTTAATCAAAATTGTCAAAGCCATTTTGAAGAAAATCTAAATTTTTCATGTAAAGGGTAGCTTAGAGTGGGTCCATTTTCTTCAAAATCCTCGTGTCGCATTCTTGAAAGGTATTAAACTTAAATACCAACTTTGTTTTTTTACCAACTTTTCGTTTTTGAGTTATGCTGTCCACAGGCTGACACACACGCACGCACGCACGCGCGCGCGCGCACACACACACACACACACACACACACAGAATCACAAATAGGGACCTTATCCTAAAAACCATTTTTTTTATTCATGGGGTCTCAAAACATATATTTCCGTGAAATCTCGACATCGAATTTTTTAGTGTAATACTCGTACAATAGAGAAAGTAAAAATCGCTCTTACATTAGAATTCGTAAAATGCAAAGGTGGAATGATTTTATTCTTTCCTCAATTCTAAAAAAACAGCTAAATTAAAATGATGCAGAACAATTTATAGAAAAATCTGATTGTTGCACAACACTGCAATGCAAGGAACGTCTGTCACTGGAAGTCGGCCATATTTCTGCTCATTGAGATCTCTCTTGCATCCTCCATTCTAGGAAGTTGATAATGATCGCTTTCTTATTTGGGATGCCACTACGCCCGCAGGATATAATCTTGTTGAAATTGCAGGCCTCGTATAATATGTAACAGAAATTGTTACATTTTAGTTAAAAATTATTGCCATGCTTATATATACACTTAGAATACATGACTTGAAGTTATCTGTAACTGCAGTGTGGCACGTGCCCCTGTCTAAAGTAGAATCATTGCAAAATGTGTCTCTTTTATGTTATGTTTAATACTGCATATATAGGCTTATGGTCAGAAAAGAATGTTTCATATACACCTGCTGAAATGCTGTTGTTAGCTAATGCTGGATTTCTGACAATGAAGTCATTAATCCTCTTGCTCTCCAATATTTTTCACTGATTTATATAATATTGAAGAGACTTAGCAGTAAATGCAACCGCGTTTAGAGAGCACCATATTTTTATGTTTTGGCGGTCACATCGCTCTCTCACAACCCCCAGAATGTCTGGAGGACCACACCTGTCGTTGGTTTACGGGTCTCACTGACCTGACCGGGAGAATTATCAAAATAAATTCACTGACCATTTCCTCTGATTACCAATCAGAGGACGTATTACATGCCATGACAGGTCAGCATGTTAGGGGTTAATATTTTAGAGAAATGGAGAGGTTGGAAAAATAAAGACTCCCTAGCCCTCAGGAACCCTAATAGCATCGGGGTAGGAAGAGATCAAGAGATGACGAAGGTAAGGTCAGATAGAAAAGTTACAGTGAGGAGCAAAACACCAGTAAGTGGAAGTAATGTTCTGCTCAGCTTGGGTACCTTGTGGTTGCCATTCACATATCCCCTAGACGGAGACTCCTGAGTAAGTATGAGAAATGTTCGGATACCAATCTCGCTAAGAATTTTGATATGTGGCGGGGTTTCATACATCACGTCCAGAGGGAAGAGGAGAAATTCTGCGAAGCAGATTCTCTTCATGATGTAATTGTTGACTGTCTCATTATCAACCCAGGAGAATCTGATAGCAGTACACAGAAAGATGATTCAGGTAAATGGAGAGGGGAGGAGGACTCCGATCTAGATGGAATACACCTCTTTCAGATTCAGACTAGGCATATTAAAGCTTTCTTTTCTATAGTGATTTTATGTTTATATTTGTTATTTATGTTTTTAGTTCAGAGTGCTGCATGCAATTGTTATCTATCAGTAGCATGTTTTAAGCTATCACAAGAAGGACTGGTGGGTTGATGGCGGGCGATGACATTTGTAGACTCCACGTGGTTTTCTCTCTTTGCAACATGTGGTTATGAAAGTAGTGCCGTTACGGCTCCAATCAGAGTGAGAAAGTGGAGGAATACATTTTTAGGCATTGTTTACATCACAACCAATTCCTTCACTGAAACCAGTATAGCACTGCAAAACAAATTCAGTCTGAAGATCCTGCTAAACAAGTTTCTCAAAAACATAATTTTAGACACTTTAAAATCAGGAATCTATCTGATCAACTGTGAGGAATGTGAGAAAAGCTACATAGAAACACAAAACTAAAACAAACAGAAAGGTCTGCCATGCCATACCATTCCTAGATAGAAAACCACATTGGCCAAAATATTGTTCACTGATGGATGGGGCACTAGAGGTGGCCGGATATATTTGAAGGTGGTCTCGATCCATTTCCTCTTGCACATGGATGAAGCGGCGCCAGGGCGGGTTTTCTCCGGGTACTCCGGTTTCCCCCGCCATCTCATTCCACTGGTGCTCCATCTTCATGTATCATCAGTGTCACCGCCTGCGGTGCCGTAGTAGTAAAAGCGGGCGTTAAACACCACAACACACCTCTTGCACATCACATAGAGGACAGAGTAGTGAAGAATATATCCCAATTCTGTTTAAATGCTCTGCCAGATAATCATTTCCTGTAATCAACCTAAAGGTTGCAACTGCTGTTTTTTGAGGATACTCAGGAATTACTGTGTGAATGTTTGGTAGTTCCCATCTTTTATTTTTTGATTTTTCATAGTAATATTTTGCGATAATTTTTTTGAATTCAGAGTTGACTAATCTTTTAGCTGCATAAAATGGTAGATTAACTATAGATTTGTGCACATTGCCTGTACCCTTTTTTGCAAGAAAATCAGCTTTCTCTTTACCACTCAGTCCACAGTGAGCTGGTATCCATTGGAAGACTAGGTGTTTTTGAAGTGCAGTTATTGGCCAAAATATAAAATTGTTAAAATGACTTACTTCACTGACCATTTGAAAAAAATTACATAATCAAAATGGTGATAACATAATAAATTTTGAAATCCTGACATGAACAAAGTGTTAAAACTTTTGCCCCTAACACCAGATGGCAGCAGGACCGTAGCAGCAGAGAGAGTGAGCAGGAGGAAGAGAGCTTCAGAACCCAGCGGCTGGGGATGAGGTCGAACCATCTTGAAAACTTTACTCCATCTTCAATATTTTAAAACGTTGGTGAGTATGAAAATGTGACTAAAAAAATTGAACTCAAGCATGAAGAATACTTCACTGAAGTGCTTCTCTTTTTTATAGTTATGTATTTATACAGAAGGTCCCTATGTGCACATTGTTCCAGGTCGAGACTGCCCTTTACAAATGGGGCAGGTGCAAACTACATAGAATAAATAATATAAAAGAATAGGTATACAACTATAGAAAAAAGGTATATAAAGTAATGAAAGTAATATTTCTATACTAAACCATTTCATGTTAGTAAGTTCTTCTCTCCAAATTTGGTTCACTTAATTGAAATATACCCGTTCAGTATCTTCATTTCCACCACATGTAAGTCATTTAATTTTTAGAGTAACCTCCCTTAAGCCTTTTAATCTCCATACTCAAGCTCTTAGACAGAAGTATAAGTTCTCCAAAATTCACACAAATAACAAGGAATATCTCCGAAATGGTTCACTCTACAAAAAATTTATTTAGACATGCATTTCATTTGTTATAAATATATCTCAGACATATGGCATTTTAATCAAAATTGTTAGAGCCATTTTCAAGAAAATGAAAATGTTTGAAAAATTTTCCTTGCAAAGGATAGCTTAGGGTGGAGCAATTTTCTTCAAAATCTTCCTGTCGCATCCCTGAAAGACATTAAACTTGAACACCAACTTTGGTTTTTAACCGACTTTTCGTTTTTGAGTAATACTGTCCACAGACTGACACACAGATACATGGACCTTTTTCTAAAAATGTTTTTTTTTTTTAATTCAGGAGGCCTCAAAACATATTTCCAGTGCAATCTCGACATCGAATTTTTGGGTGGAATATAATGCTTCCTCTGCTTCACTATACATAGTATAGAAAGTAAAAATGACTGACCATGATCCCCCTACAGATTGTAACAAAGTTAACACAAAAATGACTAACTTTAGCAACTGGTTTAAGATAAATGCACTAATTATAAACAAAGAGAAAACTATTGCAATGTCATTTCATACATGGCAATGTAAAAACAATATCAGACCTCAAATTTCTTTTGAAGGAAATAATATCGATTACAAGAAAGAAACAATTCTTAGGTATATGCGTGAATGAAAACCTAAAATGGGATGGCCACACTCACAAATTAGCAAGTAAACTTAGTTCTGTGTGCTATATGCTCAAATATCTAAAATGTACAATAAATCTTGCTGGACTGAAAAATGTATATTTTGCCCAGTTTCATAGTCGACTAAAATATGGGATAAAATTTTGGGGGGGAAAATGCAATAGAATATTTATAATCCAAAAGAGAGCTATAAGAATCTTAAGTGGAATCGACAATAGTACATCCTGTAGATCTTATTTTAGGAAACATAACATCCTACCTCTAGCTTGTATCTTTATAGCTGAAGTTTCAAATCATATAACAAGAAATCAAGGAGAACTAGACACAAATATGGTTATCCATTCTGATAACATGTTCAGTTATGCAGAACAAATATTCAAAAAAATAACCTGAGAAACTTAGACATTAAATTATATAATAAACTACCAGCAAATATCAAAGAAATAACTAATATAAAAAAATTTAACAAAGAAGTGAAATCCTAATTATTATTTATTTATGCCAACAAACTTACTGTTGGCATAAATAAATAATAATTACCATTCTGAAGGTTATTTAATCCTGGGATATAAAGTACTTACAATAGTAAGTCACCATTGGGGTAATTTGTCTCTGATGTGAGACTGCCTTCGTGGTTTACCAGGAGAAATACAAACTGGTTTGAGAATTTAATGCCATTCTGGCAGTTTGTCACAATAGCTCAGTGGTTAGAGCATCCGCCCGGTAAGCGGAAGGTCTGTGGTTCAAATCCCAGTTGTGGCATTGAATTTTTAAGTTCCAGTTCTACCTCTCAAGTGAAATCCTTTCTACTACAACATACCTTTTATTCAGTAAGTGAATATTTGAGATTGTAACTTGTAAACATATCCTTATTCTGGAAATCTTTATTTAATAAGTGAATATTTGACATTTTATTTGTAATATTGTAAAATTAGTTCTGTAAATCTTATAGAAGTTGTTCTTTTGACAAAGCCCATATCATGTAACATGATCTAAGTAGTGAATAAACATTATTATCATCATTATTATTACTGATTAGCAGTAGTGTTACTTGCCATGGAAACTCCTTCAAATGTCCATCTGCATCTAGCTGTCATAAGACCAGTTGTTTTAATGGAATTACAATTATTGTCAAAATGTGGTAATGTGAATATTGGAATTAAAGCTGGGCGACCTTGCAAAATGCACTAAATTGAATGAATGTAAGTGTATTTTATTTATCTATTTGTTTATTTTTACAAACATATTCCAATTTCAAGGGACTCTTATTCATGGTATTGGCCCTCTCATTTATAAACTGTCAACAAAAATTGATCTTGTCACCTTAAAAGAAAACTACTAGAAACTAGCAAGAGTGAAGAGGGAATATCTAGGGCAGGGGTGCTATTGGAAGTTTAACCCACTCCTATTTAGTTCTTCTGTTTGCCTATCATCCAAGGAGCTTCTATTAGCACTGTGTTGCTGTCAAGTCTGATCACCTGCAAAATATGGTGCACGTTAGTGGAAGGAGGCCCACAAACTCCATTAATATTTTATTATTGGATCTCAGTTGGCATGGACCTAATGACCTAGTCGTCACTGGGCCCTTAAATCCTGCTCAGTCTCTCACTCATTCCTCACTCACTCGGTTGGTGTGGGTTACCTTACCCCATATGCTAAGAAGATGAATGTCAACCCAGGTAGCCCGCCTCGGTAGCGTGATGGTTAGCGTGTCTGCCTCATGTTCAAGAGGTTGCAAGTTCGAATCTCGCTTAGGGTAAGTTATCCGGGTGAGGTTTTTTCCGAGGTTTTCCCTACCCTGAGAAGACGTATGTTAGGTAACTTAAAGCTCCATGGACCTCGGGCTCATTTGAGCATCATTTCACCCATTTCATTTCATTCATTTGTCCGATATGACATAATGTTGGAGGACGTAAATTTAAAAAAAAAAAAATCAACCCAGGTAAAATTTCCCTACCTTGAATTCGGTACTGTGTTCACACAGAGCATTTATTCTATCTCATGGGTCTAGCTGAAGTACTTCGTGTCCAATAGTTGATCTACTTCTTATCTACTTGAACTATTTCTTGTCTACATCAGGTAGATAGTTCTTGTCTAGATCAGTGGAGAATAGTGAAACACTGATTTAATCTGAAAACTGGGTCACATGTTTTAATACCACTAGTTGATATACCGTTTTAAAGACAGGACATGATTTGGAATCCACCACACAAACAGTGGAAATGGTGGCAATTACTTGCTTCTTGTATTTGGCATTTTATGTTCACAGAGTAACATAATTGCCAAATTTGTATTTATTTTATTTTCTTCTCAGGGCAGGTGCATGGATACATGTAAATACACATGAGTGTCGGCAGACTTTTTACCAGGGGGGGGTCACATATTGGAAATTTGCAATCATATAAAATTAAATCATTATTTTATTGTGAAAATTTATAATATTTGTTGCAGATAACCGTATTAATTTGTGCTAAATAAAAATTGTTCTTTACGTCAAAATTAAAATAATAGTTTAATAATCAGTAACTGGCTGCACATTAAGTTCACCAACTTCCAAGCGGGGTCGCAGCCTCCCCTTGCCCCCGTTTCGCGACACCCATGTAAATACAGTTTCCAATTGTTGTTGTTAGCTAATGCTGGATTTCTGACAATGAAGTCATTAATCCTCTTGCTCTCCAATATTTTTCACTGATGATATTGAAGAGAGCAATAGCAGTAATAGTAACCGTTTTTTAGAGAGCACCATATGTTTACGTTTTGGCGGTCACATCGCTCTCTCACAACTCCCAGAATGTCTGGAGGACCACACCTGTCGTTGGTTTACGGGTCTCACCGACCTGATCGGGAGAGTTATCAAAATAAATTCACCGACCATATCCTCCGATCACCAATCAGAGGACGTATTGCATGCCATGACAGGTCAGCATGTTAGGGGTTAAGATTTAATAGAGAAATGGAGAGGTTGGAAAAATAAAGACTCCCTAGCCCTCGGGAACCCTAATAGCATCGGGATCGGAAGAGAACAAGAGATGACCAAGGTAAGGTCAGATAGAAAAGTTAAAGAGAAAGCTCTCTGGGTGTATGTTCAGTGTTTCTGATTCACGGGAATGAGAGACAATTTTAACTCTATTTTTAAGAATGTCACTGTGTTCAATCCTTTATTTTCTTCAATTTGTTGATATTCTTAATTCTTTGTTAGATGCTCTGGATGCCACATTTTATTCCTACATATATCTATTCTTAATTGTTTATTGTTATCAATAAAACAAGTGATTTTTTTTAGAAACAGCTTCTTATCTATTTGTATTCATACAACATATGTAAAAGAAGACAAACTTTGAACTTGTGTGTGTGTTTACTGACTAATTTTAAATGTTATGTTTAATATTTTCTGATTAAACTAATGAAATTTGCATATTACATTTAAAAGAATAATAAGCATAGTAATAACTAAAGCCTTTATTCATGACTCGGTTAACCATTCATCCAATTTAACAAACCCTTTTTTAATTTATTTATTTGGTGTTCTACAATGAAACTGGTCATGTACACAACAATGGACTTATTTTGAATTTAATGCAAATTTTAGATTCAGTAATAAGACGTGCATATCATAGATTAACTTGAGTTGTAACTGGAGACATGTACATCTAACCTAATTTAGCAAAAATTAAGTTATCCATGAAATAAGCATCTATTATTTGTCCTGGATATGTACATATTTTCAGATAGCTTCAGCATGTCGTATATAAACAGATAGCTTCAGTAATTACTCCAAAACTTCTCAAGTGCACTTTAAAAATAATGGAACAAAACTCAGACACATCACTTAATAATGCTACAAATTGAATACAGAAGGAACATGCATGTATTGCTGTGCAGGGTCATGAAGCCAGTGTTTGACCACTAATCACCTTGCAATAAGCTAATGGCACACAAGATAAGGCTGTTTATTGGCTGCCTTAAATTTGTGACATCATAAGATGTAAGTAAACAGAGTGTGTTTGCAGAAATCACAAAGTGGTCATGCAACCAGACAATAGACATGATCATTATGTACCGTTGTCACCTAGCAATATGAATACAAATTAACAAAAAATGGATGTAAGGACATACATTTGTGTTAATTTTACAGAGCTTATGAAGTCTACTGTTTATATTAAGTAAAATGGATTAGCTGTCCTTTTCAGTTAACTGTCAACCTTAGCAACTGGCTAATACAATTCATAAAATATTCAAAGAACATGGTAGGTACCTATAATCTTAACCCTACTTAAATAACATACTCTACTTGTCTCACACTTTAAGTCGGTGGCCCTCTCAAGTAAAGCCTTGGCCATGGAGTTGTCTCTCTAGTACACTGCTCCGTGAAGTGGCTTGTACCTACAACATTCTGAAATGTACAACTTCATGAAACCTTCTCGTTCACTGACCAACTCTTGGTAAGTTATTTTGACTTTCACTGTCTTCTGAAGCATTGCTGGTTGTTCTCCTGGGGGCCCGTCTTTGAACACTTTCCTCTACCCTCCGCCTCATTTCCAGTTCTTCATTAACCCTCTGCTCGATCAGAAGCTTTGCCGAGTGTATTTGCTCAACTGTGCCGACAATCATCACTTTAAGCAAATCAGACTCATTGGCAGAATCTTCTGAATTTACTACTCTAACTCTGGCATTTGATGCTCGTTCAATTGATTCAATGTTCATCCCATATCTTCCGATTATCCTTCCACCAGCTTCATGTGGAACTAACATTTCGTAAGTTTCTACTGCTGGCTGATTTCCCACAACACTTTCTATCAGACATTTGGCGAGTTGCGCCGCTTCTGATGTGCCTCCTATGGAACACAACATAAACTGAGACCCTGGATAGCCTTCTTCGAAATGAATTTGTGTGTTTGTCATATTCTGAATGTCCCTTATTTTTCTCCCACCCCTGCCAATCACAGCATATACACATTCTCGCGGCACAAGAAGTTCCACCATACATTCACTTCGAAATCTCCCTTCTCTTATGATTCTGATGAGGGCATCATCATTCCGTTTTTTCAACAGGTACAGCAGTAAAGCTGCCGACACTCCCGCTGTCGACAATGCAATCACCGTAAGGGTGATCTTGTGAAGCATTTTAAATATACTTCAGTAATAACCTAGGAATTGGGTTTGGAAACATTATTCTTTGACGTTCAGAAGAAGAGCTGGATAATTATGCAGCACTTAACGGTGAATTAATTACATAATCACTCGAGAAATGTTTTCACTACTATGACACACAATCCTTTTTGTGTGCATTACAAAAGCTGTATACAGTTACCAAAATCTCTAGTTACCGTGTGCCAAAATGGCTTCGTTCACAAAACACCGAACTACGTATCCGCCACAGAACATTTAACTCAAAGTAACTAGAGAAAGAAGGTAGGCCACACAGAACACTCTATTAGGTAGGCCACTCCGGCACAATTGCTGCCATTGGTTGCAAGCAACATACGTCACATGGAGGTCTGAGAGCGCGCGCATACATTGCAAAAGAATAACCGGTAAAAATACCAAAACAAGCTATACGTTGCTATACATAAGCTGATATTGAATAGAGAAAAGAGGTCATTTTCACCGGAGGCTACAAAGCTTGTTACTCAAACTTAACTAAATATGCTTAATCCCAAGGAAATCACGAGAACAAAAAAGAATTTCTGTTAAGTATTCTAAAATACCTACATATGTCTAAGTTCAGATTACTTTTGTATGCTGAGGTGGCTCGGTGCAAGGGTTTTCATTTTCATATATATATATATATATAATAACAGTTACCAAAGACATAAAGTGCTACTCTGAAACTTAGACCAATATGTCTGTAACTTACAATAGATAAATTAATAACAACTCAATATTGAAAAATATGATGTCTATTTGAGTATTAAAGTTTGTTGTTGAAATGCTAGTATTAAGCTTGCTTCTTAAATTAAATCTACCCAAATAGCTTTATATATATATTTGTTTCCTCGTAATTATCATAATTAAAATCCCCATTAATATGATTTGATCCAAATTTATATGTTTAAAACTATGTATAGCATCTTCAAAAGTATTATTTCTGGTTCCGGGAGACCTCTATCCTCAGACTATGTAGTGCTTCTTAATTTGAAATGAAATTAAATCAATGTGGTCTGCATCATCTACACTACAGTATTAATATAATTTACATCCTGTACTTGAATCTCTTCTTTTTTATTATATGCATATTCCTAGTGATTTTTTTGAAAATCCAGTTCTTAATATTTCTCTGAAACCATCTATACTCAATTTATATTGAAGAGAGGCTAAAGTTTCACCGAATATTATTATGTCCCCATAGGTGTACCATTGATCTAACCTTATGCGATCTATTTTATTCTGAAGTGAATTAACAGTTTGGTAAATTATTTTTATTCCTCTGTCCTCCCTTAAAGTATTATAAGACAATTTGAGACACTTTTCTAGTTGTAATCTAAGCATTTCTGTCACTATAGGGTCACTGCCCTTAGGGGCCTAGGGATATACAACTTCACCCATAAGGTATAACCCAGACAAAGTGGCCACTCTGTTCAAAGCAACATAAAGCATTGACCTACTAACTCTTTTGCATTTTGTAAAGTCGATGCATATTTCTTTTCAGATTCAGATTATTTTATTGAGGGATATTGCCTAGTGCTGGTACAGTAGGCCCAGCATACAGACTTAAATTTACATTGTACTTACAATTATTTCTATTCACAGGATATATGCAGCGGGTTTCTCAGGAAACCCATAAGTGGCCCTCTTTGGGTCACCGAGAACAGTTCCCTTCAGTATTGTTTTTGTTTTATATTTTGAAATGTTTTTGTTTTTGTCTTTTCTTCTTTATACACATATATTACAATTTATTTACACACATGCACTCCCGCATTCACTCTGGCATATCATGAGATATGTCCCCTCACACACACGCGCACACACACACGTACACACAGTGGGCACTCCAGATTGAGCATCCCACTCGTACATGTTTGCTGGGCACTCCAAGTTATGCGCCCCAGCACATTATAACACTCACTATTTACACACGTTATTTACACCATATACAGTTCCGCGGTTTTCCTGGGCGGGCAGGTTGCAGCTCCTGACTGGTACCCTGGGGTGCAGGCCTCTGAGGTAGCGTGTGTGTGGCCTGGGGCCTGTGGTTGCGTGGGCGCACAACAGTCGGTGAGCCAAGCGACGTCTAAAACATTTTGATTCTTGCATGTTTACGATGCTTCGGCTCACCTTTGCCAATATTAGCAATCACTTAGTTGTTGTGACTTCTGATGCGCGCCCATGCTGCTGTGACCTTCTTGGTTATTGCTTCAGGGATTCAAAGGATCTGAATTTCCAGGTGAAGGGTTTGGTTAGTGGTTAAAAGAGGGGCGGAGAGGATTTGTATGTTTGTCCTTGACTTTTATGGATACTCAGTGCTTCGGCGCACACAACCGGAAACAGTACTCGAATTACTTGTTGCTCCAGCCTGTTTGATACATTTAATATGTATTTTTAAATCTACTGGAGTAAAATTTTGATTAATATTTTTGTTTTTCATATAACTGAATCGTACCATTATTGCTTTTTTACCAACATTTTCGTCACCAAAGTCCAGGAGTATTATATTTGGTTCACCAGAATTGGGTTTCAAATCAATTTCTTTGAGTATCCGCATGCTACGTTGACTATACCATCCTCTACTTCTATGTTGCCCGTTATCATGTACTTAATGCCGATTTTTACCTCAATTCAATCATTGACTTCCGATTTTTTTTTCTCACTGATCGTATTGGCTAAGTCGCTGGATAGGCCGGGCAAGTTGCCAGACAATTGTGTCACAAGTAAAGCGAAAGCTGTGTGTAGTGTGATTCCGTTAATCAGAAATATCGCCTTACCTGATAGGGCGCACAGTAGTACTACAATTTTATCCTTGCCGCCTCCCGGTAAGCTGTCAAACTGATGTGTTATCGTCTGATACAGCTCATTTATGACGGTACTTTTTCCTACTCTAGCAGAGCAACTTAGAAATATCCTCGTTGGCAGCCTGTTAGTTTTAAAGCTGTTTAGTACATACATAATAAATTCTCTGTTTTCCGTTTAATTTGTTTAACAATTCAAACATTTCTTCCCGGGATATCCTTCTAGCAATTGTAAATCTATTTGTGCCTTGTTTATTAGCCCCTTCCAGGCCTCCTTATTTCAAAATGTCCACCTCATTTATTGCTTCTTCGTTGTGAACTTCTGCGTCGTAACAGCTGTCGTCATTTTCAAAAAAATTATCAACTGTCTGTAAGGCTTCGTGTAATGTTTCATCCGTTTTAATAGAAAACTTTTTTTCATTATGTTTTATTTCTTCCAATTTAGCACAATAAAATTCGTAGCAATTCTTGCTCACTATGTCGTGAAACTTATCTCTAAATGGCACCAACTGGAGCACCGTTCCCTGTAATAATTTTCGGGATCTTGCGCCAACTTATATATCCTGTATCTGATCACTGCAGGCTTTCCTCTCTTTTTAACTCCTGTGTCTGCATCTTCATCATCATTTATTTCATGAACTTTTCTGTTGTGGGCTTGTAATAGCTAGCCACAAATTTTGCAAAACACACCTTTTCTAAATGTTTTGGACGCTGACAGTATTTCTGTAGAACATCCGGCATATAAACGTCTACCGAATCGATCGGCAGCTGTTCTAAGGCTCTCTTGTTTTTCAGCATCACTACCCGTTCTTGTGATGGACTAGTATTTATAAAGATGACCTTTCTGCTGCACTTTGACATGAAGAGAAAGCACAAAATAAGCTGCTTCTTGAGCAGATATCAAATTGATTTTTAAAAACACGTTGGTTATTTTGCGCAGTTTTTCCTTTAAGCTCTGATTCTTTGATTGATTCTTTCTCTGCATTTCTCAGAAGCTTTGACCACCCAGATTCTACCTTACTTATGTACTTTATTATATTAGTTGCCAATTTGTGCTCTTTCAGAACTTGCTGTATGTCTATCTTTGACTCAAACAAGTGCAACATATCTTTATTGTAATCATTAATACCAACTTCTATACTAGATCGTTTTAAGGATATGCGTGTTTGCTTCAAAGACGATCATATTGCGTTCAAGTACTGCATTTCAGTCATAACAAGCTTCTTTAAAATGTCTACGAAAGAAATTGATCCTAACTTTTTATAAAAATAACTCACCAACTTATTTATTTTCTTCAAGTTGACCTTTGTTTTATTGTTGTTTTCAGCCTCCGGCAATGGAGTCAAAATAATGGTCCTAGGCATCATAAATAAAGGAAATGAAACCTGCATGACATTTTATTCATTTTCATTGCACTCGCAAGTGATGTATTTAACAATAAAATGTATAGCTTCTTTAATTGATTCTTTGTTTGATGGACTATAATTCGGAGAATCTTCAACCAGAGAAACATGTGTTCGTGTGGGGAGCCCATCATTTGAAATTCTACCCACCGATAATAATCTTCGACGGCATGCCGATGAAATATACTGTGATCTGCTGTAAGTAGTTTTAAGAAAGATGAAATCTTATAATCGAAATATCGCGCACACGTAACAGGATCATCCCTAATAAACAGCGTCTTTTCATTTTTGCCCATTTCAAGTGCTTCTTTCGTAGTTAACTTCTTAATATGTTTCATATGGTATAACGATGAAAGAAGTTCGGGCCACCAACTTTCTGCTGCAGATAGGGTAAGAAACAGAGGCTGTTTTCCTAATTGTCTGATCATTGCTATTAAATCCTTCTTTTTTTCTCCTAGAATGCAGGCTTAGATCGGATGTCTCTGGTGAACTGATAGCCACTGTCAAGTTTAATTAAATTATTGACAAATTCATGATTTAGTAAATTCCCTGCATTAATTTTACTGGAGGATCTCTTCGTTTTCCTCAAGCACATATTCATACTAGCCACGAATTGTCTTTCTATCTTCTGTTTTTCCATGAACAATAGTCTGCTTGGTATGGAAGATCTGCCATCAACTCGTCTACATTCAGATTTAGCGCGATCGCTATATGTAAGATATTTTGGCATATTAAAAGGCTGGCCCGCGAATATTTTAGGAAAACAAAGTTCATCGAAATTTTCTATTAAATGCCAATCGACTGGTTCTTTGTCCTGCCGTGGTTCCATTATTTCTATCGTGTTTGCCCCTATTTTATTTCTTGACATTAAAAGTAGTTCTCCTTCGTCGTCCTCACTTTCATGCTCTATTGCAGTTTCATTTTCGGCTCTGATTTTTCCAGAGAATTTGTCTCTTTAGCTTTATTGTCGACGATGAACTCCACATTTTCTGGGTATTATTTTTCGTGCCTCTTTAAATACAATTCGTCTATTTGGATACCATTATTCTTATAGATTGGAGCTTCTTGTAGGTATTTCAAGCGTCACAGACAACTGCTGGATTAATTTTTTCATATTTGTGGTACGATTTGTGCAAAATATGCCGCTTAACTGTAACTGCATTGTTGCAATATCATCGAAAGATCTTGGTAGAACATGTAGGCACTCGTTGATATCATTTGGAATATTTATTCCTTTACTCCTAATTGTGGATTAAGTGCAAAAGCTTTCAACGGTTGCATCTGCATAAACGGTATATAAGGACTGCGTAATGGTTCCTCCAAAAAGGTAGTTTCTTAATACATTCTGGTACATCCACAAATTTTATACCGCAACTTGTCGCCATTTTTGGAACTTTTAGTTTTGCAATATAATTCTTACAAGTATTACTACACACGTGTGAAGAAGCATAATTAGATATCCTTTCAAAGAATCTTCAAAATTGTCGTTTCCATGTTTTCTTTTAATAATACCTGTGTTCAGTTTAGAAACATAGTGTTCAAAAAACATACCTTCGCAACAGCAGCAAACACATTCTGGTACATTCTTTCTCCTTCGGATAAAATTGAATTTTAATCTTGACGAATCATTGTGTGTTTTGCACTAATTTGTTGTAAAAATAGCTCCTTGAACGGAGAATCTCATTACTTCTTTGCTCTAGTTTTGATGTGTTATTCTTCACTTTTTCAGAATATAAGTAATTTTCATCAGTTTGACCTTCTTCATATGCTCCTTGTTTTTCTTTCTTTCTTTCTTTCTTTCTTTCTTTCTTTCTTTCTTTCTTTCTTTCTTTCTTTCTTTCTTTCTTTCTTTCTTTCTTTCTTTCTTTCTTTCTTTCCTTCTTTTTCTTCTTCTTTCTTTCTTTCTTTCTTTCTTTCTTGTTCTTTCTTTCTTTCTTCTTTCTTTCTTTCTTCTTCCTTCCTTCCTTCCTTCCTTCCTTTCCTTCCTTCCTTCTTCCTTCCTTCCTTCCTTCCTTCCTTCCTTCCTTCCTTCCTTCCTTCCTCCTTCCTTCCTTCCTTCCTTCCTTCCTTCCTTCCTTCCTTCCTTCCTTCCTTCCTTCCTTCCTTCCTTCCTTCCTTCCTTCCTTCCTTCCTTCCTTCCTTCCTTCCTTCCTTCCTTCCTTCCTTCCTTCCTTCCTTCCTTCCTTCCTTCCTTCCTTCCTTCCTTCCTTCCTTCCTTCCTTCCTTCCTTCCTTCCTTCCTTCCTTCCTTCCTTCCTTCCTTCCTTCCTTCCTTCCTTCCTTCCTTCCTTCCTTCCTTCCTTCCTTCCTTCCTTCCTTCCTTCCTTCCTTCCTCCTTCCTTCCTTCTTCCTTCCTTCCTTCCTTCCTTCCTTCCTTCCTTCCTTCCTTCCTTCCTTCCTTCCTTCCTTCCTTCCTTCCTTCCTTCCTTCCTTCCTTCCTTCCTTCCTTCCTTCCTTCCTTCCTTCCTTCCTTCCTTCCTTCCTTCCTTCCTTCCTTCCTTCCTTCCTTCCTTCCTTCCTTTCCTTCCTTCCTTCCTTCCTTCCTTCCTTCCTTCCTTCCTTCCTTCCTTCCTTCCTTCCTTCCTTCCTTCCTTCCTTCCTTCCTTCCTTCCTTCCTTCCTTCCTTCCTTCCTTCCTTCCTTCCTTCCTTCCTTCCTTCCTTCCTTCCTTCCTTCCTTCCTTCCTTCCTTCCTTCCTTCCTTCCTTCCTTCCTTCCTTCCTTCCTTCCTTCCTTCCTTCCTTCCTTCCTTCCTTCCTTCTTCCTTCCTTCCTTCCTTCCTTCCTTCCTTCCTTCCTTCCTTCCTTCCTTCCTTCCTTCCTTCCTTCCTTCCTTCCTTCCTTCCTTCCTTCCTTCCTTCCTTCCTCCTTCCTTCCTTCCTTCCTTTCCTTCCTTCCTTCCTTCCTTCCTTCCTTCCTTCCTTCCTTCCTTCCTTCCTTCCTTCCTTCCTTCCTTCCTTCCTTCCTTCCTTCCTTCCTTCCTTCCTTCCTTCCTTCCTTCCTTCCTTCCTTCCTTCCTTCCTTCCTTCCTTCCTTCCTTCCTTCCTTCCTTCCTTCCTTCCTTCCTTCCTTCCTTCCTTCCTTCCTTCCTTCCTTCCTTCCTTCGTTCCTTCGTTCCTTCGTTCCTTCGTTCCTTCCTTCCGTCCTTCCTTCCCACCTTCCCTCCTTCCCTCCTTCCATCCTTCTTTCTTTCTTTCGTTCCTTCCTTGTTTGTCTGTCTGTCTGTTTCTTTCTTCCTTCCTTCTTTCTTTCTGTTTCTTTATAATTTTCATCTTTTCTGATTTGCTGCATATACTCATTGTTTGTCTTCCTTTCATATTCTCTGTAATCTTCATCTTCCCTGACTTGCTGCTTGTAATTTCTGTTTCTGTTTCTTTCAGATTCTCTGTAATCTTCATCTTCCCTCGCTCGTTGCTTATAATTTGTTTCTGATTCTTTCAGATTCTCTGTGATCTTCATCTTCCCCCGTTTACTGCTTATCATTTCTATTTCTCTTCTTTTTACATTCTCTGTAATCTTAATCTTCCCTGACTTGATCAATACATTCTTTGTTTTTCTTCATTTCAGATTCTCTGTAACCTTCATTTTCCCTAGGCTGTCGCTTATCCGCTTTATTTGTTTAACGTTCCTGGTCGTTATATTCTTTACCGTCGTGCAATGCTTTCATTGCCGGCTTTCCTCTTTCTTGTGCGCAGTGAATGAGAGTGACACAACTTTCTCTTTTTCAAGTTTCAAGTTATTTATTAGAAAAGTGTTGGCCTGGTGCCGGTACAATGGGCCCGGCTTACAGGCTATATTAACATTTTTTTAACTTTGGCTTTGTTTATATATACACTTTTTTTCGGTGTCTACAAAAAACCCATACGGTGACCATCTGTAGGTCACCGAGAATAGTTTTCTTTTGTCTTTTTAAGTTCTGCTTCGTCTTTGTGTTATATATACATATGTACATACTTACAAATTATTTACAGACACATACTCGCACACATTCACCCACGCTCACACTTACACACACATCTTCACTGGGCACACCAGAGATATGCGTCCCAGCGCACTGCACTATTTACACTTCGTATATACACTGTCCCACGGTGGCAAGCTCCTGAATATTTTTCGAGGCGAGAGCCTCTGCCGGAACATGTATGTGGCCTAGGAACGAGGTTGCGTGGACGCGCATTAGTCGGCGAGCCGAGCCGCTTCTAGAACATTTTGATCCTATTATGCTTGCGGTGCTTCGGCTCGCCTTTGCCAATGTTGGCGATCACGTCGTTGTCGTGGTTTCTAGTGCGCGTCCATGCAGCCGTTGCTCGTTTTTCAAATGCCTCCGGGAATGAACGGGATCCGGGTTTCAAGGTGTAGAGTTTGGGTACTGGTGAGCAGTGGAGCAGAGAGGATTTTTCTGAGGGAGAGGTTTTGGAGGGTTTGGAGTTGTTTCAGGGCGGTTTTGGAGGCATTAGCCCGGGCCACACACGTGCATACAGGACCACCGAGAGAATAAATGACCTATAAAATATCAGTTTTGACTTCAGTCGCAACTGTTTACTACGGAAGATGGGGGCGCACAACTTTAGCCGGCTGTCTGCCTTTATTGGCGCTATTTTTTATGTGGGTGGACCAACACATTGTGCAGTCCCAGGTAACACCTAAGTATTTAACCTGCTGACGGCAGTGCAATATTTGACCAACGACCTATAGGTCCTTTGCCAAAGTGTGACGCCGCTTAGAGAAATGAATTAGCAGGCATTTGTCGTTTTACACATATTTTGACCTATTAATTCATCACTTACTGCAACATGGTCTGAACCAACATTTGCTTCAAAACCGTTAAACACATGAGGCGATATTTTTAGAAGAAGCCTCCGAAAATAGTTAAAATTTGTGTTCATAGTGGTGGCAGAAAAAGGCCCCCTAGAATTGTGAATTATTGTCCTAGTGGGCAATGATAGAGATTTTCAATTGTCTTAGCTTGTTCTTGTTCATGTATTGTTGGGATTGGCGTCATGCGAAAATCGCATAGTCCGCGAACAATTGTAAAAGTGATCGAGATAGTGTTTATTGGAGGAACATTGCGTTTTAAAAGTCAACAGGAGTGAAAATGCAGAGAACTGATATACAATTAGTAAGGCTGCATCGACAAATAGAAAGAAGATTACGAATAAACGTTCCAAGCAAAATTACGCAGTCCGTGTTCGTGTTGTGTGAACCCCGCAGGGCTTGTGAAAAAGAACGCCAATCCTGAAAAGTTGTATTGTTGTTTGTGACTTTAAGGAACATTAAATAAGTATATTTAAAAAGATAAAAGGACATTTAATCTTCTTTGTAAGACGCAGGCCCGTACTACGCCCTGAGGTTCATCGAGAACTTCGATGAAAAGCTTCAAGAGTCTCATCGCTTCATTCACCGGTAAATTCTTCTGATCCTATTTGTCCCCATCAACTTCCCCACTTTCGCATAACATTGAAGAAGACGGAAGCCCGAATAACGTTCCACACAAAGGAACTGACGTGAATGGCTCATCGGAATCATTAGCTATCGGGACCTTGTTTGCCATTAAATCCAGTAAGCCATTTAAATTCCTGAAAACAAGTGCAACAGCTAGTCCTTCTGTATCGTACAAACCTCTTGGATTGCAACTGTGTGGATCAAACAACCAGTACATGCGCTCTTTCTTAATCAGAGCTATAAGAGCTATAGACTTTAAGTGTGCAGTAAATACACCATACTCATAACACTGGAAAAACTTTTCTAGTATACTACCTACATCTCTTGATATAATCCCTTGTAATTCAAAATTATTTGTCATTGCATTGCAGGTTACCTTTACGTCATCAATTATAATATCCTACAGCCAAACTTAATCAGTACACGAGTAAGGTGGAGTTGGCACAATACCATTATAATTTGAATTTTATCAACATGAGAATTCCAAGCATTAACTCTTATCACAATTGATAAACATTACGCCAGCACTGAGTATTTTTAATGCCACCAAATATAGCATGATTTTGGCTAAGAGAACCAGTAACCACTTTGGCCTCTTTCACTGCAAACGATTTCTTAAGATTAAAATTAAAGCTAGTTCGTTTTCTGCAAGGCATTATGAAAACTCTTGCAACCTAAAACTAAACAAATCGCAGCAACTGCTAAAAACACTATTATAAAAAATAGTAAATAAAAATTAAATTTGAAACTAAACAGTGTTATAATATTTGCTGGAATGGTAACCTCTATAATGAAAACTATTGAAACATGAACGTAAACAAATATTACGAACAGGTGAAAACAGTAGATGTAACAAATAGTGTATAAATACGAATTAAACTTAAAACAGTGTTGGCAGACCCCCTGAATCCAAGAAAAGCATTTTTAGAAAAATCTCTCTCTCTCTCTCTCTCTCTCTCTCTCTCTCTCTCTGTGTGTGTGTGTCTGTCTGTCTGTCTGTTTGTCTGTTAAAATCCAAACTTGATATTTAAGTTTAATGTCTTTCAAGATGCGACACGAAGATTTTGAAGAAAATAGCTTCACCCTAAACTACCCTTCACATGGAAAATTTTTGGAAAATTTTGATTTTCTTGAAAATGGCTCTAATGATTTTGATTAAAATGCCATATGTTTGAGACATTTTTATGACAAATGAAATGTATATTTTGAATTTTCTGGCTATAGCCCCTTTAGTCCTGTTTAGTCTGGGTGAGTTTTGAATAACTCATAAAATAAGAGATAGACATAATCTTATTCTACTAGAAATGTAGATCTTCCCTAAAATACACAATTTATGCTCAAACAAATTTTCTTGTAGCGTGAACCATTTCGGAGATATTCATCGTTATGTGGGTGAGTTTTGGAAAACTTAAAACTTTCGTGAAATGGAACATCGTTGTTCATTTTTTATATGTCAAGTATGCAAGGAGAACGGAATCTCAAAGCTTTAAAAGATGTGACTATCGCACAAAGTCTACTATATTCTAATATTCTTCTTGCACCTACAAGGAAATAAGCAATATGATAATTTGTACAAATGTTTATCTTAAATAACATGAAGAAGATATAGGAATAAGAGTTTGTAAGAATGGTTAGTACAAGATTAGAGAAAGTCATGTGAGTGCAAACACATCACATTTTTCTTGCCTCTATTTTGTCAATGAGTAGGTATTTATTTTACACACCTAACATTCAATATCATGTATTTGATCTAAAATGAATAAATTAATTAAATTGACAACTAAGGTAGTATTAAAACAGCTTTAGGATGAGGAAATGTGAGGAGTGCCATTTAACAGAGGACTGGGAATTGGCGGAAGCTTTCGTTGCCACGTTGCCAAGCTCCACCTAGCTGTCAGAAAGGAACTATATAGTTGTTTTAATGAAACTGTAGATTTTCTGGCATCTTAGGAACTCCTGCGAGATGAAATTCGGCACACCGGTGGCTCTGATATGATCCTGGTAATCGACAAGAAAATATGTGTTTATTGAGATTGATGTCGACCATCGTGGCGAAGCATGCCTTCCAGCCACCCATGTGAAATATTTCCCTACTCCTCTCCTCTCTTCACTCACCTTGGCAGTTCAGCTGTTCATATGCAACCATGGGCGTCACGAAGGAGCGGAACTAGGGGGAGGGCCTCGGCCCCCCTTGGAAGATAATACACTCAATGTGCAATCATTACTATTAGACTATTATTTTAATTTTTATGTAAAGAGCAATTTTTATTTAGTACAAATTAATACGGCTATCCAATACAAATACTACGACTTTTGACAATAAAATAATGAATTAATATTGTTTGATTGCAAACTTCCAACCACCCCCCCCCCCACCAGAAAACGCCTGCCGATGCCCATGATACCAACCGAGTGTGCCGGTCTTGAAATCAAACCAAGAGATTGGCTCACATAGGAGTGATGTGAAACCCAATTGACAAGGATAAATAAAAATTAATCAAGGGTAGTAGCTGATATCCACGCCCTCAACTCGCTCCTTGCATTCTGTTCTTTTTCTTTTTATTAATTTATATAAATGTCACTTTTGCAGACAAATGTATACTACGACGAAATATAATGAAACAGCACATACTGATTTCTATCTCTGTCAGTACATAAACAATGAACTAGTTAGGCAAAACAATTTGATTTCGTGCACTGTAAGATGAGGTATGTAGGTACATAATTTTATGTGGATTATTTAACAGCATCTAGAAAGAGATGGAAGGAACAGTTATGAATTGCTTGGTTTCGGAACAGACAAGTACTGTCTAATCCGAATTGTATATGATGATTTAACAGCATGAGTACCATACATCTACAGAATAACATATCCTTCTTCTAATGATTATTTTTTTATATTAGTGTTAAAAGTATTTTAAGGACTTATAATGCAAAATAAACAACTTTGTATAAAAGGTGCATTCATACCACAGATTATGTATACTATGGTGCATACTGAGGCGATATTTTCCGCGTAAGCCCTCTGGAATAGTTAAATGCAAAGTTATAGAGGCGGCGGAAAAGGCCCCCTAAAATTAGAAATAATTTTTATAGTCGGCAAAAATGTACTTATTCAATTGTTCTTTTTTTTTTTTAAATTTTTATTGAGATCGATCAACAATAATGCTTTTACAGATCTGTGAGAATAACATAAAATACAGAACATTATAAAGTTGTTAAGGTTGGCTACATCAATGTAGCTCCTCGAACATAATTTGTCTCATAAAGGAGGAAGTAATATAATAGATCGCATATACAAGGCAAATGTGTAGGAGAACATTTTAAACATTTTGTGAAAAAACTAAAGGTCGGAGTCTTCTGAGCTTGAGGTCGAACTGAGCAGGATATCTTGAGGCAAGCGTTTACGAAGGCGTGTTGGCCGACGTGTTCTGACGCCGAGATGGTATTTTACAGCTCCGGGAACCTCTTGTAGGCGTATGAAAAAGCGGCGTGCTGTTTGGCGTATGAACTGTGATATGGGGAGAAGGCCTAGTTCTTGATGTAGCTGTTGGTTGCGCACAAACCAGGGAGCATTAGTAGCGAGTCGTATCACCTTGTTTTGAATTACCTGTAATCGATGTAGGTGTGATTTACAAGCACCACCCCAAATAGGAGCAGCATAAGTGAGAATAGGGCGAATAAGGGAACGATAGAGTAATAAACTGGAATCAAGTCCAAGAGAACTGCGTCTATTGAGTAGTGGATAAAGTTGAGAAAGCTGGACTGAAGCAAGGTTAACAGTACGATTGATATGCGGACGCCAGGTAAGGCTAGTGTCAAATAACACCCCAAGATACTTCACTGGAACATTAGAAGGTAACCAAGGAATACATGTGTTATGAATATACAAAAGTGGGGGTGTACGAATAATACGAAGAGAGAAAATTTTTGCCTCTGTTTTATTAGGGTTTAAAGAAAGGCGCCAGGTGGAACACCACTGTATAAGTGAGTTCAAGGATTCTTGTAAGGTAGCAATAGCAATATGAAGGTCATGATTGGAGTAATAAAGAACTGTGTCGTCAGCATATAAAGCCACTTCAGTATGTTCGAAGATTGGAAGATCCGAAGTAAAAACGTTAAATAGAAGTGGAGCTAAGATGGAGCCCTGAGGGACACCAGCCTGAATGGATTTCAGTGAAGAAGAGGTGCCACCTATGCAGACCATAAACTTTCGATTTGAAAGATAACTAGAAATAATATTTAGTAAGTATTGTGTAAGACCTATACGAAACAGTTTCAGTATAAGTCCATCATGCCACACTTTATCAAAAGCCTGAGCGATATCCAAAAACACAGACGGTGTGTATTGTCGATTTTCAAAGCCATTAATTGTTCTTCTTAAATAGCTTGGGTTGGATAAAAAAAACGCAAAGTCCGTATATGATGTGGAAGTTTATCTACATAGTGTTGAGCTGAATGAATATTGTGTAGTGGAAGATAACTGAAATAATAACGCAAAGGACAAATATATATTTTTGTTAAGCGACGCCGAAAGAAGAGAATTATGAACTTGCAATTACACGTAGTCCGTGTTCGGGAAGTGTAAGCCCCATAGTATGTGATAGAAAGGACGCCAATCAAAGAAAAATTGTACAATATATCTAACATGTTACAGAACAATAAATCAACTTTCAATGTGGAATTGAAAATTAATCTTTCTAAATAAAGTGCTGACCCGTACCACGCCCTGGATACGAAGGAAATAGAAAAGAGAGTTGCTCTCGCTCACCGCTGTTCTAGTCCGGCTGAACGAAATTACCACGCCCACCGCTATTTAATTACGTTCCCAAATTGGGACACCAACGTGTGGCTAGTGAGTGAAAATTAAATTACGTTCCAATACTAACGTAACTCAGTTTTATTTCTCATCTCAAGGGCACTCTGGTATTTACTACAATTTATGGCTTCAGTCCAAAGCAATATTCAATAAATTATATGTATTTAAACATTTTACGGTACACCACATAACTAAGCATAAATAGGATTTTTAAAGCTAGGCTTTTTTGAAGAGTGGAGGCAGAAACCAAAGTACGCAATTTCTAGTTTAGCAAGAGTTGTCGCTGCTGTAGCCAACCTACGGAATGGGAATGATGGGATTCAAGAATGCGCTGCTGAATGCTGAACCTGATCAATGATAGGGCGCTAGTGTTACAAGAATTTTGAGCAGCCATTGTGTTGAAGCTAATATTTGTATTAACACTGTCTGTTAAGAGTTATAAATACTTAATTTTATCTTAAAATGTCTGAGAAGAAAGGTATGTGATAGTATTTAAGTACTTTAAATAATAATAATTACGTACAGTAGTCAAAGTTAAATATGCAGTAGTTTTAAGTGTCCGTTGAATTAGTATAGATTCTTACATGCCCAAAAGTATTAAAAAGCTGGCCGAAGTGGTATAAGCTCTTTAAAATAACTTTTCCAAGGATCTTTGCTATAAGATAATGTGATATTATAGGTCAAATATAGTCAAATTGCAAAGGATGAGGTAATCAATATTTTCAGATAAACAAAATGGCCCCTTGCCTTAACCTGTCAAGGCAGAGCTTAAGATTTTTTCAAATACCGCGAGCCAGCTATAATTCAACTTACAAACTTCAATTTTATGTTCATTTGATTAAATTTGAGAACTTTTTTCATTTATTTATATTGTAGCCATTTTCCAATTAAGTAATTTGAAGAGAACAGTATTTTTGGTTATTAAACCAGGACATATGATGGTTAATTGTACTTTTATGCATTTTGCAGATGACATAGATGTATCGAGTGTTTTTGGTGCTGCTTTTTGTTGTCTTTTTATTTCAGAGGGATACTCTCGTGCACTTTAAAGCCATTCACATTTGCCCACAAGGCAAATTTGACATCCTGAGTACAGCTTGACACTGACAGAGAGAAAGAGAGAGAGAGAAAGAGAGACAGATAATAATGCATTTTAAAAAACTTTGTCCAGGGTAAACATTGTATAATTATTCCTTGCAGCTTTCCTGTTGTGGATGTTTCTTGGCGGGGATAATCTCGTTGGCCTGTACTAGAAAAGTGGCAGCGTATTTAAACACAAAACGTATTCTTCCTCTACGTGTTATTCCGAACTGGCTGGCTGCTTGTCTTTATCATTCTCCTTCACTAGATATCTCCTTAGTGTAGCAAATTGGAGTGCGTGCGTGCAAACGTCTGTTACTTATATTTATTTTTCTCGTCTGAAATATGATGTGAGAAATTTTGCATGGATGGAAAACAGGAAAAAACAGAACCTGCATTTTATTTCATGTGAGAGAAAAGCAAATTAGCGAATAAATTTAATGATCCAGGAAAGAAATAGACAAAAATTAAGAGATTTTGGAGATGTAAACAATGCTGTCCTTTCCTGTTTTCTGCAATTGATTTTGCTGTACGGTAGTTTTTTTGATGGGTTTTAAAACGACATGTCACCGTGGTGTTATTTGGCACTCATCCTCAGCTATAAGCCCACTTGCAGGAACACCAGATCTAGGGAATGATTGGTACAGATCATTAAGTGGTATTTCATTTTTCATGGCATTACTTCAGAATTATTAAAGAAGCCACTTATGTATTACTCAGTTTAAAGGAGCTTATGCAGCTCATAGACAGAAGAAAGAAAAAAGAAATGTGCCTACATTCATTTCTAGTTTTCCTGCTGCTCAAACAAGAATACATATATATATTTTTTAATTTAATGGCCAGGCAATTTGCGTAGCAGTTTTCAGTGACTAACGTAACTTGCAGTTGGTTGGTCGTTATTTAATGATTGGCATTTCATATGTTTAATTTTGCAGTTTTGCAGTATGGTTATGAGCATGGTATATTTTATGGAATGGGCATGCACTTCTACGTTAGAAATACATGCTGCTACTTTACTCCAGCATTGTAATATGCGTTTCACAGCTTTTATTTTGTACCATATTTGTGTACCATTCTAGGATGACACAGAATGTAATAACAGGAAAACATAAAAGTGATGTTTACCAATAATTTTTAATTTGTCAGAATAAAAATGGTCGCATATATTTGAGAATGAAAAGTATTTTGTTGTATGGAGTACAAAGTCTTTTCAGGAGCAAAATTACAATTTATTAAAACTAATTGAAGCAACTGGTGAACCTTTTGGCTAACTTGACTGTTATAGCTGAAATCTTTCTGACCTGTCATTTCTTTTGCCACCATAAATGCAATGCTCACAGTATTTTTAAAGTTAATGATTTTTATGAATAAAGTTGATGTGTTAATTCATCAAAATTATTTCGAACGTTTTGAAGCCATGGTGTATAAATATGTAGAAGGAAAGAACAAGTAAAGATTCAGCAACAAAAGTTAAGCATGTTCATTAAATTTAAATATTGAAAGTCTCCTGCTTAATGTCCTGGGTTTCTCCTTTATTGGCTTTTCCTGGCATTTTTCTTGCCTTTCCTGTCAGGGTATACATTTTTGTGAATTCATTTTCCATATTTTTAAATATGCCCATTTCTCATTTTTTATATAATGGAATTGTACCAATGGTGTAGCCTCTACATTATTGCCAAAAGTTTGAGATATAGCTTACACTTTTAATTATTTAAAAACAGACTAAAAGCAGAAAAGATGGTAGTTTGTGTGGATTAGCTTCTCAATCACTACTATTTACTGGTTACACCGCTTAACCCTATAAATTTTCAAACTTGATGCATTTTATGTGGCATCATGAAGTATTTTATTCATGGATATGTAATGCGTAACATGGCTTGTGAAGCTATACATTTGTAGTATTAATCAGGGGTTATCCTAAAATTACTAGCTTATGTATAACTGTAGTACATAAGATCTATAGCTTTAATCAGGAGTTATCCCACAGGTACTATAATCTTCGCAAAAGTTAAAGGCGTATGGAGGCGGGCCGTACTGCAGACTCCAGCAATTCCTAAGCTTGCCCCTACTACCAGCACTGCCGAATGTGGTACACACATCTCACGCGCTGTTATGTACAGAAACTCTGCCGGTACATACACAACGCTTGAGCATTGGCCAGCGTTCACATGCCTTTAACTTTTGCGAGCGGTATAGTTTATGTACCTATAACTGTAGTACATAAGACCTATAGCCTTAATCGGGTTATCCTACAGGTACTAGCTTATGTATAACTGCAGGACATAAGATCTATAGCCTTAATCAGGTTATCCTACAGGTACTAGCTTATGTATAACTGCAGGACATAAGATCTATAGCTGTAATCAGGGGTTATTCTACAGGTACTAGCTTATGTATAACTGTAAGACATAAGATCTATAGCTGTAATCAGGGGTTATTCTACAGGTACTAGCTTATGTATAACTGCAGGACATAAGATCTATAGCTGTAATCAGGGGTTATTCTACAGGTACTAGCTTATGTATAACTGCAGGACATAAGATCTATAGCTGTAATCAGGGGTTATTCTACAGGTACTAGCTTATGTATAACTGTAAGACATAAGATCTATAGCTGTAATCAGGGGTTATTCTACAGGTACTAGCTTATGTATAACTGCAGGACATAAGATCTATAGCTGTAATCAGGGGTTATCCTACAGGTACTAGCTTATGTACAACTGCAGGACATAAGATCTATAGTTGTAATCAGGGGTTATCCTAAAAGTACAGAGACCCAAAAACATCTGAACCGCTGCACTATGTTTTTCCACTGTGAACACAGAAACATAACGCAACCACTGTACACAAGGTCATGCAGTTGACCTGTTTTTCTCTGCTCTGAAAGTGCAGTATTGAGCTGATTTGATATCGTGTGATCAAGTTATTACCAATGTGCTTTATTAGTACTTAACCACAAAGTGTATTATGGCTCAGCATTTGTATTTATGATTTGTATGTGTTAACTCAGCTCGCCAAGTGAAAGTGCGATCTGCAGAAAGATTTCCAGGTGATCTGGAGTAACTTAAAGCATAAAATGTACAAGACAAACCCACGCACCTGGAGGAATTAAAACAAAATATCCACCAGGAAATTGCCTGCATTTCTCAACATGAACTACAAAACATAGTGCACCCGGTTCAGAGTCTTTTGGATCACCCATTACTAGCCTATGTAGTAGAACTGTAGGACATGAGATCTATCATTTTTGTGGTATCACTACTCAGCAAACTAAGTTATGAGAGATGCTCCTTGTTTGGAATTAATGATTCACAATATTGGTGAACCAAAGCTTTAACGCTCAGAAGGAAGTTTAGGGCTTTTATGTGTGTTTAAAGTTTTCTTTCTCAATGATTTTAAAGTATAGTAGCCTCAGCCAAAGCCTTGCCATTTGACAAGTTATGGTGTTAGAATAAATGAAAAGACAAACTATTGTTATAGAAAGGAAGGATAAAATGATTGCATATTAGAAACTTCTTGAAGGTATCTCAGGGTTGGAATAGGTTGGTTAAGCATTAATGACCTGAACAAAGGACCCAGGCTGAGCAGCTTTGCTTTGTTAGCAAGTTTCAAGGCTATGGCTGAAGTTACTGTTCATAGCAAGCTAAGTTTCAAGAAGCTTACCATGCTATAATGCAGATAACGTAATTTCCTCCACTTAACATTTTAATTCCTAATAGATACGAATTACTTGGATGGAATCTTTTTCTGGTTTTTCCTACCTGGATTGATCAGTGACAGGTAAATTTTGCCATCTGAAATTTTTGTGCTATCATTAAAAACTTCCCCTTTCATTCATTGCCTACCTGTACTTGAAATTAGATGCAGGCATTAAAACCCTTTCAAAATGTTCAGTAATGCAAATGCATGTTGTAATATGGTAACACTTGTGTAGTTTATCTCTATGGTTTAGAATTGACTTATCTTTTATCCAACAGACCAATCTGATTTCTATTGGGAGAAAATTTCTAGTAATTCCCAGATTCTTTTTTTACCTTGATCTTTAAAATTTGGATGCTAATTGACCTAAGCTAATATGCTTTCATTTTAGATAAAATAATTTTTGAAAGTTCTGAAATTGGAAGTGCACTGAATAATATTAAAATAGGTACTTGAGCAGTTGCTAAAGTGGAGTAACACCAGTTCAGCAACATATTTGGATTCACTTTGGCACAATTTTTCCACATCAGTTACAAATTAACATGAGGGTAAAAAGAAATTTGGAATATTGCCTCACTTTTGTAGTGAAGGTAACACATGCTAACCAGGTCGGTACAAATTCAAATGTTTTGGTTAAGCTACTCTAAGTCTTTCTCCCCACTTGGGTTTTCCCATACTTTCTTTAAGACAAATGTCAAGTTACACTCGGCTGTTGGATCAAGGGCTCATTTGAGTATCATCCCTTCTGTCATTTACCATCTGTGCCAACCTCAGTGATTAAAAGAAATAACAAAAGTCTCAAAAAATCAAAGTTTTTAAAATTCCATGGTCTGAAATTCTCTAATTTCTTTCACTCAATGTTGGCCACCTTTTAAAAATTGTCATTTGAGGCCTTTGGTATATATTTGTCTTTCAAGCAATGCATAATTTATTATATGCTAAATTAAAATAATTTTGAAAGATGCTTTTTCCATTAGTACCATGATGGAGTGCATATAAAAGCAAGAAAACAAAATTAAGAAATTGTGGATCAGAGTGATGTTTTTTTCAGATCTTTATTAAACTTATTTAAATTAAGTATGGTGGACTTTGTGACTGTGATGTGCACAAACCATTTGATTAATTACTGAGTTGAGTTTGGGACACTTATCATTTACTATATTTAGAAACAGAAAACATTTTTAAACATAAATGATGTAATGTCAAAATGGACTGAGCAATTAATCTAAATAATTGTTAAATCTTTTAGCAAAATGCACAATTTTTGATAAACAATTACTACTAAGGATCATGGAAATAAAAAGGATTAGTACAACCAAAATGAGCTCACAATACAAAAGAATTATGCAAACCACGGTGCAAAAGAGAGTAGTCTGGCTGAGGGAAATTAAAAACTTGAAATCTCCCTAGCCCCCCACCAAAGGAAGAAAACTATAAAATGACAAAAATTAAAGTAGGCACATGTGTATGTAACATGACAGTTATTTGTCATATATATTATGCATTTTGATTGTATTTGACATCTGTGTTCTGAACTAGTCTACTTCTGCTGTGTTTTGAAAAAGAGGAAAACAAAACTAGGATCCCTAATGCTTTTGAATATGAAATAAAACACTACAATTGCTGGCTTCTTATACATGAGTACCACAATCAATTACTCTCATAAAGCATTTGAAATATCACAGAGGCAGAAACAAAAAGGGAATAAAATAATTAGAAGTGAACATCAGTTCACATTCAAAAATTCTAACCACCCATTTATTGCTGCAGTTGTACAAAGCAGCTTATGTATATTTTTAAGTATTATTTGTGCTTTTCTCATTTACATTTTAACACTTTTTACACATAAATATAAAACAGCCCTTATTTTTATAATGAAAAGGATGATATGCAGGTCACTTTTGAAAACAGAGAATCTGATAAGTGTAGGTATAATTAAAATAGTTCCTTTTTTACAAAGGTTTTATTGATATAATTGACTTAAAATATGCTAAATGCTATGATTCATATATAATTTTGCATCTGATTTTATTTCCCACCTGGGAGTTAAATGATAATTGTTTGCCTTTTAAAAGTCAATTTGCTCAGTTAAGGGTTACATTACATTTCACACTGGGAAATAATGTTAAACAGGTTAAATTCAGAATTAACAAGTATGATGCATCTAGTGAAAGAGGGATATGTTCTTTAGATTAAATTTTGTTTATAATCATTAGGGCTTGGGTTTTTAGGTAAATATTTATTTTGATAATTCTCCTGGTCAGGTCGGTGAGACCGGTAAACCGACGACAGGTGTGGTCCTCCAGATATTCTGGGGGTTTTGATAGAGCAATGTAACTGCCAAAACATGAAAATATGGTGCAAGAGGAGCAAGATTATCTTTCATGGAATATAAAGAATTTGGTGATTATAGTATATTTAGAGGAATCTGTTATGTAATCAATAGTATTATATTCCAACCAAAAATTCAGTATTAGAATACATAAAATGCATATTTTGAATTAAGAGAATGTTTTGAAATCTCCTTAATCCAAGAAAGGCTTTTTAGAGAGAGAGAACAAACAACATAACTCAAAAATGAAAAGGAATAAGTAGTTAGGGGGGGCTTTGCCTCTCAATGGTCCATGATGCTGTTACTGAGGCAGAAACTTCCAGGGTTGGTCTTCTCTGAATTGCGCCTGAGGCTGTACGATGCAGTCCTGAGCTGTTAGAAGGGCAACTATGCAGTTAGAAAGCTCCTTCAGCTTTCCTTTTGCGTCTGGCTTTTTATCCATTTCTTGTACTTCTGTCGCTCCTGTGCCATTCTCCTTAATTCAACCATTCCTTTTCCTCTTCTTTCTGCCACTCCCATTCCAACCTATTATCTCTACCTCTTCCTGTAGTGATATATTTCATGTACCAATAACCATTGTCCTTATATTGTCTGTTCGTTTTCTTATAACCTCTCCAACCATTCCTTGAATTCTCCGAGTCAGCAGGATATCCACCATGGGGGTGATTAGCCCTGCGATGGCTTCACCAGAGCTCCATTAGCCTGGCTTTTCACAGTTCTCGTCAGGTCTTCTCAGCCCCTGTAGCAGTCTTGGGACACAATAGTCCTGCTGTACATCACCCTGATGAGCAGTGTGTTACTTTATCAGTTATCACTGTCCACGATGAGGACATTGGGTTTAGGCTTTGGAAGGCCAGCTAGAAAGCTTCCAAAACTAAATTCTCCTGGCCAGATAACAATTGTTAAAGATTGCCTCCCAAAGGAATGTGATCACTATATTATTGGTACTGGAAGCTACTTGTTAACTACAGAAAGTATCACTCACAACCTTAGCAAACATTTATTCACAAATACTTCTGTATCGTAAAATTCAGAATGTTTCGATATTGTAATTTCTCCTTTAGCACTATTAAAAGTAGTATTCTATATTTCAAAATACATGCTAATGGCTTCATTGCCAAATGCAAGGCACTAGAAAACAACATATTTCAAAATACCATGATTTTGATGAAAATGTGTGTTGGAAAGGCAAAGTATGTTGTAAATCTACAGTAAAAGCTGTAAATAGGTTTGAAGTCTTCACACCTTGTAACCATGAGCATACTAAGTATACTGCATGTAGAGTTTCTTAAAATAAGCAATTTGTCAAACATTTTCATTCAATTTGGTTTGCACAATTTTAAGTCATACTTTTAAGGGTTAAACATCCATTCACAGCTTATTTATTCGATGTACTAGCCATATAAAGAAACCTTGCCTCATAGATACTTGTAAAAGTAAAATGAACAGACTCCTTAAGCAGTGAAGACAAATGTTTTTATGCATGTTACCACAGAATACTTATTCATTTGTAGTTTCATTAAGTGGTTTAAATACACCTGATTAGCAATCTTTTGCTTCATTGAATACCTACCTTACTAGGAAAAGTTAGTGTAAGCAAGCAATGGTGAAATTCTGTTTGTCATGTGGTAGAGACTGACCGAAATGTATGACTTGTTTGAGTGGAACAATTGCAAATGGAATATGCACTTAGCTTAGGAAATGCTAGCTAAGTAATCACAGATTTTTTGACTTAGTGATTCCATTTAAGTCCACAAAGAGTTAAAAACCTCAGTAAGTTTCGTACTCTCAGTATCAGTGTTCATACCTGTCAGTGATTTATAAAACTTAACACTTTGTAATATATTAAAGTTTGATATTGAAGAGAGCAATAGCAGTAATAGTAACCGTTTTTTAGAGAGCACCATATTTTTACGTTTTGGCATCACATCGCTCTCTCACAACCCCCAGAATGTCTGGAGGACCACACCACTTCTAGTGCCCCATCCATCAGTGAAAAATATTGGAGAGCAAGAGGATTAATGACTTCATTGTCAGAAATCCAGCATTAGCTAACAACAACAATATATTAAAGTTTCTGCAGTGAAATTTTTCAATATTTTGATATTTTTTATATGTCTCCAGAATTTGGCCACCCCTGCCCCCCCCCCCCCCCCCCCCCCCAATAAAAAAGCTACCCTTGTGCCAGAATTTTCAATTTCTGGCATGAAATTTGGCAAGCCATTAACTGACTAAAGAAGTGTACCATGAACAAAGTCACACAGGAAACATGTTTATATTTTGTGTCCTTTTTCATTTATTCATAAATTGTTCAAAAATTGTGTACACACATTCAACAGCTGAGAGAACAGTAGCTTGCATCTTCGAACAATATTACATAGACATCATTTAGTGACTGCATGTGAAGTTTCAAATTAAATCTAAGGAGGATTTAAAGTTTTGGAAGGTGCTTAAGGAAGGACGTAGAAAATTCAGATTAAAGTTTGTTTAAAAACTGTGTGCACATACTTATTTGGCTTACCGGCTTTGAGAACAGTGGCATGTATCTTTGAATAATATTACATAGCAGATTTCACTTGGTATATTTTGGGTGATTGCATGTAGAGTTTTAAATTAAATTAAGAAGGATTTGAAGTTTTGCTGGATTCTTAAGGAAGAACTAGCAAAACTCAGATTGAAGTTGGAAGACATTCCATGATAAGAGGTATTTAAATTACTATGCAGCAGCTAAGTTTTTCACATATAGTAAACATGGCTATATAAAATGTACCCAAATAATACTGGTAAATAAGTTCATTGCTTTGGCTATTGCATTTCTCACAAATTGGTTACATTTGAGTTACATGGTAGGGTTTGATACTAATTTAAAGAAATGTAAAGTTTGAGGAGCTATTCTGCATAAACTTGATGTGGCGTAACTGTCTTATAATGAATTTTATTTAAAACGGAAAAAGAAATTACGGTGTACTTCAAGTTAAACTGCTTACAGTGACTCTAGAAAATATTCACTTAGGCTTTTAAAATTATTAGCAGGCAAACCAATGGAGAGAAAAATTCTCATTTCTAACTTGCAGAAAGAGTAAACAGTATTCTATGTTGTATTCTGGCATTTTTCATTTTATTTGTTTTGTAATTTTTAAGAATTGTACAATTTTTTTTTTGTATGCAGAATCCATTTTCCAATTTCATATAATTAGTAAAGCATCTTTTTTAAATACAGAGCCTTACAATTTCACTAAAATAGTGTGGTGCTGTCAGATTGTGTGGCCAGTCTTTTTAGTGCCTTTAACTTTCATGTTCACGTGCGATTTACCTCATAAAACTTTTTTCCTGCTCTGAACTGTCTTATCTATCGAAACAAATAGGATGAAGGAGTAAGATTAACTAGAACCATTATTTTTTTACAAATTACAGTATTGTGTGTCCCCTACATTGCTTACCATTTTCAGACAAGATATTGGAAACTACAAGAACATACTGCAATTCTTCTAGGGTTGTGTTGGTTATTTCTTTTCTTATATTATTTTTTAGTTCTTGTAATGTTTGGGGATTAGATTTATACACTTTGTTTAGACTTACCCTTGAATTTCATGAACATTCTAACGGTGCACAGATATAGTCTATTTTTATCTCTATTAAGATGTAATGTGTCTGTTTTCTGGTTTAACAGTGATCCTGTAGTTTTGAATTTCTCGACTGTTTTATGAGCTGTATTCTGTTAGGCAGTTTAACATCAGAAAAGCATTCCCAAAATATTGAATACAAGATGGAGATTTATGTTTAATAAAGTTGCGCTAAAATAAAACTAGTAGACTGGACTGACTGAACTTGCACATGACTGAGCAACATCAAAGAATGTTATCTACTGCTTTCATTTGTCATATGTGACATGAGTCAGAAGGTCATGTATTTGCGGAAATTGTAACCTTAGCAGGTGAGCAGCGTGCACCTGAGAACAGATGCCAAAAAAGCATGGCCATTTTATCTGATTTAAACTGATAAAGAAATAAAGTTGTGAACAACAGAGGTGTTAATGAGCAAGTTCACTAAAAGCATTCTTAACTCTTGATCATCGGATGAAAACACATTTTCACCACCATTCTGGTATTGTACCAAAAAGTTTGCTCTATTAAAATATATGTAAAGTAATTTTATGAACACATGAAAAGTTTGAAAAACTTATTACACTAATAAAATAAAAGTTTTTGAAAAATGCTAGAGTGACACTGTTCTTTCTACATATTAAACATTTATTTTTTTCTCCATTACTTGGGTTGCTAGAGTGTCTTAAAGTTGAACACTTCCTGGTGTCACTGTAGGTCAAAGCTTGTGGAGAAAGAAGCAACAGTTTAACAGCACAATATTTTCCTTTCCCTTTTGCTTTTGTGTACTGTGTAAATTTTACAATATAGGTACAGGATGTTGATTGTGAATCACATATGTCCAACTCAAATTTTCAGTGCATCTTGACAAGTGGTCATCTTAGTTGTTGCACACATATGGTGGTTTTCTATAGGTTATAAACTATCACATGCATGAAATTTGCATGATATATTTCTAAGACTGTAATGCATAAAATGCATGAAGTTGGCTTTTCTGTACATATGTATGCATTCTTTTAATATTGCTACAGCATGTTGGGAGTCTGTAGAGAGAGCAATTTAAGAGCGTGCTATCCTTACTATCCTTAATCCTTAAACTAGTGGAATCTCAAGCATTATAAGCCTCTAATGAATATGTTGCAGAGATCCTTAGTTTGAAGGACTCTATTCACGTAGTGATTTCCCAATTATTTTTATTAAAATGGTCTCTGCTCTATAAACTGCAGCCTCTTAATGCAAGATAAGCTAGGTGGTAGATAATTCTGCTTACTCTGATACTTTTTTTTTGGCACCATAGCACAGCTGAGTGAAAAAATTAAGTAATGACAATAATAAAAAAGAAGAAACACTAGCAGAAAAATAAAATTACAACTTTTTAAGTCTGCTGTAGTATGGTGCATTTTTTGTAGATTTATATTTGTATATTCTTGCATGTAATTTTTAAATAATTGCATCCCATGATTATCTTAACATAAGTGCTAATTTGGATTTATGATACAAGTTTATTTACTGTCATCAGCACTAAATGAAACTTTTGGGAAATATGAAAACTATTTTTGTGTATATAAATGTGTTCTTGTCCAAATTGAATGTAGAAGTAAATTAACTTGTTTCATAACTGCGCTTTAGCCGTTATGCAGTAGCGGCAGAAGAGATTGGCTGTACTCTTTGCTTAGTGATGCTCACTTTCTTTTGTGTGTGTTAGATATAAAGACAGTTGCATGGTGCATGGAGGTTTTTGTTCCCAATATTTTATTTAACACTTTCTGTATGACTGTAGCATTGTGTTAGATTTTTCATTTTGCTCAAGCTTGAATTATTTTGCTTAGTGGTGTGGTGTGCAACATTGGTTTGGTTAACACACTTTTGATTTTATAGCATTAGTTTGGTGACTGTTTAATTTGAATTTTCCGTGTGGGCTGTTCTGACTGGCAGGAGACTGGAAAGCAGATTTTTTTAAGTGTTTGTTGCACCTAGATGTGGTTTTGGTGTCAACATGATTTAAGTTAAGTAAGTTTAAATGCTGAACTAAAAAGAAGAAAATCTTGTAAAATAAAAACCACTCCCCTTCAAAATTTTATAGTTCTGGTGCTTTGTGCTCAAAACAAAAATTGCCTTTAATATCAAGCAACATGTGTGCCATTTCTAGCATAATGAAAATAAATATCAAAATTGTGAATTTATTATATTTTTGTTTTAAACCCAGTCCTGCACCACAGCTGTACAGTAAGCAATGCTGTGATAAAAACACCTTTCCCTTATATTTGGAGCCATGCATAAAAGTAAAAGAATAATCTGAGCTTCCCAAATAAGTATGGCAGATCAAAAAATCTTTTAAGTAAAGTTTTTAAAAAGCGATTTTGAGATATTATAAATTCTTTTGCTAAACATGTAAGCTTTATAACAGAATAATATCTCAAAGTCCAGTTAAGTTCTGCATAATGTAGTTTATTACAGTAATTATCTTAAGCAAGTGACATTGCTAAATTGCAGAATGAGCTGCTTACTGTTGTGCCAGCATTGCTGATAGGTTCCCCATATCTTTTTTGCCTAATACTTTTTATTCACTATTCAGTTGTTTCACAAATTTCTATTTAACTTTCCAAATTACTCTTTAATTTTTTTCCACCTGTTTTATTATTCATTTTATTAAGAATTCCATGGGGTATTGTCCCTTAAACCCCCTCCAATGTGCAATGACATCAAATTGTGCACTGTTTCAGCTTATCCCGTTGCTGGACAACCACCAACAGGCTATGTACCTGCACCTCCTCCTGGTGCATATGGAGGTAAGTTAAAGTTTATGCTTATAAATTAGACTGTTCTGCATGGAATTTGTTTTTTTGAAATGAACATTTCTGAATCACATTTTCACACTGATTGCAAAACTGAAATCCGTTTTCGGGAACCATGTCAGAATTTTTTGCAATTCAAATTTTATGTTTGGATATTTTTCATAATGCACATACTATAGTTATATTACTGCATGCTAATTGTTTGTTAGAAAGGCTCAACAGCTTATAATTTCAACTTTATCACTTAAAATGTGAAATAAAACTATTACTATGTTTATATTTTATATTTATTAAAATCTATCTGCCCTGGATGTACAAAAATTTGTCATGGTGATAAGACATGCAATATTTATTCTTGATGTTTATCTACAGTATCAGATACATTGCCATCTGCATCCAGTAGCACTGAAACTGAATCTCCAGTGGATAATACTTATGAACCAGACAATTCTGATGAGGATAGATCTTTTAATCAAAGTGAGCTTACTGATTTAGTGAGAGATTGCCTAAAGAATCAGCAGTACTTTTAGGATCTAGGTTAAAAGAACAGGAAGTATTGGCTGAGGGTACATATTTTTCATGGTATAGACATAATGAGAAGGAACTTGTCCCTTTTTTTTGCTCAAGAAGAAAATTTGGTGTATTGCCAAGACACCCCTGCTGTCTTCAAATGCTATAACAAAAGTTATAATTCCAAAGAGTAGAGGTTCTTCATAGATTCTTCTCAAAAAGTCTTCAAGGTGTTTTGCTTCATAATGGAAACATTCATCCTTCCATTCCTGTAGCCCACTCTTTTCTTTTAAAGGAGACATGAAAATGTTAAATTTTTGTTACAAAAACTACAGTACGAAAACTATCAATGGCTACCCTGTGGAGATTTCAAGATTATTGAACTATTACTTGATCAGCAGGCTGATTTCACAAAATATCCTTATTTGAAAGGAATAGCAGAGCTAGGTCAGTACACTGGGAAAGGGAACAGTGACCACGTAGGACTAATTTAACACTGGGCAAAAAAAAAAAGATAAAGATAATGTGAAATTAGGTTTAATGAAACAGTTTGTGAAAACTCTAGATAAGGAAAGCGAATACTTCAAATACCTTTACGTTACATTTCCTTCATTATTCTGAGACAGGATATTGTAAGACCCCAAAAGAAAATCATTTATGTGAATACTTGTTAAGAGTATAATTTGTTTTTGGTGTTGGTATGAGTTGGTTAAATGACGAAAACGTGTTACTAATGTTCATTGTTACGAACAATTAAGTTTGTTTAAAGACGTCATAAATATTTCCATATTTAATTTTAATATATATCTATAAATAAAATAATTATGTGTTCAATATTGAAAGCGAAGGGAGAATAGCTAAAGATCGCTTCCCTAACAATACAGGAACTATTTGATGGACGCATACGCGGATGTACACAAAAAGAAGTGTAATGCGGCTCCAATTGTCTAGTTATTAGTATCTGTGTTTGGTGTAGATGGACGAATTTTTATGTGTGCGCGTCATAAAATAGTGAAAGTAATTTACTAAGTGTTTAAAGACTGTTAATTTGTATAAAATAAGTAAAACATTAGCTAACTTTAATTAGTTAATACGAAGTGTGCAATTAAATGAAAGGATGTAAAATAGACTAAGTGTAAAGTGATAGAAAACACATTTAGCGAAATATCACTAAATTTTTAGACATTAAATCTCGGCGATGCTAGGGAAGTCGATCCACTGAAATAAAAGACTTGTAACTGTGATACGATTTAAATACAGTGAACAAGAAGGTGCTAATAAAATATTTCACTAAAGTTCACCCCGAGTGTATGTTCATTCCATCCAGTACCACAACCCGAGATAACGAAAGAGTCAAAAGCTCATCAACATCACCTCTCATAATTATAAAAACAGCACCAATTTAATGAAAAAAATTAAAGCCTGTATAGGTATTAGTTGGTCCTCAAATTTGAAAACTGATGGACTGTCAGTTCGAGAGTACTGTGAGTCGAGAAGTGAAGGATGTCTGGAATGCTTTCTGAAATGTTTTTAATTTCTTTGGAATTAAAAAAGACCCAAATTATGTTAACATAGTGAAAGTGATGCTACAAAATTTCAAACAATTTGGTTGCAACATGAGTGTCAAAATACATTTTCTTCATTCCCATCTAAATTATTTCCCTGATAATTTAGATTTTAGTGAGGAATAGGGTGAAAGATTTCACCAGGATATAAAAATTTGGAAATGAGGTATCAAGGGAAGTGGAGTGTTCACATGATAGTGGACTATTGTTGGTGTTAAAAAGGGACTGCTCTGAACAATATGCGAGAAGGTCAAAGAGGAGAAAATTTGAAGTGTAATATTGAGGTAAGGTTATGAATGTGCTTATAATTATTATTATTAATTAGTGAGTAAATAGTGGCAAACAACAAATTATAATTATAGCCTAGTTTTTCATACAAAATTCTTGTTGAAAGTAATGTTTATTACATTTCACAAATTTTTAATTTCATTTGTTATGAATATTTTGTAAACCTGATGTGATGGGAGAAAATGGAGATTATTTTCGAATTCAGCACAAAAAATGTGTTTAGGATCACCTACCAGACTCAAAAAATAAGTTTTGAAATGCAGAATGGTGTTATCTTTGTATTGGGTTCCAGTTAGAGGCAGGACTTCACTTTCTTGTTACACTCCATTTGAAATGCATTTAAGGTGCAGTAAGAAGTAAGGCCCCTTTTTCTTCCCCCTCAAGCACTGTATATCGTAAACTTACAGCATTTAGTTGAAAAATTCCTGCATCTTTCATAAACATTCTGCCCAGTTTGTACATAGTTGCCATCACATGGTGCTTGCACCATCTGCAAATCAGAGGGTGCATCCCAACCTAATAACTTTTGTGGTTATGAAAATTACCTTGAGAGGTTTGTCATCAGTAAAATGACTAGAATGCATTTTTATAAAATATAACATCAAAGTACCAGATCTGGATTATATTCAAGACGAGGAAGAGCTATCCTTGTCAGTCTACCATCATTTCAGAAGCTCAAAACAAATTTCTATTTGGGCCTCTTAGGCCCAATTGTATGAAATAGTTGATCTCAGACCAAAGCCAAAGTTAACCTGAGTTCAGATTAAACCTAACAGATTTTGTTGTATAAATGGTACGCTCTGAAGTGGTTCCATGCTGATCAGAGAAATAGCTAACATCTAGTTTTCTGACCTAAGTTCTGAGCTGCTGGTAACTAAAAATACAGGAGAATTAATCAGGGCACATAAAAAATAAAATTCAAAATTGTGGACAAATGTGTTGTGGTTTAATTTCAAACATAGTCTATTGATAATTAGTTACTAGGGCCAGAAGTTTATAACATAAAAATGCTAGAAATATGCATTTGTGACCAAAAAATTAGAACATATGGACATAACCCAAAATTTTTTGGGCGTAGTTTTGAAATCTTCAAAATTTTAATGCTATTTGAATTAATATTTTGAAAATCAACTTTAAAAATATAGCACACTCAGTAATTAATGAATAAATATTAATTTTATTGTTACATTTTCAATTTAATTGCTCAATCCAGAGCTAATCCAGAGTTCTCCACAGAATGAAATAAAGTAACAATTTGAAGGGCGATCAGAAAGAATTACAATCAAAATATTACTATGAAAAATCAAAGAATAAAAGATGGGAACTACCAAACATTCAAACAGTGATTCCTGAGTATCCTCGAAAAACAGCAGTTGCAACCTTCAGGTTGATTACAGGACATGATTGTCTGGCAAAACATTTAAACAGAATTGGGATATATTCTTCACCACTCTGTCCTCTATGTGATCTGCAAGAGGAAATGGATCGAGACCACCTTCAAATATGCCCGGCCACTTCTAGTGCCCCATCCATCAGTGAAAAATATTGGAGAGCAAGAGGATTAATGACTTCATTGTCAGAAATCCAGCATTAGCTAACAACAACAATAACAAATTACTTACATTTTAAAATTTTCAAAATGGAATGACCTATTTGCACGCAACATTGACTTGTAATGGGAAAAACATTTGCCACATATGTCCCTTCAGCTTCAGTTGTTTCATCCATAGAAACCCAGATCTTATCAGCATGTAGTGGCATATTCTATTTAAACATCTTTGTAAAAGGCAGTCAGGAGTTCTTGTGAAGAGTTGTTGCATTGGGAGTGTGCTGATTAGTGTATTTGTGCAAAAAAGTTTCAAAATTGTAAAAAATATTAGACAGGAATTAGAAAGTGTGAACGAAAAAAAGATCTATGAGATGACTGCAATAACTTTTGCGAAACTGGAATAGATATATAAAAAAATTACAAAGATATGAACATTTAAGGGAAAATATGACTATAATATGAAAAATAACAAACATTAGAAAAGCCAAAATATGACTGTGACCTATCAGAATTGCATAATTTTAATCACCATAGATAAAATCGTGCTGCTTATATTTTCCATAGAAAAAAGCCACAAAGTAAAATTGACATTTCATTAACATCCAAGCCCTGTTTAGTACATTTTGTTTTTAATAGCTATAGTTGCACAAAATAAAAAAGCTATTATTTGACCTATTTAGCAAGAAAGAGTCTTTCCTTTATTATGAATAATACATGCTTTTCATAGTTACCAGTAAGAACACCATAAAGCTTACCATGTCAATAACATAGTTGCCACCACTTGCATTACAGCTATACATTACAAATAAATAATATGAAATATTACAGAAAAAAATGTGGCACTTCATTCTTAAGAATATGCAGTCATAGTGAGCTTTCATTTTGGGTTATCTTTTGTAGTACATTATAGGTTTCTCTGTGTAGTTAAGGGTTGAACCAGTTTTGTTGTCCCTGGGTGAAAAATTGGAGAAAATATAAGAGAGAAATTCAGCACAAAACTATTATTTCAGACAATATGTCTACATTTGTGAATTAGATTTGCCTTTTCCTGTAAACTACACATGCTCCTTCAGTTCCTGATTAATGCAATTTTTTGGTGAAACTACGAAATAGGACTTTTCCTTGCTTTTCTGCTACCTCTGATGCCAGTTTCCAGTTTCATTTGAATTGTAACATTTTCTTAAGCAATTTCTTGATAAGCATATTATATTTTGCCACCGCCCACAACCAAATAGTAAGCCTGCACTGTAGTTCACTGAATTACGATTTGTCTATCTTTGCCACACATTGACCTCAATGGTATAGAGGTAATATGCTGGTCTTCTTTCCAAGATCTGCAGGCTCAAACTCAGCTGATGGCAATGGATTTTTTGGGCATAAAAATCTGTAGCATGGTTTCCTTTAGAAGGGAAGTAAAGCTAGTTGTTCTGTGTTGTAGATTTATGGTACATATAAGAAGCTCAAACTTGATAAAGAGCCCAAATGACCTAGCTGTCGACTGGACCTTAAACACTACTACTACTTGATAAAGAGGCCTCTGAGTAAAATTGAAAGAATCTTTCATGCCCAATATAAAATCGTACATTGAGAACCTATGGATGTGGAAGAGTTTCCCACAGAAATATTCTGATACGTGCAGTGCTAGGACGCACGTCCTGTTGAAGGATGCCCTTCTTTCCAGGGCAGTTAAAGAGCACCCATAAATAAAAGCACCTCCCTATCCCCTCCCACCTCCATATATTGGACATTTACCTCTAGAAACTTTTTGTATGGTTGGTATGTCATGAAGCTGTGTCAGGTCAAAATAAAATAGGTTGAGTGATGTTCAAATTTTATATCCATGGAAGAGTTCTTCTGATACATTTATTAATGCACATCTCATTGTTTATATTCTTTAGTCACTAATGCTGGTGAGAATCTCGTCGTGTGAAAGTGCCTCCTAAACTACTTTGAGGAAATTTTTATTTCAGCACAATAAAGTCATACGTGATATTTATTTCTCTGTCCAGTGTTAAAAAAAATTAATCTTTTTTAAAATTTTCCACAATTGTTGTAGGCCTTTTCCAGGCTTTCTTTCCTGATCCTTGCCATCTTGTGTGATTTTACTAATTGAATATTAGTTTTTTATTTATTTTTTTGTATGTGCTTGCATGTGTATTCATCACTAAGACTGAAATTATTAGTTATAAAGTAGCCTGACTTAGACCAATTTGGTTCCTTTGCAAAAAGATTCTTTTTCTCCACCATCCTACACCTACATTTGACCAAGCGAGATGGCTGTGCATTCAGAAGGCTATGACTGATTTCTGCAACCAGCCTTTCTGACCCATAGGTTTTTTCAAGGTTTTTCGTGGGTCACCAGGCAAATGCTGAAAGAACAATTGCATGCTCCAAATATCCTGTCCCTCCATTTCATTTCAATCTGGCCTCTCAGGGTCAGAAGTGGCAATGGGCGAGTTTGGGGCTGGTAGGGACTTTGCGAACTGTAACCACTGCTCTCGGCAGGTGGATAATGTAGTAGCCTGACCAGTGGCTGCTTAGCAAACCCTGGTGTTGAGATGAATCTCCAGCTCATGTTAAGGACCCTAACACTTTTGTGCTACTTGCCTGAGTTCCAACGTGCCAGTAGAGTGCTCTCATTTCATCCCTTCCTCCTGACATCAATAGCCTCAACAGTTGGCTGAGTATGGAATCCCCTATGCCCATACTCTATCACTACAGCTACATTTTGCTGAGATTTTATTTTATCTCATGACCCCAGTATGTAGAAAAAGTGTTACAACTTAGGGCCACCATTTTCTTTGAAGTATTGTAGTACCAATGCCTGTGTTTGGCTTAAACTATTGTATTTGCTCATATTTGCTCACTACACCATCTTCTATAGATTGAGGACAATAAGCCTGATTAATCCCTACACCAATGAATGATGGTAGAAATAGTCACTCCCAGTGCAAACTTACTGTAAACCAGTGCCAAAGATACGCCTACTCGCATGCTACAGCTGAAGGCTAACCTCAAAATACTACAGCAAACTACTTAGGTTTAATGACCTGTTGATACCTAAAATAAGGTCATGGTGGCCATATTTAACTGTGAGGAACAAATTCACAATGCTGCTTCTTCTACTCCTCTTTCTCATCCTTCTCTTTTTTGCTTTGTTTTGCTTTCCCTTCTTGGGGTATTTTCTGCTTTTTTGTCTCGCGTGTGCTGCTAAGTATTCAAGGCAGATAGTATTAAGTCTGAAGGAGTTCACATTTTCAGTATTTAATATAAGTAATTTGTTTTGTGATTATAATTACTTTGTTTTGGCATCTTAAATTAAGTTTTTCAGTAATAAGTCTTAGATATATTTGGAATGTAAAAGTAAATACTTTCTGCATTTTGTGACTTTTACTTCCATATACATTTTATGGATTTAAGTTCCCATACTTGAAATGTAAGGTGAAGCTTTTGCATGCTTTTCCCTTTTTCCAAATGTTTCCACACCTTTTAACGACATTAAGTCTGTAATATCTCAGATTTCTATGTCTCAGGAGAAATGTGCAGTGGTGTTCATTCATATGTATTTACAATCTTTCTGTATACCATTTAACAGTAAGTTACAATTTATAAACTAAATTGAATGACAATTACTGTTTGCAAATAGTGAAATTCAGCATCTTTATGACTTTGCCAAGTAATTTTTTAATGAACTCTTTGAGTCTGTTCTCCAATAAGATTTTCCAGCAAACTGCAGCTTGGCTATGGGTAATCTTCTTTCTCCACTGTTGGCAAACCTATACATGAGTGAAAATGAAACACATGTTACTAAAGCCTTCCCAAAGATTTTCAGATGCTGGCATAGATTGTTGTTCACCATTGTTTCTACAATGTAGTAAATTTGCTGAACCTACAGAAAAAAATCTATAAATTTTATCATTGAAGTAGAATAGGATAGCTGTCTACCTTTTTTAGATTTGAAAATCATAACAACCAAAGCAAAGTTAGAGTTTGAAATACACAAAAAAGCAATACATGTTGACAACTACATAAAACCAAACTAATTTGTCATCATAGCATCAATATGCCATATTCCGTAACTTGGTTCACGAATTTATCAAAATCCGATGACGAAAACAGAATGAACAGGAATACACATGAACACCATCGGCCAAATTGAACTACTACTACACAAACTTTATTTACAAATTGATGTATAGAACACAAAAGAAATAAATCAAAATGAAATTACCACCTTAGAAAATTGGATAAACCAAAGCTCAAATATTGCAAATTACATTTCATTCAAAATACTTCTGGAAATTTGAAAAAATATTTAAAGATTTAAACATAAAGCTCTGAAACTTAGTGAAACACTGTCTAAAAACTAGTACATAGGAAACTCAAATGTCTGATTTACCAAATGACCTGCCTGGACTGTGATAAGATTTACATAGGCAAGATGAAGAGAAATGTGAAATACAGGACAGAACACTTTAGAAAACATCAAATTCAAGCAAATGGACAAGTCTACACTGGCACATTATTTTTTGTCCAAAAATCACAGTATAAAGGAAGAAATAGCGTTGATTAAATGTGCAAAGAAACCACTGGAACTACAAATTTGTGATAACATCACCTCGTGAATTTTGAAATCCCTGCCTGTCATCTGACGGACAAGAATAGATGGCAGCATGAAATCAAGCTAAACCCAAACACCTGTTGCAACATCAATTGACGATCGAAGTTTGAAGAAATTAGTCTTTGTTTAATGATTTGTAAGTGGAGAAAAGTGTTTACAAGGTTAAATCACTTTGCTCTAATTTTAATATTGGATGGTGATGAAAAGATCCCCTTAGTGCAGTGGTAGCACTGCTGCTTACCTAGTGGGGGACCTGGGTGTTATTCCTGGCACTGGTATGGGGATTTTCTCCTGCTGGGGACCTGGTCTGGGGCACACTAAGCCTCATTAGGTCCCTGAGGAGCTACTTGATTGAAAAGTAGTGGCTCCTGGTTGCAAAGACCACTTATCAGCCGAGATGGACCAGGACATGACTACATCCTACCACTGCACACCACTGACATCTATAGTGGCTAAAAGTGGGGAGACGCAGTGCCAGGTTTTAGGTCTTGGTCCAAAAAGTGTTGTCGCACAATGGAGTTAGAACTGCAAAAATATTTTGGTCACCAATGCACTGTTAATCAAAAGTTTGTATGGAGCAACTATATTCTTTACCTAGATTATTAAAAAAAATGGTGGTTTCTTAGCAATGCTGAATTTTACTGAATGCATTGTTAAACTTATGCTATGTGGATTAAGTGTTGGAATCTGTGAAGAAGAGATATAGCAACTATTACATTATATATGTTACACCAGTTTATTTTGTGGTAATTAAATTTAGAAGGCTTTGAGATGTATGTTGACTATTGTAAAACAAAGATATTGTAAGTTTTCCCCCTCTTCATTTGTATGCTGCCCTGAGCATCTAGGTCATATCTACAACTTATAGTAATGATGTTCCACTGTTTTTGTTGATGTTAATCTTTGGGTTGATGTTATATTCATACATCACACACTTTTTCATGCTTCCAACTCTGGAAGGGTGGGGAATAATCCTGGCTAAAGAAAAAATCTCCACCCCCCAGCCGGGAATCAACTAGGAGCTCTGGGTTTGGCAGTTGGCATGATAACTGCCAGACCACAGAGTCAATTGTTCGTTCTGCAGCTATTAAAAAAGTCAATGTTCAAGCTATATAGTCTGAAACAAATATTTTCTGTAACTTCTGATTTTGTATAACTGAAATATTCCAATACTAGATAATGCTTTTGTATAAACTGATAAACATGTGTGGAGAAAATTCCTTGCGCATTGTAGTTTAAAACAGTTAATTTTGACTGTGGTGAAGAAAGTACTTGTAGAACACTCATTCTAAACTGAACTGATGTATCCTATATTGTAATGGTCCTAAGAAATGTCAATTGTTGCATAATTTGTAATTATTTAGTTATCACACAAAAAATTGAATTGTTTGTGCAGTTAACCATAGTTATGAAAGTTGGTTTGAAATTAAAAAGAAAGTATTTAATGAGCAGATACAGACATTGTACTTTATACTCCCTATTCAAAGTGGAGAGTTTTGTTGTGGCAATCTTGCTGAATACAATTTTTAATACTACTAAGCATAAGTGAGTAATCCCATTTTCATAAATCGTAATTACTTATCGAACAGAGGGATTTTGCAGATGTTAGAATATCTAGTTTCAGTTCATTTGTTAAATGACTGAAAAGTTAAGCACATTAAAGATTAAGGTAATGTTAATGTGCAGTTCCTGGTGCTGGAGCCCCATATGGAGTGTTTCCATCACAAGCACAACTATATGCTGCAGCAGCTGCGGCGCAGGGGCCACCACCTGCGTATGACCAGTCCTTAGCACATCCAGCTGCAGCAACTGCTGCTGCTGTTAACCAGCAGGTAAGTCATCACATTTTCACTTGTCACATACTGTTACTGCATGCTCCCTCTTACTTTTAAAGACATTTTAGGATATGCACATCTAACCAATATGTTGATTCTTTGGCTATGATGTCTGTTAAAGTGTATTCATTAACATTTAGTTGAAGCCAGAAATTTTCATAGCAGCGTGAGTGGAAACTGAAACACATTAATAATCCAAATGGTACACATCTGCAAAAATTTTTCAAAAGAGGAGACAGAATAAGAAAGCAAAGTGCAGTTTAATATACCAGTAGAAAAATCAGCATTGTCAAAGTAATATTTAACTAGAGCATCTGCAATTTTGCCTATGGGAAACTTAATGTTTGTGTTGTGAACAAAAGATACGAGATAAATTGAAAACTTTTTTGGTTAACTATTTCATATCAATTAGCATAATACAATGTGGCATAGACTAAGAAGTAGATGCTCAGGTATCTGCCCAGAAAACACATGAGATATACTGGTTACTTAGCAGTGCATCAGTTTCCTATCAGTTTAGGTTAAAGCTTAAATCAAAATTTAGTGCCTCAAAAATATTTTCCCATGCCAAACATGTGACAAAATTTTAATAGTGATTTGCCTTTTTATGCCCATATAATTATCTGAGCATTCTTACATAATGTTTATATTAGTTTTTGGTCAAGAGAAAATAAGTTTAAAAAGCTTATCAAAGTTTGTGTTTTTGACTATCCTTATTAGTTTAAAATCAATGTAAATTAAATTCTTCTGAGTTTTTGGAATGTAAGTGAAAATATTCTGAGAGCTCCGTAATGTGGAACATTTTGAATGCACAAAAATACTGAGTAAAGGAACTATCAAGGAATCAAATTTTAAAATATTTTTATTTCACATGTGCATTTTCCCAAGTTTTTTATTATCTATTTTCAGTGGTGTATGCCTTTTTATAATCAAGTCATAAGCACAATACAAACATTGCATTTTGAGAGGTAGAATTTTTCAGTTCCAATTCTACCTCTCAAACATATTCCACACATGACTTGTGTGTTTAAAAACACCAACAGCAAGTTTGTTGGCATAAATAATTGCATTTTGAATTTATAGAGAATCCTCACTAACTGAAACGGCCCTTTCCAATAATAACTAAGGGTTATAGCAACTGTGCTTCTAGTAAAATGCTAATGTGTTGCTTCTAAATGTGGCACATTCTGGCATCTTTCTAAAATAATTTTGATTAGGCCATTTAACCTCTTCAGCGATATTACCAAACAATTGTATATGGTTATATCCAGTTGGTGCAAAAATACCTTTTTATACCACTTCTCCCTTCAGCTACAAGCAGGAAAGTGTACGTATGTATTTCAAGAAAGAAAGAAATGGAGTCTACTAAAATATGATTTGAAACTTTCCTGGTGACGAACAATTTCAAGATGCTATTGGGTTTTGAGCCAGGTGTAGTGATGAAAAGACATCGACGTTTCGGGAGTGTACATCTCTCCCGTCTTCAGGATGAATCATGATTGATGGATGATTCATCCTGAAGATGGGAGAGATGTACACTCCTGAAACGTCAGTCTTTTCATCACTACACTTGGCTCGAAGCCCGAGAGCATCTTGAATAAGAGTCAACTAAGTTACGAAACACGTGTAAGCAAAGTTGCAAACGTGCTATATTCTGATGACTCAAAGCACTAGTGTATGCGTGGTCTCTATTTTACATTATTGATGCATAAGCCACACATACAATGGGTCGACTACTATTTCTTTCAGAGAACTTATATTAGATGCGTTTGACAGAGCAAAGTTGACTTTTCACCACAGTGAAACAAAATATTGTCCTTTCAACGTTTTGTAAATGCAACTCAACATTACTGATGACGTACATGTATACTGCATATAACGAGTTTTATACCAGTTTTTGTTTCATTAAAATAACTTAATATTTACACAAAATACAGCTGTGTATATATGAAGCACTTTAAATGCCCTGCGCTGGATATTGGGTAGCAGCATCTCGGCTCGCGGACGTTTTAAATGGCCACCGCTCAAGAGGTTAAGTACCTTAAGTGAGATTAAGGGGTGGATTTATAAAAATCTGATGTGTTGCACTCACATGACTTTCTCTACTCTTGTACTAACCATTCTTACAAACTCTTATTCCTATATCTTCATGTTAGTTGAGATAAATATTTATACAAATTATCATATTGCTTATTTCCTTATATATGCAAGGGGAATATTGGAATACAGTAGGCTTTGAGCGATAGCCAAATATTTTAAAGCTTTGAGATCCCGTTCTCTTTGAACAATGTTCCATTGCACGAAAGTTCTAAGTTTTCCGAAACTGACACACAAAGCAAGGAATATCTCCGAAATGGTTCACTCTACAAAAAAAAATTTATCGAGACATAAATTGTGTATTTTAGCACGCTCTACATTTCTTGTAGAGTAAGATTATGTCTATCTCTTATGGTTTATGAGTTATTCAAAACTCATCCAGACTAAACAGGACTAAAGGGGCTATAGCCAGAAAATTCAAAATATACATTTCATTTGTCATAAAAATATCTCAAACATATGGCATTTTAATCAAAATCATCAGAGCCATTTTCAAGAAAATCAAAATTTTCGAAAAATTTTCCATGTGAAGGGTAGCTTAGGGTGAAGCTATTTTCTTCAAAATCTTTGTGTCGTATCCTTGAAAGACATTAAACTTAAATACCAACTTTGGATTTTAACCGACTTTTCGTTTTTTAATTCTGCTGTCCACAGACTGACTCACAGAGACACACACACACACACACACACACACACACACACACACACACACACACACACACACACACACACACTCACACTCACACTCACACTCACACTCACACACACACACACACACACACACACACACACACACACACACACACACACAGATTGACACACACATGGACCTTTTCCCAAAAATACCATTTTTGGATTCAGGGGGTCTCAAAACATATATTTCCAGTGAAATCTCGACATCAAATTTTTGGGTGGAATACAATACTTCTACTTACCAGTAGAGAAAGTAAAAAAACCTTAAGTATGAACTGAAGCCTGTAAGTTATAAGCACTCGTTCTTGGTGAGCAAATGCCGAAATGTTTCTAAGTCATAGATGGCACTTCAAGGGCCTGTGATCATTGAACACTGAACACAACTATAGGAGCCATGGCAACTTGAAAAGATGTGATATTTCGGTTCACACATGCCATTGGTCATTTGTCATTAGACACATGTTGGCTACTACAAGTTGATACATGCTTTCCTTTTGTTTGGTTACTGCTGCAGGAATAGCACTGAGATTTCTAAAAGTGGGTGTTTTTATGTAGTTTGTGTGTTTGCTTTTGTGAGAGAAATGTTTAAACAAGCAATATAATCAAAGGTGGCTTCTTCCAAATGTGAATGAAAGAAATTGCTGTTAGACCGCTACAGATACTACATGAATTTTCAAGAATTTTGACCATGTATGTCATCATTGGTATCTGATTACATGAACACATTGTCTCTTAAAAACTAGAATATTGTGTAGTTTATTAATTTGCAATATTAAGGTGCAAATGACTGCAGTGCCTGTGAAAGCATATTCTTTTTTTCCTTATTACGTTTCCCTCCCTACTTTCTGTAATACAATAATTGTCAAAGCTTCCTATTTATGCCTCTCACAAAGAATGTGTTGCTGTAAGCAATTATAATGCTGAAAATGTGAGCCTAAAAACAAGTCTATTTATAGACCACTGGGCACAAGTGTTCTCACATCAGCACATGAAACCCTATCTTATGCAAAAGCTAACAACATTGTTACTTCTGTAATATATGCAAGCATCTGCCACCTGTGTTGTCTGCTATAATGCTGATCCTGTGGTATTGAATTTATGAACTATTTTATGCACTGTATGTCTATGGGTGGATTTATGTCATGGAACCTTTCCCTAAATGCTCCATGACACTGAGCAGGTGATTTGTATTTTATGAAATTATTGCAAATGAATATTCTTTGTTCGATACTAAAACTCACCATGCCTCAAGCAAATACACTGGTATATAATCATACCGTAATTTGCAAATTACTTCTCCAAAATTCTTAAATGTACTACAAATGTCAATGTGCTTTTTCATATTGTGTTGTTTATGATTGTATCTATGTTATTTAAGATGCTGAACATCAATATTATAACAAAAACTAAATTTGTAAGAAAGTACTCAGGGGTCTCCGTCTAGGGGATATGTGAATGGCAACCACAAGGTACCCAAGCTGAGCAGAACATTACTTCCACTTACTGGTGTTTTGCTCCTCACTGTAACTTTTCTATCTGACCTTACCTTGGTCATCTCTTGTTCTCTTCTGACCCCGATGCTATTAGGGTTCCTGAGGGCTAGGGAGTCTTTATTTTTCCAACCTCTCCATTTCTCTAATTTCTCTATAAAACCTTAACCCCTAACATGCTGACCTGTCATGGCATGTAATACGTCTTCTGATTGGTAATCAGAGGATATGGTCGCTGAATTTATTTTGATAACTCTCTCGTTCAGGTCAGTGAGACCCGTAAACCAACGACAGGTGTGGTCCTCCAGACATTCTGGGGGTTGTGAGAGAGCGATGTGACCGCCAAAACATAAAAATATGGTGCTCTCTAAAAAGCGGTTACATTTACTGCTAAGTCTCTTCATTATTTCCATCAGTGAAAAATGTTGGAGAGCAAGAGGATTAATGACTTCATTGTCAGAAATCCAGCATTAGCTAACAACAACATAATCATAGAATAATTATAATTATAACCAAACAATTATAGAATGTTGGAAAATCCTTAACCATTTAACAGCACTTCAAAAACACCTAGTCTTCCAATGGATACCAGCTCACTGTAGACTGAGTGGTAATGAGAAAGCTGATTTCCTTGCAAAAAAGGGTACCAGCAGCGTACAAAAATCTATAGTTAATCTACCATTTTATGCAGCTAAAAGATTGGTCAACTCTGAATTCAAAAAAATTATTGCAAAATATTACTAAGAAAAATCAAAGAATAAAAGATGGGAACTACCAAACATTCAAACAGTGATTCCTGAGTATCCTTGAAAAACACAGTTGCAACCTTCAGGTTGATTACAGGACATGATTGTCTGGCAAAACATTTAAACAGAATTGGGATATATTCTTCACCACTCTGTCCTCTGTGATTTGCAAGAGGAAATGGATCGAGACCACCTTCAAATATGCCCGGCTACTTCTAGGGCCCCATCCGTCAGTGAAAAATATTGGAGAGCAAGAGGATTAATGACTTCATTGTCAGAAATCCAGCATTAGCTAACAATTGCTCAGCACTGCTACATAATGCAACTAATGCTCCATTGTCTTGGCAGACCTCATACGTGCTTGACAGGGAATGGAGTGTTGGCAGACACTGTGTGTGCCGTCTCAGCGGTGCCACAAGAGCAGGCCCATCCAAATTCATGGCATGGTATTTGCTGTGCAGGAAGTATTATAAATATGAAACTTAACATGCTCTGCAAATTTGTTATCCTCCACCTTTTCTGTGTGGTGATCAGCTGATATATAAGCATAGCCTCAGGTTGATACTCATGTACAGCTTAGGTGAGTGAGCCAGCAATCAAAAGTGGCCCTTAAGTAGCAACTATGAATTGAAACACATTCTTAAGAACCCATGCACTTTAGTACTGACTATAAATTGGGCCCTGACAGTTGTGCAGCTCTCAGAATCTATTTTTGATGTTCTCGTTAAATATGTTCTAAATAAAGGATTTCTGGATCAGAGTGAACTATGTTGTTCTCTAGCAAAATGTATTAAATAATTTAAGGTCTTAAGCTGTGCCTTAAAGTTCAAACATCCTGTTATGGGTGTGCATTAGCTCTAATACATGCTGAAACATCCCCCCCCCCCCCCCCATACGCACAAGGAAACCAACTTAAAGCAGCACTATGTCAATAAGGCAGCCATAGGTTCTTAAAGGTCAGTTATTCAAATTGTTAATAATGCAGGATACATTGTACTCCATGATTACATTTCAGCATTGCCACTTTTATCAAACAATTGTCCACAATCAGCAAGATATGCTCAAATGTATGTATACTATTGAATAATAGTTATTTTTTAATATCCTAGAACTTTTGTTAATTTTTCACAAGATAACTGCCTCTTTTATTATAAAAGATCAGTCAACCAAAAGTTTCAAAAAAAAAATGTAGAATTTTTCAGAGTGAGTTACTATAATATATTCAAGAATTTGCAGGGCCAATATAAATAAGCTTCAGTCACTTGTTTTCACTGATCGACTTGCAAAACCATTCCTTTTATCAGCCAGAAAGAAACATGTATATTTAAATCAGACTTGTACAGTCGGTAATATCCATTTATATACATTTCAGGTAGGCTAGATGTAATGCAAGACTGTGCTTTTCAAATTAGAAGGAGTTAGTCCTTGAGCGTCTCCAGGCCGGTAACCATTCGGAGTCCTGCTGTGTTGTCATATTGCTTTCCCCTTAAGTGGGGCTTGACACATGCCAAGAAATATGAAGAGTGGGGGTAATGAGCTTTCAACGCTGTGCATATAAATGTATCTCATTGGCTGCAGATCATAACTCTTCCCATTTGAAAAGCACAGTAGAGTTGAATTAACATAAGTTGTGAAACCTGACAAGTGCATTCCCACTGCACCCTGTGCAAAACATGCAGTGTTGCCAATCCATTGGTCAGTTGACAGTCATTCCCCAGCCAAGCGGAGACGTAAGATTTGGCAATGTGGCAATGATCACGAAGGCTATTGGCTGTTTCAAGGTTAAATCTGGTTTAGACAACAGACCCCTATTTAACCGATTCGTCACGTCCAGAACACATGCCGAGCCAGCTGTTGGAATTACCAAAATACGTTAATTCAAGCATAATGCTTTTAAAAAAATCTGATGCATTGTAGATGGCTTTATCTGTTTCATACAAATTGTTGTTACAAACATTTAATTTTCCATTTGAGAAAAGTACAACTATTTGAAAATTCAAACGTAGCAGGGAATATCACTCAAATGATTTACCCAGAAAGAAAAAAGAGATTTGACAAATTGAGCGTTCTTAGGAGATCTACATTTTTTGTGCAGTAAGATTTTGTTCTATCTCTTACAGTTTTCCAATTACACAAGTCTTTCAGATTGAAGAGGAACTCTGAATCAACAATGTTATAACCATTTTTGATAAAATCCAATTTTTGAAACATATTCCATATAAAGGAGGGTGTGAGGTACAGGAATTTTCTTGAAAATCTTTGTGTCATGTCCTTGAAAGATGCTGAACTTAAAACCAACTTTTTGTTTTCAATTTATGCTGTTCAGACACTTGGATACACACACACCCCTTTTCCTAAAATGCCTTTTTTTTTTTTTTTTTTTTTTTTTTTTTTTTTTTTTTTTTTTTTTAAATTAAGGGAATCTTATAATGTGTATTTTCAGTGAAATCTCAGTATCAAAGTTTTGCTTAGTATGCAGTACCCTCTGTACTATTATGTACATGACATAGAAAGTAACAATATAATTACTACTTGGTATTTTATTATTTTGTTTCATGTGATAGAACCTATTTCTTGAGCAGCAATGTTAAGTTTAGTTGCATTAATCTCTCAAACTCTATGCAGTTTGGTCATGCTAAACAGTTAAGGCATTTTATTTATTTTTGTATCCACTTGCAGATGTACGCACAGAGTGCTGCAGCTGCACAGATGTATGCAGCACAGGGCTACCCAGGTTATCTAGGATACCCAGCTGCAGCAGCTGCTGCGTACAGCCCGATGCAGGCTTATTATCCTTCTCTAGCAGCAGCATATTCTTATCCTGGCATGCAGCCAGCTCAATTGAGGCCAACCATTATGGTTCCTGTAAGTAAATATGCATGCCTGATATGCCTGTGTACCCCAATTTGCTTGTATTATATTGCATTACTGATTTGTTGCAGGAAAATGTTTTACGCATCAGTAGGTTTGCTTGTAATGGATGATGTGCCTATAAAACATAACACATAACGGTGATGTGTGCTATTTGGCCAAGTGTAATTCTTGCATGTTCTCAGCCCATACACCTAACATGGAGAGAGAGAGAGTGGGGGAGTGAGTGTTAATATTTTTTGTGCCTCATATGGTTGTAATTGCAGTCACAGCATACATGTGCTTTTATACTTTTTCCTTTTTGAAGGTTTAAACTTAAGTATAAGCTTTTTTATTCTATATCTATTAGAAACAATTCACTTGTAGACTAAGAAAAGTAATTTCCTACATTTCTCCAAATACAAGGCCATTCCAGAAGCTAGAAGGTTCCCATTTTCTTTGAACTAATATCCAAATTCAATACAGTACAAAAAAAATAGCTTTTTAAATTACAGTTTAAAACAGCATTGTGCATGGTTTTTGTCTAATCATGATAAAGCAGTGATATGACAAACACAGCATTTAAAGAAGCAGTAGCATGACAAATGCAGCATGGCTTTCAATTTGGAAATGGTCATAGATCTGCAGTAACACTAACAACACCCATTAGAATTTATTGGCCCATTTGGATGTTTGACTTGTACAACACAGTAGCATTCTTTTCTCTTTTTGACAAAACTATTTCTAAGCTTTTAGAATCATGGATGGTGATGATGGACATCACTTTTCCTTAGATGTATTCGGAGGAGTGACTCAAATACTAATGCAGATATATGATTATTAATTTGCACAGAATAAGTATGTAGGAGCTGGAATAGGGAGTACAGAAGAATACCTTGTTTTTGTGCACGATTGACCAATAAACCAAATCTGGCAATGTGTTATTTTTACTTTAAAAAGAAAGCTTATTATTATGAAGTGATAATAGTGAAGTTAATGTAAATTAATTTCATCAAGCAATGCTAGCTGTAAGACCTATGTTAAACTTCATGTTAACATCACCTTCCAGAATCTGGAAAATGGCTGCTGCAACTTAAGCTATTAATGTGGAATTGCTATATTTGAGAGCTTTTGAAAGCTATTCCTGAATGAAGAAAAGCTGTGCATCATTAATTTGAAAAATTGCACATCTTAAAGTGATATAGTCTATCGAAAGGATTCTATGGTAGAGTTGTCGAAATAAGACCTACCACAGAAACATGCCTCTTTTTCCTATATCATAAGTGTTAACTATTCAGAGATTTTATACTACTGCTTTTTTTATTTATTTTAAATAATCTGAAGCATCATACAACAAGCTGTACTCAAATAGATTAGTAATAGCATTTAAATTTCATGGCGAGCATAGCTTACAAGTGGGTGCTGGCCAATAGAACTATATATATTTGCATTTCTAACTATCAGGTGGTTTTCAAAGAATCTCCATATCTACTTAGAAGACTAATGAACAGAAAAAACTAATGCTTTTGGTACCATGAGAATAAATAAGGAAGATATGTTATCTTATGTATCTCATAATAAAATAAAACCAGGTGATTATAAATGATGGTCTGTAATGAATGTGCTTGTGTGAAAGGTTAACAAAGATGTTAATTGTCTATCAGTGAAACATAAAGCTGCTGACATTACAGCAACAGGCAAGCTGAAAAGGTAAGGTCAGACACTCAGAAAGGAGGTAAGGTAAGCAAGAGTGCCCTTGGGTACTAGAAGCAAATTGGAGATGTCAGCTTGTAAGCTCAGGTTTGTTTTCTGCAATGTGACGCACAGTTATGGGAAATATTTTTATGTCAGTTACACATATGATGGTCCACCTCTAACATCTCAAATTGTGTGTTGTATGCAGGGTCTAAAATCGTTAAGAGGGGGGAAGCATTTTTACATTGCCATGTTAAAAGAAAAGTGGATGTTAAAATATTTCAAATAAAAGAAGTTGAGTTTGCGAGGTGAATTCAATACTTCCAATCGATTATTGTGGATATTTTAATTTATATTCATAAATTATTTATGCCAACAAACTTGCTGTTGGTGTTTTTAAACACACAAGCCATGTGTGTGCAATGTGTTAAGAGGTAGAACTGGAACTGAAAAATTCAATGCCACAGCTGGGATTTGAACCACAGACCCTCCGCTTACCAGGCGGGTGCACTAACCATTAAGCTACTGTGACAACCTGCCATAATGACATTGAATTCTCCAATCAGTTCGTATTTTTCCGGGTAAGCCACAAAGGTAGTCTCACATCAGAGACAATTACCCCAAAGGTGATTACGAACTGGGAGAAACATATTTTATTACATTGAAATTAAATTCCTTAGAGATTTCCTCCCTCTCTGCATCTTCTTTAATATTCCTGTATACTTAGCAAATAGTTCTGTAATTAATGTGTTTTCAAATGGTGAAACATTAGTTCCTTTGCACTTAGATTTTAGTTGACATGTGATTCAAACCTCATACAATCAGGAAAATCACATGTCAATAATTGCTACTGAAACAGCATGCAGCAGTAGACAAATGTGCATTGCAGCATGTTCAGAAGCAGTATAGTTGATCACTTCCTTCCTGAAAGCTGTTTTTTGCAGTTGTGTAACATTAACAGGTGTTAGCCAACAATTTCAGTAAAATCTTGATAAAACGTGAGTTTTAACACTGTTGAACTTCAACAAACAAGGTGTTATGAGTATTTTTTAACATTGATTGATGAAACCACCCTTTAGTGTTTACAAGATGACATTGTTGCACTTAATGTTAGTAATAGTATACACATCTGCAGATTTTCATTTTTTGAAATGTTTACTTACTTTTTAAAATTTAATTTAGGATAAACAGAAGATGTAGCAGATGCTGTTGATCAAAGAAGTAAAGTATGCATGTTATAACTGTAAATACAGCTAAAAGGAAATGAATTGTTTTCTCTCATAGTTTTGCAAAGAATGATCTTTTCAAATACAGTTGCAGCTTCATATAATACAAGTCATGTTTGAAAGTTAAGCAAGTGCAACCTGCAGCATTTATCACATGCCCAATGTTGCCAAGAGCGTCGTCTTGTTTGTATGTGTCTTTTTTCCCCTTGTATATCTTTTTTGAGGGGTGGTCCTTAGGTTGTTTAATCCTGTAATTGGGGCTAACATCTCAAAGTTGGAGTAAAATAAATGAAGGTATAAGTTGTGCCATTTTGTGACATTAGTTCCTATGCAGACAAAAGGACATGTGAAGAAATTGGTTTTAATCAAAATTATAACAACCTGTTTTTACAAATAATACATTTTGAAAAAAGACAGTTTGGGTGAAAATCATGAAAATCATTTTGTTATCTTTTGGAAGATATTGGACTTAAATACCAGATTTCGTATTTGTCCAACTTTTTTATTTTTTTATGTATGCTGGGTGCAGTCATTTTTCTAAAAACTGCTGTTTTTAGCTTCAGGCACCTTAAAATGTGTATTCCTGGTAAAATGTGGGAATAAAATTTTGGGGTGGAATGTCAGCTTCCTATAGCTGTTAGCTATGTGGTAGAGAAAGTAAAAATGGGCTTCCTTTCAGGATTAATAATTAATCTTTAGTGTTTTAAGTAAAACCAAATAAATTGGGAGCTTTTACTTCAGATTGTTTTTTCAGCCTTAGTCACAAAATTTTACTAGCTATTCAAAAAATTGAGGGTAATGTATACATTAAAACCTCCTTTGAAATTGTTAAAGAAATGGATAACACAGATAAAAGCGAATTAATAAAGCTAAATTTTTGGGATAACAAAACACATCTACATTTATACAGTATTTACAATCCTCCCAGGAATGTACCGGATCTCTCACTTATTGACCAATTAAATAAAACAATCGTAATTGGGGATTTCAATGCACATTCCAAAAGATGGGGTTATGAAAAAGTGGATTCTACAGGGAAGATAGTGGAAGAATTTTTGAATACCACAACTTTTGAACTGATTTATAGTAAAGAAGATCCCACAACCTTCATACATTATTCTGGAGCGGGCAGTAACCCAGACCTCTTGTTAGCTACAACAGATATTGTTTCAAAAATTAAAAAACAAGTTATAGAAGATCCAAGTTCTGGTCACAGCGGTAATTGCTGATATAAAACTAGAGAATACAAATAACAGTCAAGGTCTTACAAATCTGTATTGGAACTTCAAAAAAGCAGATTGGAACAAATATAAAACTGAATTAGAACATAAATTTAAAGAACAAACAAACTTACAGCTGCATGACCAACCAGATCATATGAACAAAGAATTCTGTAAAGTCATCCTGGAAACTGCAAAAAAACATATTCCTCGTGGAAGAATTAAAAATTTCAAACCCTTTTGGAACCCCCAGTTAGAAGAACTGAAAAAGCAAAGGGATATAGCTAGAAATACAGCTGAACAAACAAAAAACATATCAGATACACAAATATGGCGGAAGAAATGTGCCTCACTGAAAAAAGAAATTAATACTGCTAAAAGGAATCACTTTAATAATTTCTTAGAAAAAATGGATTATAGGACAGATGGTAACAAAGCTCATAAGTTCATAAAAAATGTCAAGGACAGGAAAGAAAACAACAGCACACCTATCATACACAACAATAAAATGTTAGTAAATGATGCAGTCATAGCCGAAACATTCAATAAATATTATGCTAATGCACACAAAGTAACAAGAAATAATAAAAAGGAACGTAAAGAATTTAGGAAAGATTCGAAACAAGAAAGAGAATGTAATCCTAACACTCAGTGCAATATCTTTTTTCAAAATTTTAATATGCAAGAATTGAACATTGCAATAAATAATCTAAAAAACAAAAAGTCTCCTGGATCAGATCACATACATCCAGAGTTCATAAAAAACCTTGGAAAAACAGCAAAACAACAACTACTGAAACTCTACAATCTATCCTGGAAAACCACTGTACCTGCTGAATGGCGAAAAGCAATAATTGTCCCACTCTTGAAGAAAGACAAAACAGCATCAGAAATAAAAAATTATAGACCAATAGCTCTTACCAGCATAATAGCAAAAGTGATGGAAAGAATGGTGTCAAACAGGTTAAATTGGTTCCTAGAATCACAAAATTTAATATCCCCATGTCAAGCTGGATTCAGAGAGTTCCACTCTACAAATGAACAAGTCTTACTTCTCAGTCAAGAAATCAAAGACTCCTTCAATAGAAAAGAAGATAATTTATCAGTTTTTATTGATTTTCAAAGTGCATATGATTCTATATGCAGAACAAAACTACTAAAGAAAGTAAAAAAAATAGGGATACAAGGTCCAATGTTTTCATGGCTATGTCATTTCCTAACACAACGCTTTATTGCAACCAGATATGGAAGAAATATATCTAAATATAAACAAATACACCGTGGCTTGCCACAAGGTGCAGTGCTCAGCACTACACTTTTTAATATATTTATTAATGATCTACCACAACAAATACAAGAATCAGGCGTGAAGTGTGCACTATTTGCTGATGACTTGGTAATGTGGACTTCAAAACCAAAAAGCAAAAGTACAGAACTGCAACAATCCTTAACCAACTTACAGAGGTGGACCAAAGAAAATTTAATGACTGTTAATACAACAAAATCAAACTACCAAATCTTTTCACTAAGAAAAAAAACCACTAAAACTAAATTTTGAGGGTCAACAATTACCAGAAACAAAGGAAGCAAAATATTTAGGAGTTACATTTGATACCAAACTTACATTGACCAAACAAATAGAAAATGTAATACAAAGAGCAGAGAGGCGCCTTTCACTATTAAAACGTCAAAAAGGAATGAAGTGGGGATGTTTCAGAGCAACTCTTAACACAACATACAATGTATATATAAAGCCCTTATTTACTTACTGCAGCAAAGTTCTTGTAACAGCAAACACAAAAAAAAAAAAAAAATTCAAATCTTTCAAAACCAAAGTCTGAGACTGATTACAGGTGCTATCAAAACCACACCAATAGCAGCTATGGAAATACTAACCAACCAATATCCCATTGAATATGAAATAGAAAAAGCGGCTCTTATTCAACATGAAAAGTTGATCAGACTCCCATTCAATACATGGCACATACACTAAAGACTCAGGAGAGCTTTCTTTCCAAAATTCAAGACATCAAGAAGGATGTACACCTTCCTAATTCAAAGGAAAACTTCTTATCTAAAGTCAATCCAACACATACACTAGACATAACATATTATTTACACCTGACAGAAGAAGTTAAAAAAAGTGATACTCCAACTAGTGTTCTAAAATTATTGGCATTAGAGACAATCCATACTAGATTTCCAGAACATGAGTGGCTCCATATTTATACTGATGGATCATTTATATCAAACAAAGATGGAGCAGGTGCTGGAGTCACGTGTCACCTCTTTTCCTATTACAAATCTTTAAGTTATGGAACTACTAACTTTGATGGAGAAATTGAAGCAATTCGAATGGCCCTACAAAATCTTTTGTACAGAATTTCACATTTTCAGCAAGCAGTTATTCTCTCAGATTCCAGGGCAGCAATTATAGCAATTACTTCCAAGTTGTCACCAAAAAACCAAACTATTATAGAATGTTGGAAGATGCTTAGCCATCTAACAGCACTTCAAAAACACCTAGTCTTTCAATGGATACCGGCTCACTGTGGACTGAGTGGTAATGAGAAAGCTGATTTTCTTGCAAAAAAGGGTACCAGCGGTGTACAAAAATCTATAGTTAATTTACCATTTTATGCAGCTAAAAGATTAGTCAACTCTGAATTCAAAAAAATTATTGCAAAATATTACTATGAAAAATCAAAGAATAAAAGATGGGAACTACCAAACATTCAAACAGTGATTCCTGAGTATCCTCGAAAAACAGCAGTTGCAACCTTCAGGTTGATTACAGGACATGATTGTCTGGCAAAACATTTAAACAGAATTGGGATATATTCTTCACCACTCTGTCCTCTATGTGATCTGCAAGAGGAAATGGACCGAGACCACCTTCAAATATGCCCGGCCACTTCTAGTGCCCCATCCATCAGTGAAAAATATTGGAGAGCAAGAGGATTAATGACTTCATTGTCAGAAATCCAGCATTAGCTAACAACAACATTCATTTTCCAGCTCCGTAGTAGTACCTATCCCAATAATAAAATGTTTAGTACAGAGGATAACAAATGTTTTCTGATGGATGAGGAGGTTATAGGGGAAAGGGGAGAAGAACTTTTTTACGAACTGATCTCTCCTGGTCCAGGGACAGAGGTGCATCAAAAGTTTGCAAGTATTTGTCTTACCTTGCGTGCACGGGGAGGAAAAAGAAGCTAATTATTTTATTCTGTATCTAACTCTGTTTAAACTAAATAAATCAGCATGTTTTCTTCTATACATATTTAAACAAGTTATAATGCTTTTGTGGTAGTGCTATTGCTGGTAAACATGTTTAAACAATTCTGTAAAGGAAGATAATTCATAAAATGTATTTTTCATTATTTTCATTCGCCCTTCACCCAGGTGTATTGGTGGGCTATCCTACACACAATGTGAAGATGGGCCATGGTTTTCCATGACTACTGACCTTCCTGGTGCACTTTTGCAGCCATCTTGGTCCTGACAGACCCAACCGCAACCTCTGCCAGAGTTACCCTACAGTCTGAAAATTTTTATTGGTGCTTCAGGAATTATCTCATCTGACTCACAGAACTCTCCTGCCGACATCCTGCTTGTGGTTCCTGAGGGTGTCTAGTTCCAGTATTACTACCTCAGCCATCCTTGCATCAAACACCCACAGACTTATGATGCTTTGCCTCAAGGTCAACTCCAGCCTCTTTCTTAATAGGCAAGGTGTTGCCCAATGCCAACAGTATCTGGCACGACCAATCTCTTTTCCTCCATGGCAAGCCCTCTGCCACGTCATGTCGGAGCATGGTCATGGCTGCACCCGTTTCCACCAATACCCAGCACAACTTTTCCGGTATCCTGCCATCCACAATGAGGTAGCCCTCCACTGTTAGGTCCAAAGCAGACAGCGTCACTCAATGGAATGCCAACTGTTTCTTCATGCCACATGCCATGCCGGTTCCTACTCCTCTCTTTGTTACTCATCTTTTTTTAAATAGTTCTTCCTGATGTATCCTATTTGGCTATATCCCCAAAACACTGCTAGGATATCTTTGTAGCCATCCGAAGCTAGCTTTTTGTCTCTTGTCATGTCATAAACTTCCGTTCTCCAAGGTGGGCATAATTGTTATCTTGGCCGCTAGGTGCTCCCTTGACGGGTCTGTCTATCCCATTCACCCTTGGCAGTCAGTTCCTTGCACTGCCTTCAAATCTACCAAGCATGCCAAGTCATTCTCCAATGTCCTCCAGGGTTTTAATATGTTGGCCAAGTTTTCTCTATGCCAACTCATTCATCAATCTTTGCCAATAGCTCCATCTCTATCTTCTCCATCCCAGATTCAATCTTTGCTTCTATCTTCTCCATTGTGAAATTCATTTCCATCTTCATTTCTTCCATCACAGATTTCAATGTTGTTGCTTTGCTTCCCAACTTGCTTCATCCCGGAGTTTGTTTTTCATTTCACCTTTCATTTCTTCCACCCCAAATTTTGTTTCTGCCATACTAGCCAAAAGTTCCTCAAGCACTGCAATCATCATGATATTTAATCCCACTGCTGACACCAATGTAACAAATGACAGCTCCAGTTACTTTTTTATTTCACTTTATTTCTTCTAAAGTTAAATCCACTTGAAATTTCATGGCTAGCCTTTAGTAATTTCAACTCACCCATTTACACAAAGGGGAACCATCCAGTTTCTTGGTGTGGATATCATATACCCAATATGTCCATCTAAATGGGTGTTTTTGAAACTTGTTCAAAGAGAGTTGTCGAATAAGCTTTCTTATGAGGTTCCCCTGTCATCATAAATGTACTTGTATTTGAAGATCATTAAAATAACCATTTATATCAAATAAAGGTTTTCATAGCATTACAATTTCCAAAATATTTGTTAATTTAAGTATAAGTTTTCCAGTGCTGAAAATTAGATTCCCTGCTGCTGTGAGCAGTTTAGACCACATGAGTTTGTGGCAAAAGCAACATTTGATATGGACAGTTAAATGTCATTACAGCATCTTGCATGAAATCCAGAAAAAAATAACTGAACTATTTGTTAACTTGAAACAATTTATAGTAAAATACTTCATTCACAATTAATGAAAATGTGTGTAAGAATCCTTTTTAAATTAAATATGAGGGCTGTTCAAACAAGAAGGATCATAATTTTTTATGGTCATAATTTCCCGTGCTAAAATTCAATCTGATATTCTGTTAGCTTAATGTGAAACAAACATGCCATAACAGTTTCATTGTTGGTACTGCTGGTTCCAGCCTGTGAGAGGCAGGCAGGTTCAGACATGTTCAGTATTGCCTACTGCTGCACTGGAGGTACATGAACAATTCTGCTTTCGTCTCAAATCTGCAGCTGAGGCTTATACTGTGTGTGCACAAAGTTTGTATTCCCCTATATTAAATTCAAACTGACGTGAAATTAAGAGTACAAATTTCCAATATTTATATAATTAAATGTTTATCCTTACATCTTAGGATTCCAAAACATCGGTATGCGTCCCCCCATTGTCACTGCATAGCCGAATATGCCGCCATGTTCTCGTGTTCATCTTACTCAACATCATTGGAGTCACTGTCTGGAAAGCTACTCGCACCTCATTTTGCAGTTCACCAGTTGTAGCGTACTGCTGCTTCTGCACCTTCTCTTTGATGTAACCCCATAGTACATTATCTGGAGTTGTTAAATCCTCTACTGATCCAACGATTTCCAAAGTCTGCATTCAGATGTCGAACAGCCATTGTGAAGTGAGCTGGCACCCCATCATGTTGAAACACACTGTTTATGGTTGCCGCATTTTGCAGCTGCGGGAGGAGTCAATATCAATCATCTGAAGACAAGTGTTCTGATTAACAGGACCATAAAAAAAATATGGGCCAAACATATGAGTTTGTGTCATTCCGGCCCAGACCATGACACGTGGTGTGTTGCACTCGATTTCTTTGAAAAAATTTGGATTTTCTTTTCCCCAGAATTAAACACTGCGGTTACAGGAACTGCGATAAATCGCACATTCATCTGTGAACATGACTTTTACCTTCTCAGACATTCTTTGGAATTGTTGCAGCATCTGGACACAAGCATTAACACATCTCTCCAAATCAGCATATGATAATTCATTCAAATTCAATGGATGCCTACACTTCATTTTCAGATGCACTTAAATGTGTTTCCTCTTGGTTGTGCTGCTGATTTTTTAAATGATTATACTTTGAGTTGAGCTGTGAGATTCTTTTATTTATCCCAGGTCGTGGTACAGGGTGAAATGAACGAACACAGGATGTAACTTCACTATATCACTTTTATTTACACTCTTTTCGTCCACGTATTACACTCGTTACAATTGAATTATCTTACGTTGCACCTGTATATACTTTCTTGACAGTCTTTTCACTTTATTAGATATTTTAGACCCACATCTATGAGTGTTATAAAAACATGTCTTCACTTTTCAAGCTCAGAGACGCTACTAACTAAAAACTTGGCACCTCTTTACATAATGCTTCTGTATTCATGCACATATGCACTCATTTTTGCCGTGAAGTACACTTTGAAATTCTACACTAAATAGTTCCTGTAATGTTAGGGAAGCAATTTTTATCTATCCTCCCTACACTTTTAACAAATATATATATGGTTCTTATATTTATACATATTAAATTTAGATATGAAACCCAACATTTGACATTTTTAAACAACTCTTATTAGCAACAATTGAAAAAATAGCTTTACGTTTTCATTACTCAACTAATCCTTACCAACATAAAAAATAAATTACATTTGCAACAAATATTTACTAAATGCTTTCCTTTCGGGGTCTAACCATATATTCTGTCCCAGTTGATTCTGGCACCCCTAACTCTGCAGCACGTTTCCTTATGGATCTAACCGGAGATTGTTGGATTTTTCCACGTCAGCACAAAGTCCAAGTCTGGTGGATGGTCTTCCATTTCTCGTTGCATCGCAAACACTGCCTGTTAATGTTTTCCATTCCCATACTAACAACGTTGTCTTTGTCAGTGCTGCTTTCACAAACCGTACAACAATATCGTCCATGACATTGGTGCAGTGTTTATTAATAGGTCTTTACATAGCATACCGCAGATAATGTTCTTAGTGAAAGATGAAATAGTGTGATAGCAGACGCGATTATCTGCAGGGTCGAGGTTACAGAATGGAATGCATAAATCAATGTTCCTTTATCACAACCTATTTATTAGTTAATTTACACTTTCAGCACCATATTAATTAATCAACAACTTTCAAAATTAGATAGAATCTACACTGGTTAAAAGTTTGGGTGTAAGTTACATGTTCACACGCTATCAAAAAATACACATCCTTTCATCTTGAGCACACAGACGCTAATGAAAAACAGTCCCTGGCGTCTGTATGACGCAACACCGCCATTCTTTTGTATTCATCCGCGCAATAGTTTCTATTGGTTGAACACAAAGTGACAAGAAAACATTGGCTATCTTGAATATTAAAAATAAGTCCCTGATACACCCAAACAAGAACTAGAAATTTACACACTCTTACAAAAATATTTACATGAACGATTTTCTATTGGTCAATATTCTGTCTCAACATATTTAATTGATTTGCCATTAATTTGATGCACACAGCAGACACTAAGCGTTCCTCAATTGTGTAATCACTTGGATCAGCCATTCTTTCTCAATATCAGCACCAACTAATTTGATTCATAAGATTTGTTGTCATAATGACAACAATCGAACAATCGAAGTTGTCAACAATGGGTATCTGACAGGAGAATAATATGAATATATACCAACCTCAAAAAACCTATTTACTCACGTAATTTTAGCAACTTTGTGTGCACACTGTACAATGTTACAGGAGGCCTATGGGGAGTCTGCTCATCCCTACAGCACAGCTCGAAGGTGGTTTAAAATGTTTAAAGAGGGGAGACAATTTCAAAGGAAGGTGGGTCTGGTGCTCCAGTTACTGCTCTTGCAGAAGAAAACCTCAATTCTGCTGCTGCCATTGTGAGAGAGGATCGAGGAATTACCTTAAGATCACTTTCTGAAATACTGAACATTTCATTGGGTGCCACCCACACGTTGGTGACAAACATTACACATGAGATGTGTTTGTGCGTGATGGGTTCCAAGACTTTTAATACCCAAACAAAAGGTCATTCGTGTGCAGGTCTACATGCAGTCAAAGTTGAGGAAAATCCAGAGTTTCTTTTAAATGTAATCACTGCTGGTGAAACTTCACTACATCATTTTGATTCTGAGAGCAAACAGCAAAGCATAGTAATTTATTATTTATTTATGCCAACAAACTTACTGTTGGCGTTTTTAAACACACAAGCCGTGTGTGGGCAAAGTTTAAGAGGTAGAAGTGGAAGGTCTATGGTTCAAATCCCAGTTGTGGCATTGAATTTTTAAGTTCCAGTTCTACCTCTTAAGCAAAGCATAGTTTGGAAATCGCCATCACCAACCCCCAAAAAAGCAAAAGTGGTTGCTTCTGCTGGGAAAGTTTTGGTCATCTCATTCTTTGATATTCGTGAAATGGTTTGTCAGCATGTTGTACTTGCACACACATCAGTAACTGGATCGTACTACAGGGATGTCCCGAAAACATGCAAGTCCATATCAGATGCAAAAGACCACATTTCCGTGAAGCAGGCTGGATGCTACACTATGATGTGTTGCCGCGTATTGCCAATGTTGTTGCTGAATATCTTGGAAAAATCAATGTGAATCCCTATAATCAAAAAATGATGTCCAGCATGTCTTTGAAGACTGGCAGAAATGCTGGGATAAGTGCATTGCATTCATGGGAGACTATTTTGAGAAGGACCATCAAAATTATGAAGAGTAAAGGTATGTTGTCAAAAAAAAATTATGATCATTCTTTATTGAACAGCCCTCGTACTATGATTTAAAATGTGACATATATGGAATTTGTAATGGGTAGAGAAAGTTGTCAGTGTTGCATATTATAGAAAAGTAAAATCAGACTGAAAAATTCAATGCCATGGCCAGGACATGAACCACAGATCTTCCATTCTCCATCTGGTTGCTCTAACCATGCTACCATGGTAATGGCATTGAATTTTTCAGTCTGATTCTGTTTCCAACCTTGTTCTACACATGGATTGTGGTGCAGTTTTTATAATTAAGCTTCGTTGGGTCTTTGAGCCTTTGAAATCTTTGTGATCTCGGGTCGTGGTAACGGATGGAATGAAAAATCACACGATGTTTCTTCACCACAATGTATTATTTTATTAACACTTTTTCTATATTTTACATTAAAATAAATCCTCCTATCACCGTTTTGAATGATTTAAAACCTTTCCACTTTTTCACTTAGTGGAACTAATGCTTGAAAGTCTGGTAAACGTTCTACAATGTTCGCACGTTACATCAACACGTCCTTACACCTTGAATATATACACGCTAGTGAAAGGATTATGGCGTCACCTCACATAACACTACCTTTCTCGTATACATCCGCGTATGCGTCCATCAAATAGTTCCTTCTTGTTAGGGAAGTGATCCCTAACCATTCTCCCTTCGCTTTTATTATGGAACACATATAATTCTAATATTTATACATATATATTAAAATTAAATATGGAAATATTTGTGACGTCTTTAAACAAACTTAGTTGTTTATAACAATGAACATTATTAACACGTTTTCGTCATTTAACCATCTCATACCAACATCAAAAAACAAATTACACTTTTATCAAATATTCACATAAACGATTTTCTTTTGGGGTCTTCCAATATTGTCTCAATTGTATGAAAAAACAATTTTCCATTGATCTATTAACCCTTCCTAGGCGTAATTATTTTCCTAGTTTTCTCAAGTATTTTAAAACATGAATATTATTCAAAATAAGACACACATGATACTATTTTGTGTACTAAATCATTGAAAACGTATAACCAAGCACATAAATGTTGATTAAGTCATAACATTGTTCTTTATTAGAGGTATTTTCTTTTGAGACTACACTTATTTAAATGAAAAGTGGCATATGTACCAAAACAACTGAAACTTTGCCATATCTACAGGGCAGAGTGCATCATCAGTTCCTAGACATCTTGTTGGGTGAGACGGAAGTCTTTTTGTGTATGGTATGCTCCAAAGCAGTTATCGGGATGTAAATAAGGTTTCAGATCATATGTTTCACAAAAATATATTGTTTCTTTCCTAACACCTGCTGCTACATAGGTCACTGTTGCGTGCACTTGCAGCACTTTGGTTTTCATCACTTTCTCATGCACTAAAGTCACTTTCATCTGTTTCATTGAGCACAGATTCTATACAAGGCCTTATTTCATCCTCCCCATACAGTCTCTTATGCACCATGCTCCAAATCAAACCAAAACGAGCAAAATAATGAAACACAACACAGAAAATTACCCGCTCAGGACGTATTATTCTGTAGCGACTAACAAAACACAAACCTAAGCACAGACGTGCGTTTAAATTCATCTAATGACATCTGTTGACCATTTATGTGAAGTAAAGGCCAGCTACGATAGCTTACGCGAACGTATAAAAAGAATTTGTGCGAAGCTGACGCGTAACCATGCATCGCAAATATATGCGCATTTCGCCCGGGAAGGGTTAAATGCTTAAGGGATGAAGCCTGGGGCTTGAAGTACTTACAGCATTGTAAGTTGCCATTAAGATATCTACTATGAATGAAAAATCTCCTTGGGTTTACAGGGAAAAATGTGAATGAGTTGGAGAATTAAATGTTATGCTGGCAGGTTGCCATGGTAGCTTAGTTGGTTTGAGTTACCTGACAGATTTTTCATATGATCTGCATTTCCAACCTTGTCCTGCACACAACTAGTGTACAATGTGGTTAGGTTTCTTCTGTAGTATAGCGATACTATGCCTCTACTCCAGAAAATATTGTTCCATCCCAGTCTACCTCACCCTCTTATGTTCATTGATCTAGATCAGTGTGTATTAATAGTGTAGATCTCTTTTTAGTTTCTGTGTCACCTAGAAGGTGAAGGAAGTGTTGCACCCAAAAACTCTTTGTCAAATTTTCAACAGAAATGCACGCTTTGAGGTTCTCTGGTTTTAAAAACAGTATTTTTAGAATAAGATTTGTGCGAGTGGGTGTCTTTTTTAGTAAATTTATTAACAGTATGCTTCATTCTATGTAGAATACTACATACTAGAAAATACAACACACAACAATACATAATTCATGCATGTCTGGATATTTTTCCCCCTGTTTTCTTCTTCCTCTCTTCTCTTGTTATGTCTGGTAGGACAGGTACAAAAAGGTTAGTGTGGAATTTATGTACATTAAAACCATTGTAAAATGAAACGAATCCCTAATCAATGAGTTTAAAATCCTGCAAAATCCTTGCATTCATCTAAGGCTAACAGCTCAAGCACATCCTGAATTTCACTGTTAAGAAGCTTGTCATATGGGTTCCATTCTTTTCGTGGTGAGTAGATTTTCACTTTGTCATCAGTATCCCAAAGGAATTGCCCTTATTGCCATCTGTAGAATTAGATACTCCAAGCTTTTTAAAGGACTGTTAATATTTCAGTTAATATTTCACTTTTTCAGATGATTAAATACAAAATCACAAAGCATGTCAAGTGGTGCAGCCTGCATAGCTCCACCTTTCCTGTACAACATTTCATCACTCCTCCAGTCATCCATTGCATGTGATCTTTGAATGGTTTATTCAGAGAGACTCCTAAAGGTTGCAGCACTGAAGTTAAACTACCTCGTAGAACAGCTATCTTTTGCTTCACGCTAAGCAATTTTTAGTGTTCTCACTTATGTGCCTGGTGTTTATCATGTAGAAGTTTGTGTTTCATCCAAATTTCCAATATGAGATAATGGAAAGTTGTATTTTTACCTCATACCAATAATAAAGTTGTGAAAATTTGTCACTTTACTGTCAAGATCTATGTGAATTTTTGTGCAATTTTGTTTTTGTTGTATCACCAGACTTTTTGTGTTCATGAACCAATCGGACTGACCTACTTCAAATTGTTTGCCTTGTTCTGAATTGGCCCAAGCCCATTTCAGTGCATAAGACCTAATCATATTTCTTGTAACCACATAACAGTTCTGCTTCTGTTCTTGTACCCATTCTGCAACATTATTTTCTAAATATGGCCAGCAAGCTATTCCTCTCCTGACAGAATTTTTTTGTTGACGCTTTTTTAATAGTATCTTCATTCTTTCTCCAATCTCATACCATCTTCTCTGTTATATCGAAGGCTTTTGCCACAGCAGTTGTTCAATTCTTTAGCCTGTTTTATGACTTTTTAACTTGAAACTTGCTTCATATTTCCATTTCGTTGGTTCCACACCTTACAAATTTGACACTGTTTACTGAGTTTGGGATTCAGGACTTGCTTCCATAGGTAAAAACATAACATTGCTGAATTAGACTTTTCGTTATGTGCGCAGCCATAATTATTTGTGGTGGTTTTGTGATTAGTCAACTCATTCAGCTGTTAATAGTCTGGGGGTGTTACTGTAGCACATGCATGCTATAACTACAGAACTTAGACAAAAATGTATTCATCTTACCTGCTGAAACATGAGGTAAATAAAAATGTTTAAAATACACTTTTAAAATGGACTAAAAAGTATAAAATAATGTCTGCTAGCCCCATACAGATATATAATCAATCATATATAGATTCCTAACCCCATACATATTGTCCTGAAAATTATAGTGAAGTTTTAATAGCTATGAAAATGCAATAGATATTAGGAGTGTATGCACCGGTTACTGTAAGTTTGCACTTGATAGCTCGCATGGATTCATATCAAGTTGGCTATCCTGTGCTTGCGATGTTCTCAAAGTTGCTAATACACAGTAGCAGATGACGTAGCTTTCTAGTGCATCACGAAACCACATAAATAATGCATGTAAGCTATGAATGTAGGACAATAAACTAGTTATTACTAATAATTGAAGGTAAACACAGTATAAGAGGTAGAACCGGAACTTAAAAATTCAATGCCACAACTGGGATTTGAACCACAGACCTTCCGCTTGCCGGGCGGACGCTCTACCACACACGGCTTGTGTGTTTAAAAACACCAACAGTAAGTTTGTTGGCATAAATAAATAATAAGTAAACACAGTATTTTGTCATGGTGTCTCCGCATTGACCCATGTTTCGTCCAGCCACACAATTTTGTGGAGATCTTTGACTAGGATTTTATGCAAAAACACATTTCGTGCCAGCACTGTCTTCCAGCAGCACTTTTTGTCTATTTACCTGTTTAATTTGGAAGCTAGTCTCTCAACACCGCTTTCTGCGGTTTTGCCCCCCAGTGAAAAGTAATATCTGTACAGTTGGATACTCCTTATACTGTAGTTGGCATAAATATACCTTCGCATGGCATCTTTCGAACATACCGAGCTCTGTGAATGCAGATTCTTTTCTTCTCCAGAGTTGACAAAAATACCTGTTCTTGCAGCCCGCTCTATAACTGTATCAGCAGCAATAGAGGGATGCCCATGGATGTACACTAAATTTTGTGTATATAATTCAAATAATTTATATAAACATTATATAAAATAAAGAATAAATATAACCAAACACCAACACTAACAACAATAACGATGAAAAAATAAATATAATCAATTTGCGAAGAACAGCTAGACGCACGTGACAGAAATCACAAACTGAAGTATGTGGTTGAAAGCAATATCGGACAACAGAGTGTCTCCCTCTCCCGTTTCTGCTTTGTGACTGACCAACTGGAATGCTGCCCTGTGATTGGCTCAGGAAGTTTTAGGGGTGGTGCTTTTCATCTGTTATTCTGCGATTGCACCAACGTAACTACTAGCTGTTAAGTGCAAACTTACAGTGGCCAGGGTATAGAACAGTTCATATCATTTGCAGTGCAATAAAATTGTTAGCGACTTAGGTGAACTACGAATGTATTCATGCATCAGTTATGTATTACATGTGCCCCATGTTTTTCGTTTTACATCTTACAAGTATTTTCATAGGTATTAAAAATTCACAGATCACAAAATTTCAGGACAATATGTTTAGGGTTATAAGTTTATGGGGAGCAATGGGATACTTTTCAGTCCAAGTTAAAACTTACCTTAAAAATTTGTATTTTTTTTTGTTAAAGAGCAATATGCCTCTAATCCTGAATATTTAGTTTCTATTCTTGCTTAAGTCACTATGAGTGCATTCCAGATTTATAATGTTAATATTTTCTTTACACTGTGATTACAGTACGTGATGTTTAAGGTGAAACATGGCATTTGCTGCTACCTCACAGAGCTAGGAGAAGCGGGGTGTTCTTATAACAGTATGACTGAGATAGTCACAGTCACTTTTCACTGCCTAGTCTCTCAGTATCAGTTGTACAACATGCAATATTGTTCCACTTTTTTCAGTGAAATATGGAAAATATCCTTATATATTTAGCCTCCTTGTTTTGCTGGCTTTCATATTGTTACAAGCATGTTTTGGGAAAAGAGGAAAACCTTTGCTATCCAAATTTTAAATAAGTCAATAGTAAAGGTTTTCCAGATTAGGCAGTTCAGGATCACCAACTGGTGCATGGAATATAGTGCTATATCTTTCTATTTTCCATATTTCAACTTGAATACACAATATTTTCTTAAGGCCAAAGCTAAGGAAATGTATTTGAATGATATTTTCTTTAGAGCAGAAACATGTTAGATCCTTAAACCTTGCAAAATGGGTGTGAGCTAAGGCAAGTTGACCTTTGTGACTGCACCTGGCAAAACTTCTTTCCCAAGCTATAGTCGGCGCAGCTTATCAGCAATCCCCAGAAGTTAAAAATGGCCGTCATTACACTAAACAGCTGACGGAAGTATCACAAAAAGCAGTCCTGCCGACATACGTAATAAAGCCACTTCTAACCTCAAATATCACAGTGTTAAAGTAACATACTTTCAAACAATAATAATACTTGAACATCGTTACCACACAACACATGATGAATGTACTCACCTTCGGCAAATCTTGTTCTGCAATAACACTTTTGGATAAAATTACTTCCGAGCGCTAAATATCATAATATATACGAGATGTACTACTATGTAGCGAATACAAAAACAACACTAACTATAATTGCATATACTGTTCTAAAACAATTCAAAACAAAATCATGCGAAAATGAGCATTACATCCACTGATTGATTAATTAATATGGTGTCTAAACAAAATCTTGTTTTAAAATCTTTTGGCTGGCCTCTCTGCCACATGTTCATAAACTGGCAACATAACAGATGCAATAACACCAACTATGGCTATAGCTTTATCATGGTTATATGTTACAAACAGTTGGCGGCACTAATGCAACACAACAGATGGGATATTACCAAATATAACCAGACTGCACCATAATAGGGGAAAAATGTCAAGGTTGTTTTTTGGGGTACCTCAGTAAGCTGCGCCAACTATAGGAGCACATAGCCCAGAAAACATTTTTTAGCCATCTATACAAGTGAGCTTTATAAATAGAAACATTGTTCCAATTAATTGCATTTTCTACCACTATAATGAAAGCAGTACCCATTGTTCATAAACCATCCATTAAAACACCTTTGTTGCACTTCACTTAAACAGATCTTTTTGTCTGAATGTTATTTGAGGAGCAGTGAATCTAAAAGCATCAAGTGCATAATAAAAACATTTTCAGGAGAGTGTCAAAACTGATATCTCCTAAGCTTGCTGATACTTTTCAAAGGCATTTACCTAAATACCACTATTATTAAAATCATTTTTGTTCATTACTACATTCATAATGAAAAAATGTTTAGGACTTAGTGCATTTTGAACCAATTGTACAGAAAATATCACCAGCATATGGAAAGAATAACAAATTGTATTCAATGACATTGTAATAATTTCATTTCCATTACAAAAGTAGTTTTCATTTTGCTTTATGAATTTTTTGGAGAAGAGTATCTTCAAATTTCATTGTCACTTTTTCCGTTATCACTTTTGCCAATACTTCTTTAAACAGACAACTGTTTCCCAGTATTGAAACCTTAGCTTGTGTAATCCAGTTTTGTTGCATAACTGGTGTGATGCGGAGCAAAAAGACCAAGTTCAATAAAGTGTAGAAATGGTCTGAAATTCAGTGACTGTGAACTGTGGAACAGTTTGTACCTCTATGAATATCATAGATAACTAAACAAACATAGATAGATTTTGAACTTCAAAAAATGCACGTATGATGTTCTTTTGTCAAGGATAGCATGTAGTAATTTGGTATTAAAGTTCTAAACATGTTAGGCCACACACGCATCGCTCATGACCACCTTATGCATAGTGACCCAGCCCCTGTCTGTCACGTGACACGTAGAACTCTCCATGTTGCATGTTTAAGTTGATTGCGATATATTAGAGAGCACCAATCTCTTGGCCTGGGTTCTATCCTGCAGTCAATTCTGGGCAATGACCCTGTCTCTAAAGGTACAGTGTTGTAGTTTGTCACCCAAATTGATTTCGCAAAACAAGTGTAACTTGTGTTTTATTCCTGGTCATTTGGTTTTGCGGTATTAGAATGACTTCTGGTTTGTGTTGTTTTTAGCGGTTTAACCCTTACTCTTTTAGCATTCCGATTTCATTTTAACTCTTAGCATTCATTTTTTACAGTTTTTAACTATTTATTATTTTAACCTCGTGTTTTCTCTTTCACCTTTTTACCACATCATTTTGTGAGTGTTTTAGCCTTCAAAATCTGACTTAGGAGCCCAAATGACGTAGCTGTCAACGGGCCCTTAAACTCCACCCACTTACTCCAAGCAGGTAGAGCTATAATTTGTAAGTGTACATGTGCATTCATGAAACTTCACCACTTCTGTGGCACAGTTAGTACATGTACAGTGCAAGTGCCACATATGGCCCTCTTGCAGGTAGCACAGAACTGATTTTTCCTGTTGAGATGAGAAGTGCAAATAGAACACCTCCTAGGTCTCACTGTTACTACCTCTAAAGTCAAATTTGTGTGTCTTGAAACACCTGAAAGGTTATTCCACTTAACATGTATGAAATGATATAAACAGTAAAACTTTTCAAATGATATATAGAAGTATTGGAGTCGATAATAGTTTTAGTTTCACTTAACTTGCCTTTTTATCCAGATGAATTTCAAAGGCCATCATCATAGCCCTGCCCCTGCTTTAATTCCTTATCATATCAGAGCTTTAACTTTTAAAATAACTGATGGTGGTTGTAACTTATGACTTGAAGATTTTAACGTTGATCTTATTAGTTTTATGAGGAAACACACATTCCCTTCCAAGCTCATAGTTCCAGACTTTTCACTGAAAGAGTGATTCTAATTAAAGAAAAAATTACTCTCTTTCCCTAGGTAGGAATTTCATCCAGGACAATCTGATTCTAATTGTTGTATTGCTTGGGCCAACAGACTCTAAAAACTGTTGAAATTGTGTATGAATAAACAAACATGTGAGTCTCAAAAGCACTGGATGTGCTTACTATTCTTGTTTCACCGAAAGAATTGGTCGTGATGTAAACAGAAGCACGTGTGCAAATAGAATTAAAGTGTATGTTCATTGACTGATGCCGCGTATTACAAGGTAAATCATCTACAAAGTAGTTCACTCAGTAGTAACAAAAACTACTGGATCTTCTTTGTATTATGTAACAATGTTATGTTTAACGTGTTATTGTACCATGAGAACTGCAATGAAATTAATACAAAGTAACTAATTGCATTTAATCAGAAAATGAATGAACATATGCAGATGACCTTCTGCTGGTCAGCTTTGGAAGTGGGAAGGTGAGAATGTAGTAAACCATCATAGCGGAACAAGTGCAGTTTATAAAACATTGTAGGGGGAAGCCTCTAACGAGTGGTGAACAAGTTATAATTTTCAATGTGTTCCACAAATGACGCAAGAAATAACCCACTTTAGCTATCAAAGCTATTGTTAACCTTACAGCAGAGTTTACAGGTGTATTTGCATTTGCATTAAGCATAAATTGTGCGTGCAGTGAAAGGTTAAAAGCAGGGAAGTTAACCTCGCCTATAGCCATTAAGATTTTTGTTTACCACTGGTCACACCAAATCACATGAGCGTGTGAGCGTTTGTTATATGTTTATAATCCATTACTTATATAAGCTTACATATCTGATTCATGGGAGCTTAAGTTAGCGTTCGTTTTATTTATAATTTTAGGTTAATTAGCAATCACTGGGTATACCAAAGGTAAAGGGTGAGAGGAGGAGCAGAACTCCAATCTAAATGGAATAAAACTGCTTTCAGATTCAGATTAGGTATATTAAAGCTTTCTTTCCTATGGTGCTTTTAAATTTATATTTGTTATTATGTTTTTAGTTCAGAGTGCTACACACAAATGTTATCTAATCAGTAGCGTATTTTAAACTACCGCATGAAGGTGGGTCCAAGGCAGGTGATGCTATTTCCAGGCTTCATGTGGTTTTTTCTCTTAGCAATACGTGGTTACTTAAGTAGCGCCGTTACTGCTCCAATCAGAGCAAGAAAGAGGAAGGATACATTTTAGGCATTGTTCACATCACGACCAATTCTTTTGCTGAAACCAGTATAAATGAAAATGGTATGGGCAAAGCAAACCTAGTTGTTTCGTATGTGTGCTAAGATATTTTACCTGTATTAAAAATGTGTACAGACATACTGTTGGCACATAAATGTATAGTCTTATGTTCTGCATACCTTAACTTTTATATTAAATTTGTGCAGAATGGATTTGATGCTGGAGCAAGATTTGATGGCATAGCACAGCCAGTACTGCCTCCAGCACCACCTGGAGTACCTGCCAATGCAGCACAGTTGGCAGCCATGGCAGGTCATAATGTTGCACTGAGTCAGAAGAAAGGGTCATTCTTGACTGGCGGTAGTGATGGGGGTTATACATTTTGGTAGGTGGATGGGCAGGTGATGGCAAATGGAAGATGAGAGAGCAGCATCAGTGGCAAGAATAGCGCCAGAAGAAGAGGGCCCAGCACCAGTATTTGTTAAAGGGTTTTAACCTAACATCTGTCTCTTCAACTTAAACATTTCATGTTCTTGTGAGAAAACATACCCCTGTGTCTTACACACAGCAAAAGAAAAAATTTACGACAATGTAATTACACTAGCTAATATTTTATTTTTCAGGTTTATCGGACTAATATATATATTAACTTTTGGGAGAGTCGGGTACCCTCCAAGCACATGTCCTTGGATTACCATTATAAACATTTTTCTTCTTTTTTCTTCTTTTTTATATCTTTGTAGCTGGCAGTTTGCCTTGCAGTTGCTGTGGCATGAATAAAAGGGCGGCCAAGGATGTATGGATGGCAAATGAATTTTAATGAGAAAGAGAAGTTCAATATTATAAAAAAGAATGTTTATAACGAAAACAAAATGTCTTAAATTTGTTATCCTTGTTTAAATTTTTAATACAAGAAACAAGAAAATGTGTTTATTGTGTAGCTGTAACCATATGTATATATTCATGAAATGTTGCTTCAGAATTGCCAAAATCCAGAACAAATATTGGTGCAGAGGAGGAAGAAAGCTTATACATGTTGGTTGTCCAGCCACTGTTACAACTGTTGAGAGCATATAAAGCAAAGTTTTATAGCCATATTATAAATATTATGCAGTGCTGCAGTTTAAAATAATCCCTCATTTATACTTTGCTCTTTCAAGCACCATCATCAATAAGTTTCTTTGTAATAATGATAATTGTATCACTTATAAGGGGATCATTGTAGCTGCGGAGAAAATATTAGAGTATTCATGTTTCGTAAACAAAGAATGAGTTGTGTAAAGCAGAGTTTGCATATTCCACAAACAGCTATGACACAAATTGTAACAAGTTTTTTTTTTTTCCTTTTTTTAAAGACGGAAATAATTGTTGGTGTTGTTAAATTAATTTATTATAATAATTTGTTTTGTATGAGAAGTTGATCCAATATGAAATTTATAAAGATATTTGGCAAAGACTTACCATAATAATGAAGGTTGAGTGATTTTTATTGTTCTTTGAAAACACACAAGGTCTGTGAGGAGGGAGAAGTAAGCTCATGTATACTTGCTTAATGAGATTATATTCCTAATAAAGCTGCATACTAATATTCTTTTTTAATTAACAGTTGTCATTGTGATCTTCCTCTTCACGTAAAGTTCATTGATTTTAAGGAACTTTCTAAATTCAGAACTGCAGCAGTATTTTAATGCTCCTTTTTCTTTCCCTCTCCAGTGTCCCATTTTAACTGTATTATTTTAGTTATGTACATGCTCATGCAAGTATCATAAGCTAGCTATTGAATAATTTCCCTCCAGTTGCAACTTGTGTGAATGACAGTTATTGCAAGATATAAAACTCGAAGACGACTACCAAAAATATATTATATATATGAAAAATAATGTAATACTGCAAAGCAATTTTAATAAATTAAAATAGAAAGTATTTTTGAAAGAGGAGTTAGACTAATATTTTTTCCTTTCTCCCTGTGCAGTTAATACGCTGATCCTCGAAACAGTGCATAGTAAAATTCATACTCGTTTTCTTTTTGTTACGCAGTGTTTGAAGTATTACTGTAAGCAATAATGTAGGGTTTTGTTCTATACTATTAATTGTTATGGATATAAATGAGTTATATACAGTACACATGGTGGACTTTACCTCCCTTAAGATGCCCCCCTTTTTTCCCTTCTAAATATCCTGGATGTTCAATGAAGATGATTTAAAATTTAAGTACTCATACGTGATTATAGTTTGTACTACATAGCGTTTTCATTTTGTCAAGATATTCCTTCATCTGATTATCCTCCCTGTATGGAGGACTGACACCTATAGGATCTACCCGTTAAATTCCTGACAGGGAGCAACGAACCTCTGGACTGTACAGGTGAGGACTGGGAAGAGAGTGGTCAACCCAGTACCAGGTATGAGAGTGAGGCAGAGGATCATATGAAATGCAGGCAAAATTAATGGATGGAAAGGGGATGATGAGCAGTTGGTGGAATGAGTGGCAGGGAAGCTGGAGGACATGGAGAAAACCCACCCAGACACTGCTTCATCCATCACGAATACCACATGTTGGTCCTTGGGCTCGCACCTGGGCCACCTTGGTTATATGGTGTCAGTCTTGTTACAGTTTAACACTACTTCCAAGTGTTCCTAATCAGACTTTTCTCTTATGTGGACAAGTCAACTGCCTATATTCTTTAATGGAAGCTCTAATGTATAATTAAGCAATGGTGTGTTCTAATATTAACCATTGAGTGTTATAATTACAGTTATTAATTTTATTGAGTTAGTGGATTGCAAAAAGTAACAATTCTGTGCGAGGTGCTTGGAACTATATGCTGGAAGAGCTAACCTGGCACTTGACAGCCACGTGGCTCATAAGGTGGAGGTAAGGGGGCTGAACTTATCACATCCAATCACATTACAAATAGACCATGTGACCAAAGGTGTGTACACGCAATATATGTGTGTATTTCCGGCTTTTACCTTCCGCATGTTTTGCCACTTTCAACAATATATTGTTTAATAATAAATACAGGAAGTTGATAACAGTGTTGTTGGAATCAGATTAAAATAGGAATTTTGAGTTGATTAATAACACTAAACAACATTCAGTTTTGAAATTTCCCAGTACATGTTTCGGGGGCTAGCTTTCCTCTATTATCAACTGGACATCTACTGAACTGTAGAGGCTGGTTCCCAGGACTGGTGTCTCATTTAGACTGTTCTGGTGGTGGTTTTAAGAACTTGTATAACGGATCACTTTGTGGTATATGAAAATTGAAAGCTGGGTCTTTGTTTTTCCAGATGAAGATCTGTTCCCACGTTGATAATTCTTGGTTTCCTGATATGTGTTTTAATAATTTTGGATCTGGGTTAATGTAGATGTCACGAAGTCAGATTCAGACACCACTTTTCCTGAACTATACAACCCGTATGAGGAAGGGCACATAATTTATCACTTAAATTACCATTCATTTCATCATTTTATTCTCATCATATTCAGCCTTCATTGTAGTTGCAGCCTTATGAGTATAAGAGAAACCTAGCTGTAAATTAAAGTAAAAATTTTAATTTATGACTTGGGGCACCTATATTATTTGTGTGGTATGTAGGCAGAAAGAGTGGTAAGTAGATTATCAGCCATTTTGGAACGTAAATCAGACGTGCTATACATGGTTAGTATAAAAGAAAATTTATCTAAACACAGCAGCCATCTTACTAACTGCAGCTTCAAAAATATGATCTTCCTGAAAAATAATGGATGACTTGCTCAGCTGGTAGAATATAAGTAGAACACTTATCTCCACTTCGTTTAATTGTATGCAGTGAGGTAGTATTTGAAGGCTGTATTAAAGAATTTTGTTGGGACATTCTAAGGCTTTTTTCATTGTTATCATGCATATTATTAGCTAATTGGCGGTAATGAGCAGAATTCATTATGTCTGCATTTCAGAATAAAGGGACTTTAACATTAATGAAAACCAATAGCTCAATAGTTGCTGAAAAAATTTATTTTCATCCTTTGAAAACAATATACTTCAGCATTGGACATGCAAAGTAAAATATTTACAAAATACAATGGATGTGTATAGCTGTCAGATCAACAATTATGCTATAAACAGATTTGCGTACAAAATATTTTTTGGATAAAATAGTTACAATATTAGGCAGCATCCAGTTATCAACTGTTGAACTAAAAAGCTGAAGGACATGTGTATGAGTTAAATTTAACATACAACTTTGCCAAACTACCCCAAATGCTAAACAGCAGCTTGGCTCCAGATTTCACCAGAAGAGGAGAAAGTTATTTTAACTGCTGCAACAAAAGGACTAATCTCCATTGAAAAGCCAAGAATGTAGAAAGACAGCACTTTCTCGATCATTTACTCTCCTGATCTTCACAGTAGTTCTGTAATAATGCTAGCTAAACAGGTTTGAAAAACTTCATCAAACAACACTGCCCTTCAGAAGTGACTCCTGCATGAAAATCACTAGGCTCTTGCTATATGGGTGCCGCATGAATGGGAATGTGGGATTGTGGAGTGTAAAATTTAGTTTAAGCACATAGGGATTACACTTTATTAAATCCAAAACTAAATTCATTCTCATAGAAAACTCATTCCCTGATTATGGACATACACAGTATACTCGGTGCAAAACAAGGTGATTGATAGTTGCTCACTATGTGATGGAAAGGTCTATGAACAGGAGGGGATGGAACTGTGTGTCTTTCTTCCGTTTTCCCTGCAGTTGCCCTATTTGGCAAAGCAATGAGGTGTATTGACTTGGCTGTCGAGTGCTATGGTCGTTTCTTGCCCTGTTTATTACAACAGTGAAATAATAGTAATTTGGCATATAATCAATGATAAAACACATACAGATCTCTTGCGCCTGCCGATATGAGATGTTACTTTCTGAAGATATGATTGAATCTGAACAGTGTACACATACTCTCTTACCTTGTTTGTGCAATAAGCTCATGTAAACAACTTGGTAGTTTCACATTCATTCCGATATTCTTCATGGCTTTGCCAAACAGTACAATGCCTCCATCCAGCTCCAGCTAGAGATTGTCTGTGTGCCGACAAGTTCATTTGCATCATTCTATTTATGTGGTTATTTGCCTTATATTTACATGGTCTGAATCTGTGTATCTGTTGTGATCACTTCCAATTGTTTTACTGTTTTAAGGAGTTATTTAAGTATGTCCAAAAATAATGACAAAGACAGCATAACCAAATGAAAAACTTTACGTACTCGGGAAGTGAGTAAAATTGTGTTTGGTACAGGATTATGCAGTCAGCGGTATTGTTGAACATGGTTGAAAAATTTAATTTGGGCCGAAGTAAATGGTTACATAGGGGGGAACAACAAAGATTTCACTGTGTTGTCTATAATAAAATTACATGATAAAAAGTTGAAAACTGATCAAGTGGTTACTAGTACAAAGGGCGTAATAAGTGCAAAATGGGAAAATGGAGTTTTAGAAGCAGGGATAGAACTGTCAATTCCAGCAATAATGCAAGCAAGTTGGATATCAGCAACATTTTCCCAATATGATATTTCACAGGTATGTCTATTTTATTAAGTAAATGTTTACTGTTATATTTACTTACATGTGCTATCCTTGGCATGTAGATTCACTATTTTACTATTGTCTTTGTTTATGAATATAAATTATATCTGCTGTACATTCCAAACACAATCCTACTGTCTTGCACATAATGCTAATTCACTCCACGTGGTCGAGATAAGTGACGTCGCCTCTCTTTCACTGTGAACTGTCAATCTCTTTCTTGTTTAGTGCCCTATGAAACTTCCTGAATTTTGGTTAGTGCAATGATGATACACGATGGTGACATGCATTATCATGCAATTACTTTACAAGCATTGCAGCAGTATATGTGCACATATCTGATTGTTATATACTGTACTCCAGGAAGATATATGCAATTTCAGCACCAGCAATGTGAAATATCGTCATGCTCTCTCCTATGTCTTAATCACTTTCAGCAGTACTTTCCTACATGCTTTTGATTATTTCATCAGTTCAAGTTCGGTCTACATTATAGTTTTCATCACTTAGCGATAGCTTCATCAATTTCTTCTTTCTTCTATTCCTGGAAGTTAGTAAAACATGTCAGTACAAAGTGCCAGCACTTGATTCCAAATTCACTGGCTCAACCTGTCGTTCAGACTGGCCCCAACTCAGCACAAACAGATGGCCACACTTCACTCTAGCTCTTCATTATGGTATATAATATTATAGTGTTCTCCACTCATCCAATGCTTCTGCTTTTTGGAAAACATTGCAAAGTTGATCACTTTACAGACCTTCAACATGGCCTCAGTAGAGGCATTTTCACATTCATTCAGAAAAGGACACAAGAAGTGTATTATATAAACTTAGGCTTTCACGGCCGCTGTCTTGACTATTAGATATGTTTAGTTCTTCCGGACTTGTAGGCCGTGGTCTAGAAGGCATTGTAGATACCAACGTGTCGCCAAGTACTGTGCTTGGCATCATCAGGGTAGCACGATCCGCTGTCTGCACTGGTCAGGGTTTGAATGTGGAAGCAGAGAGAGAGATGTGGAAGTAAAGACCGTTAATGTCCGTTAAGGTTTTTTTATATGGTGCAGGTGAGCGGGGCATTGTTGCGCTGGCTGCGGTAGTGATTGGCTGGTTGTAGATGGGGTTTTATTACAACTGTTGTGTGTGTCTGAAAGTTTATCTAAGACCGGTATCCATGCTTTATGTACACAAAGTATTTCTTCCTTGCGATTAAAGCTGTCTTTGTGTTTGTAAATTTCTATGGCTTCCCTTTGTAGTCGGACATAGTAGTTAACTGTAGAAGACAGGACTCGGGTTTCTTTAAGGTTGACATCATGGCCGAATAATAAGGCTTGCTCTGCCACAGACGATTTATCCATATGTCCCAATCTGGTGTGACGCTCACGTTATTTTAATCTGATGGCCACACTACGCATGGTAGTGCCTATGTATACTTTGCCTCAACTGCAGATGTGTGTGGGTGGCGTTTGTCTTCGGACGATCTCAATAGGTTTGATCTTATTTGTCGGTCTGTAGGCAGTATCAACTCCATGTGAGCGCAGAAGTTTGCCTATCCAGTCGGAGACGTTCCTGATGTAAGGGGGAAAGGCTGTTGCTACTTTGCAGCGTTCTTCCCTTTTTAGTTGGGATGAATTGCGCGCCGGATATCTTTTCCTGTGTATCCATTGGACTGCAATGCTGAGTTTAGACGACTGAGTTCTTCCTTTAAGTATTTCTTGTTGTAGAGCCGGGATGCTCATTTTGTTAGTGTTTTTATTATTCCATGTTTCTGCCTAGGGTTGGAGGTTTTATGTAAATATCGATCTGTATGTGTAGGTTTCCTGTAAATACTGTATTCCAGGCCATGGTCCGCTGTTCTTATGACTCACGTCTAGGAAGGCCAAAGTATTGTTTTCCTCTTTCTCCATGGTGAATTGAATATTATCATTTGGAGTGTTTAGATGTGTCAGAAACCATGAGTGTCGGCAGACTTTTTTCCAGGGGGGGGGGGGGGGCATAACATTAAATCATTATTTTACTGTCAAAATTTATAGTATTTGTTGCAGATAACCGTATTAATTTGTGCTAAATAAAAATTGTTCTTTATATCAAAATTAAAATATTTTAATAGACAGTAACTGGCTGCACATTAAGTTCACCAACTTCCAAGGGGGGGCCGCCGCACCCCCTTGCCCCCGTTTCGCGACGCCCATGTCAGAAACTGATCTAAGGAGTCTTCCCCATGACTCCATACTACAAAAGTATCATCGACATAGCGCAACTAGGTCTTCGGTTTTAGAGATGCCTTGGCGAGTGCTGATTGCTTTCTGGAAGGCAGCCGAAGTTGCTCCTGATGTAGGCAGTCACTAAAGGCAACCTAGGGTTCACAAATAGGTGCAGCACCTTCAGGATGAAAATAATCTACAAGTCTTTATATCGCCTAGCTACTCACTATAGAAATTAACTGCTTCTATCCATATTCCTCACCTCGTTAATATTGTTTCCGGAGGCAGTGGTATATGTGTTATTTGCTGCTTGTAAGAGAGTACTAATTGTGGAGATTTTAGAACAATCTTTTTGCTGCTAAAATCATTTTCATAACAGTTATAATCTTCACAAAAGTTAAAGAAATAGGGAGACGGTCCGTATTGCAGACTCCAGCGAATCCTAAACTTGCTCCTTCTACCAGCACTGCCGAATGTGGTATTCGCGTCTCACACGCTCTTATGCACAGAACCTCTGCCGGTACACGCACTACGCTTGGCAACAGCGCTCTGCTTGAGCACTGGCCAGCGTTCATATGCCTTTAACGTTTGCGACCGTCACCAGACCCTAATTAGGACCTCTGACGCCACTGGGCAAAAAAAAGTTGCTGCCCCCAACTTGCAATATATACGAATACTTAAATTTTCACAACATAGAGAATGGTTTCACAGTTTGGATACTTAAGTATGAGTGGCAAACACCATAAATGAGTTCATTAAAGTTTAAGTAAAAACATCTTATAGAAAGAACTTACACTAAAGAGGCATCACCCCATATTAGATGTCAAAACATATACTGTTTAAATAACAAGAGGCTTCCTCCTTACCCTGTCATTTGCAAACAAGTTTATGAGTTCGTCATAGTCCATTTTCACTGTTAAGTCAGGTTCAATTGCAAGAACACTAAGGCGATCCTTCACTTGTGATGTTCTTAATTATTTATGCGTCTTATAGTAGAAAACGATCTCTCAGTTGAGCAGTTGGAAGCAGGAGTGCTCAAGTATATTTGCAGAGCTATGTTTAAGTTTGGGTAAACACTCTCTAGATAGTTACCTTTTAACATGTTGCACAGATGATAAGAGACTGCGACGAATTTTCATTCATTTCTATGTAGCTTTTGAAGTGTAAGCGTTCAAGTACAAGTGCTGAATTATCAAGATCCGAACTTTCTGAAATCTGGATGATGCTTCCTCAATTTCAAGTAGACTTAATTTTCCTGATCTGTCAAAAATATAAATGGTTCATTGAATTCCTTGCAGGAAGAAACTCTGTTGTGCAGTTCTACAATCAATTTATCCAGAATCAAAAGGAAAGACATCTGTAAGTCATCTGAATCATCATTTCCTTCATAGTTTGAATCAGATTCATCAAATAATCTTTTCTTTTTCTCAATGCGTTTCTTATCCTGATGAATTGTAGTAATATTACAAAGAGATTCAGATGTCTTCTGTTCTAGATTCTCGAAAACTTCATATCCCATTTTCATTTCTTCCAAGAAACCAATCAAAGAACTATACAAATTACAAACAGTGGCTACATCCATGTCTGCTGTTTGTAACTGCTTACTTTCAACAGTGAAACTTTCAAGAATGGAATTCCAAACTACAGTCATAAAATATGTCTCAAGGCTACACAACTTCTTTATTATACCTTTAGCTTCAGATTTCACCAAAGACTTCTCACTTTCATTCCCTATTATTGACAACAGTGCTCTAACAATTGCCTCGCCATCTTTGTTCAAGCTTCTGCAAGATTCTTCTCTAGTAGACCATCGGGTGATGCAGAGGGACCTGACACTGAAGTTCTCTTTACTGAAGAAATGTGCTTAAGTGATTTCATCGACGACTAGAAGCACTGAAAAAATTAAATATTTCTTGCAGAATGTAAAAAAAAAAAAGGTTGCTTGTTACATCTTGCTGCACTTGAACCACCAAATTCAGAGTGTGCGCTGAACAAGGAATATAGAAAGCATGAGAGAGAGAGAGAGAGCTCTAATTCTAGCTTTCAAGCCTGAATAAATACCTGACTTATTTGGTGCATCGTCATAACTCTGTCCTCTGCAGTTACCTATGTCCAATCCATGTCTCTCAAGACAGTTTATCACTGTATTTGACAGATCCTGGCCACCATGTCCTGGATTTGCAGAAATTCAACAAACCGCTCTTCATCTAGCCTCGCTTTGTTGACATAACGAGAAACAACTAAACTGGTCATTATGTGCAATATCAGGCTGGAGTCAACAATTATAGAGTAGCATTTTGCCGCAGTAACTTGTGCCACTATTTCTTCGACAACTCTCTTCCCCATTATTATGATTATTTGCTCATATATAGCAAGAGACCAATATGAAGTTTTTCCACTTCCAGAATCCTTATATACTGGCATGTGGCTAGCAAGAAATGGATTAAATTCGGCAATAAGTTCCATGCACATTAAAAAGTTGCAATTATGAACACTTCCAAGAAGTTCATAATTGCCACGGAAAGGCAGTCCTCGAGAGGAAAGTTTCTTCACAACAGTAACAACCCTTTGTAAGACATTATGCCATTACTGAACTTCATTTTCAAGTTGTGAGAATACCTTTCCATCTATCCTTGTTAAAGTGGAACTTCTGTTTTTTAAACTAAGAACAGTCTCGGTGCCTTGAACTGTTTTCATGAGTTGCAATTAGCGCTGGGTGTTTCCAGTTTGAGAAACCACAAGGTCCTGCCAAGTCTGATGTTCCTCCAAAAAGAGTATATAGTGCACAAAATAATGTTCCCTGACTTTCAAAACATACAAATAATCTCTGTTAATAATTTCATTGTTCGCCAGCTTTGTTTGAAAAATGCACTAGTACAACGTCTTATGGCACCATCTGTAACTGATGTTTCGGAAAGTCACCTTTATTTTGTTGTACCCCGTTCATTGCAATACAGTCCCGTGTTTTATCAGTTTTTTCCCAAATAAAATGATCAGCATTAATTGTAAAGGGTTCGTCAGCAACGATGGAGGTTCCGCCTTCAGATTCGTTTGATAAGTTTTTTTTTTTTTTATCTTTAGATTTATTTGGGGTATTTGGTTCTCCATAGTTTTCAACAGCTTCACTTGGCGAGGGCGTTTCTTCTTGACATGAGCTCTTTGGGGTCGATTTTATAAACACATCAAGGCGTGGAACTTTACTCAATCCGTCTTCCTCTCTCTTTCATCTTTCGCCAATAAACGATACTGAGCCCCACTAAGTCTCTTTCTTCCTGTCATTTTATTCAGTGACAATCGACACTGAAACGAAAGAAAATATGATAAACAGTTGAAAAACTTAAAAGATTCAAACATAACCTACTACCATAGCGGATAGAAGAGAAAGTGTGAGCTCTCCCGCTAGTTCACTGCATGATCCGTGGTCCCGTGGCAACTGACCGAAACTGCGGTGTGGCGATCGCAGTCGCCTCAAAATGCCGCCGAACTGCCTAGTATGTGATTCGGAGGTACAGACAATTTTATACGTATGCGTTGTGTGTTGTGAGTAATTAGGCACATAACTTGTGAATATGCTTCTAAGTTTGTGCATAAATGTGTGTGTTCTTCAAACGTAAGTTTCAAGCAACACCAATAATTGATTAAAAATAACAACTTGTTTTGTACCCGGGTGTCGTTCAGGATACAGAAACTGCTCAGGAGCTAGACATTTTTTTACTCCTCCTAAAGATAAAAATCTGTTTTACAAATGAGAAAAGTCTATTCCTAGGAAAGACACTAAATTATCTGTTAAATCCAATATTTGGGACAAACATTTTCCAGAGGACTTTTTAGTGAAAGTTGATTCATTCGTTGTGCATGGAAAACTACAGTGCATAAATCCCGAAAATCTCCACAAAACAGAGACAAAAAATTACTGAAAAAGCAATATTCAACAATCAGTAAATTACCAGATGCAGGATCCAGTCAACCAGTTCGTATTTCAAACGCGCCGTCCTTCAACAATGAGGAATTCACAGAAAACAGTTCTAATTCCTCCAAGGTCACAAATACAAGTGTCAATAATGAAATTGCTACACTGAAGAAAAGAATTAGAAACCTCAATAGAAATTTAGTTAGAACTAAAATCCTGCTATCTAAAGAGAGGGCTAAATTAAAAATAGTAGAACAGAAATTCGCTATTAATTGTTGCGAACATAAACGCAATTTAAATTGTTTAAGTAAAAAACAAAAGCTTGTTCTAGATACAATGCTTAAAAAATATCAGACGAGCTCAAAGGGGATGCGTTACACCAATGAATTTCTATTAGAAAGCTTGCTATTTAAAATTAAAAGCCCTAAAGGTTATAGCCATTGCTTAACACATGAATTGCTGCCCCTGCCTTCTGAAGCCCATTTAAGGAAATTATCTAAAGGGATAAAGTGCACATATGGTATAAATAGTAATGCTCTAAATGCGATTTCTATCACATTCAGTCAAGAAGAAGATGAAAACAAGCGTCTTGGAGTTGTAATATTTGATGAAGTCAAATTAAGAGAAGAAGTTAGATTCAATGCTAGCTCACTAAAAGTGGAAGGGTTCGTGAATTTAGGTGAACACACTCCTGACAATCAGAAAAATTCGATGGCTAACCATGCTTTAGTTTTTATGTTTGTTCCCTTATTACATAATTGGAGCCAACCAGTAGCGATTTACGCAAGTAGAAATGCTACACCCGGTGATATAATCGCTAAGCTCCTTATAGAAGTGATTATACAGTTAGAAAACTCAGGGACAAGAATTGTTGGTTTCACTAGTGATGGAAGTCAATCAAACAAAAAAGTATGGAAAAATTTAGGAATAGGAGCAACATGTGAAAATGTACAACGCAGTATCCAGCACCCACTTGATGACAAAAGAAGAATATGGGCTTTTTCAGATTGCGTCCACATAATAAAATGCATGAGAAATTATTTTCATGATAAGGTGGATGTCTTATACAGAAATAAGAGCATCCAACATAATTTTTATAGATATATTTATGAAGCTGACACTTCTCCTAAATTTGCTGGTCTTAGAGTTTGCTCGAAATTGACCTCATCCCACATAGACCCCACCTCTTTTCAGAAAATGAATGTGAGACTGTGTTTTCAATTGTTCAGTAACAGCACTGCAAATGGCATTGACTTCTTCAGGAAAATTAATTATGAAAAATTTAAGGGAAGCGAAAATACTGAACTATTCACAAGAGATGTAAATAATCTTGTAGAGGCATTAAACTCCACAGTTCCAATTAAAGCACTCTATAAAAATTCGCAATCTCACAGAGTACTAAAAGATTTCTTTCGCATAATAACGTCTGAAAATAACACATTCTGCTCAACTAGAACAATGGAATCTCTTAGAGTCACCTTAAAAAGTACTTTGGAAGTGTCCGAGTATTTATGGAATAGAGGATTTGCATACGTCTTAACAGCAAATTTCAATCAAGACCCCTTGGAACGGCACTTTGGAATTATGCGTTCTTTAAGCTGTGATGACCATCCTTCCACAGTTGACTTTTTACATTTACATATGCTACAGGCTGTGTATGTCCCTGTAAAACTTGCACTGTCAAATGCTGCTAATTGTGAGAATAAAGTGGAGCCACCACTTACATCTTTTATGAATCAAATTCGTATATTGGCAAAACAAACTGAGCAAAAAACCGTGAGCAGTTGGATTTTGTTGTAAACAAAATAAAGAACAAAACTAAAATACTTGACTGCGAAAGTGAAGTTCCCGAACTCTATAAGGACAATATTTCTAAAAGATGCTTCGTACACAATTTAGGGGGTTATATAGTAAAAAAGATGCTTGAAAAACTTAGTTGTGAAACCTGTGCCTCTACTCTGTCCACAGATCTACCCTCTGACACATTAGCTTCCGCTTTCACTACAATAAAAGACTATGGCATCCTAAAAAATTGTCGGTATTTAACCTACCCCTCTGAATGTGTGGTTAATATGCTTTTGCATGTCGAGGCTATTTTAGAGAAGCAAAAATGCTCGTCTGAAAGTTTGTGGGGTAATATATTTTACGAGTGCTTAGATAACATAGACGAAATCATATTAGAACCCAGTGGAATAGGATGTTGCGTGGTACACAAACTGGATTTAGTTGGAAAGTTAACACTACATTACATGAAGTGTCGCTTCTTTTTTCGTACCAAGGAAATCAGTAGAGAAATGACGTCATCGAAGTCAGCAAAATCAACACGTAAACTCTCCAAGATCTCCAACATCTAATTCCACGGCGAGTTTCGATATTTTATATACATAACATACATAATTTGCATTATGGTTTAATTTTTCAGCATAAAATCATGTAAGCAGATATTTCCCATTGTTCTTCATTAATTATAATACCCATTATTGTAAAATGGCATCCTATATTATGTGTCAAGGAAAGACGATATTTCAAAACAGTATTTCAAATATTCGTGCTTACGATTTTAGGTATTTAAAATGCTAATTGATAATATGAAACCCATTTTCACCATGCATTCGTGAACTACAGTGGCGGCTCGCAGGCAAAATTTTAGGGTAGGCAAAGTGTAACAGTAACAACAACAACAACAACAACAACAATAATAATAATAATAATAATAATAATAATAATAATAATAATAATAATAATAATAATAATAAACTCCGTTTATCCGAAATATAGGGGGCGAAGTCATTGCGGATAACGCAAACAATATATTGTTTGGTTGTTTAATAAGAGTAGAGTGAATGAGTGAGTTACGGACGAATTACCGCCAAAACTAAAATCACGAGTGTCGGCAGACTTTTTTCCAGGGGGGCGGGGCACATGTTGGAAATTTGCAATCATATGATATTAAATCATTATTTTACTGTCAAAATGTATAGTATTTGTTGCAGATAACCGTATTAATTTGTGGTAAACAAAAATTGTTCTCTACATCAAAATTAAAATAATAGTTTAAAAGTCAGTAACTGACTGCACATTAAGTTCACCAACTTCCAAGGGGGGGGGGCGTGGCCCCCCTTTCCCCCGTTTCGCGACGCCCATGACTAAAATAGATTAAGAAATTGAAAAATTGTCTGACTGCAGCTTTGTGTTAAATAGCTAAAACAGTCCTCTTTTCATTGTCAGTGCGCCGCGAAAGCGAAATTTGTAATAGTTCACTAATTAAGTCGGTCATACTGGTATTACACAGAGATAACGACAGATGCACATCTCTGAGATCTTCGTTCGTGGTGTTTGGCTGTTCGGAAAATGTCGCATAAATTCGGATTTGGGCAGGCAAGTGTTCGGATTGCCTGGCAGACGCGTCTACGCATGCTCGGAGTGCATATACAGTGCGAATGTTTCCTTATCCCTGTTCAAGGGCCTCGTACTGAGGAAATGGGGCCGGGCAGGCAGAGGTTAAGCTAGCCTGCTCTCCACTACCCAGGTTCCATGCGTATCATTTCTGCCGCGCGTTTCAAACACGCAGCGCAGTTTTGATGAATCGGAATTGAGATTAAAGGATTTGACCATGCGCTGGTCATTATAACCGAGAAAACTTTTCTTGAACTGCAATTTAGGGGAAAATGACGCTTCAAATGATAAAATGCAGAATCATAGTTAAACATTATTTGTTGATGTATTACGATAGGGTAGGCAGTGCCTACCCTGCCTACCCTGAGGAGCCGCGCCTGGTGAACTAAAGTGAAGCGACCGCGATACCAGTGCCATCTTACGAGCGAACCATAGTAACTCCCGAAGAGCTCACACTATCTCTTGTATCCGCTATGCTACTACTTCATTATACCGGAATGCCGGCTCATTAAATATAAAAGAACTCAATATAATTACAAGAACAACAATAACGATGATGATGAATAATTAATTACTGTTCATTACCTCAGCTAACAATATATAGAAAATTAACGTTAATGAATAACAACACACACACTTCTTGATCTTACAGCTTTTTGCGTGTGTTAATCGATTCTCACTATTAGAATGCCTTTCAATTTGTCTCCGCTACGTGCACATAGTGTGCAAAGTAATCAGCATAGCCAAGATGCATCAATTAATATTCCTCTGCAAGCGGCAAATTTTAATGAACTTGAAGTTTCAAGTCTATGCTTTTTTTTTTTTTGGTGCAGATTTCTAGTAATTTTGCCGCCCCCTAAAATGTGCCGCCCTGGGCAGTTGCCCGGTTTGCCCTGACCGTCACGCAGACTGAAGAGAAAACGTCATACGGATCTCAGCTTATAAAAGATTGCAGTGTTGTTCTTGTCATTATTATTATTATTATTATTATTATTATTATTATTATTATTATTATTATTATTATTATTATTATTATTATTATTATTATTATTATTATTATTATTATTATTATTATTATTATTATTATTATTATTATTATTATTATTATTATTATTATTATTATTATTATTATTATTATTATTATTATTATTATTATTATTATTATTATTATTATTATTATTATTATCATCATCATCATCATCATCATCATCATCATCATCATCATCATCACCATCACCATCACCATCACCATCACCATCACGATCACGATCACGATCACGATCACGATCACTGTCACTGTCACTGTCACTGTCACTGTCACTGTCACTGTCACTGTCACTGTCACTGTCACTGTCACTGTCACTGTCACTATCACTATCACTATCACTATCACTATCACTATCACTATCACTATCACTATCACTATCACTATCACTATCACTATCACTATCACTATCACTATCACTATCACTATCACTATCACTATCACTATCACTATCACTATCACTATCACTATCACTATCACTATCACTATCACTATCACTATCACTATCACTATCACTATCACTATCACTATCATTATCATTATCATTATCATTATCATTATTATTATTATTATTATTATTATTATTATTATTATTATTATTATTATTATTATTATTATTATTATTATTATTATTATTATTATTATTAATTTTGTTGTTGTTATTGCTGCTGTTGTTATAGGGATCTTTGTGTGTCTGAAATGTGACTCCTACTATACTGTGTCTCAGCCTAGTTGAATCCTGTTGTAAACAACAAGGCGGAGCTGACTCAACTCGCCGCATGTTAGACGTACAGGCACGCACAAAAGTTTTGCAACACTAGTAGCGCTAACTTCTAGACAGTAAAAAGAGTTGGGTTACACATTAACTTATTAAATCTATGAGTTGGAATATTAATAGAATCATGCAGTGACATAATGGTTACCTTTAATAGGATTCCTGCAGAAGTTCAACTCCCGATAGAGATGCGTTGTCATCTCCCGATGTATATTCGCAGTCGCTTGAACTACTACCGTCGGTGATTACAAGTCTTTCAACAACTTCATCAGTGAGTTCATCCAGCTTCCACGTCTTCTCTTCTTCTTTTGTTGCATGCTGAACACAGTTGAACCAATTAAGTGCCGTTATATTTTCTACTGCAGTGGCAAGCAGGGAGCGAACCTCATTCAGCTTAAAAGTAGTGTTGTGCCTACGCACATAGCCTTTCACCTGACTCCAGATTAGCTCAATTGGATTGAGTTTACAATGGTATGGAGGTAACCTCAGAACGGTGTGACCTACACTTTTTGCTGCCTCATCCACAACATACTTATCGAATTGTGCTTTTACATGCTTTACAATGCCAATTAGTTCCAGTTTAACCATATCGGCACTAAACTCACACGTATGATCCTGTAGCCACTTAATAATGTCACCTTTTCTCCATGACATATTAGGGATGCGCTCTGCTTTAACACTGTGGTAGCTAGCGTTGTCTAATACGATAACGGAGTTGGGATCAAGCTTCGGAAGGACTGATTGAAACCATTGAAGAAAAACAGTACCAGTCATTTCTTCGTGGAAGTCCTTTGTGCTTTTGGATTCAAAAGTCAATAAACCACCGTCTACAAATCCAGTTTCACTTCCAATGTGAACAATAATGAGCCTTCTTCCTTTGCCTGTGGGATCTTTTAGACCAGTGGAGAGACCAGAGAGAAATGCTTGTTTCTTATCTCTCACAGTTGCATCACACCAAGTTGCAGATGTTGTGTACCCCTCATTTAGCCAAGTTTCATCGAGAAAATAAATTTTTCGGCCCTCACTACGGAAACTTTTGATTTGGCGCAGATATTGACGTCTCCACATTACAATGTCTTCTCTGTCCACTATTACTGATTTCCGCCCTCGCTTTTGAAATGTTAATCCAATATCTATCAGCAAACGGTGGAGAGTACTTCGCGAAAAATTCGGCAAGTCTGTGTCAGAATTTACCGCATGCAAAATTTTGTTTAGAGTCGGCGGTTCATTCCTGAAAAAATACTCATGAACTTTACTGCGTATAGCACTTTTCGTAAAATCGTCGTACTTCTCCACGCGCTGTTTGCATTTACGCGATTTTCCCGGTGTTCTTAGCGTTCCGGATGCTTGCTGTTCTATTCTAATTCTGTGTACACTACTTGCGGAAACACCAAGGAGATCACCAGTTTCTTTTTCAATGTTTTTTATGAACGATTCCGGGTTTCTTTCTTTAAGTACTGCGAAACAATGCGCGATCATTCGCCTCTCACCACTTTTTAACGGTTTGCCTCGATTGTGTTTCATTTCGGCTGAAGCACCAGTCTACTCCATGGTGAAAAGCTTACTGATTTTATATTGCATATAGATCAGGCGCGGCTCCTCAGGGTAGGCAGGGTAGGCACTGCCTACCCTATCGTAATACATCAACAAATAATGTTTAACTATGATTCTGCATTTTATCATTTGAAGCGTCATTTTCCCCTAAATTGCAGTTCAAGAAAAGTTTTCTCGGTTATAATGACCAGCGCATGGTCAAATCCTTTAATCTCAATTCCGATTCATCAAAACTGCGCTGCGTGTTTGAAACGCGCGGCAGAAATGATACGCATGGAACCTGGGTAGTGGAGAGCAGGCTAGCTTAACCTCTGCCTGCCCGGCCCCATTTCCTCAGTACGAGGCCCTTGAACAGGGATAAGGAAACATTCGCACTGTATATGCACTCCGAGCATGCGTAGACGCGTCTGCCAGGCAATCCGAACACTTGCCTGCCCAAATCCGAATTTATGCGACATTTTCCGAACAGCCAAACACCACGAACGAAGATCTCAGAGATGTGCATCTGTCGTTATCTCTGTGTAATACCAGTATGACCGACTTAATTAGTGAACTATTACAAATTTCGCTTTCGCGGCGCACTGACAATGAAAAGAGGACTGTTTTAGCTATTTAACACAAAGCTGCAGTCAGACAATTTTTCAATTTCTTAATCTATTTTAGTCATGGGCGTCGCGAAACGGGGGAAAGGGGGGCCACGCCCCCCCCCCTTGGAAGTTGGTGAACTTAATGTGCAGTCAGTTACTGACTTTTAAACTATTATTTTAATTTTGATGTAGAGAACAATTTTTGTTTACCACAAATTAATACGGTTATCTGCAACAAATACTATACATTTTGACAGTAAAATAATGATTTAATATCATATGATTGCAAATTTCCAACATGTGCCCCGCCCCCCTGGAAAAAAGTCTGCCGACACTCGTGATTTTAGTTTTGGCGGTAATTCGTCCGTAACTCACTCATTCACTCTACTCTTATTAAACAACCAAACAATATATTGTTTGCGTTATCCGCAATGACTTCGCCCCCTATATTTCGGATAAACGGAGTTTATTATTATTATTATTATTATTATTATTATTATTATTATTATTATTATTATTATTATTATTATTATTATTATTATTATTATTATTATTATTATTATTATTATTATTATTATTATTATTATTATTATTATTATTATTATTATTATTATTATTATTATTATTATTATTATTATTGTTGTTGTTGTTGTTGTTGTTGTTGTTACTGTTACACTTTGCCTACCCTAAAATTTTGCCTGCGAGCCGCCACTGATATAGATAAGTGTCCTTGGCCTTGTGAGGTCCGCAAGATGTACAGGAAATACAGTGTAAAATATCAGAAGCAACCCCACACTATAAACAAAAACATCTTAATCAGCATTCAACTCGATACAGACCTCGTTGCGAGAGAGCTGTCTGATAAAGGAATGCAAAAATGTTATACGTATAATAGCAGTGTCCTTCAGTAATTGTTAAGTAAGATGCAGCTTAATTTAACATAATAAGCTAATGGTGTATATAATTTCACCTGTCTTCTATCTAATCTGTATATAGTATACCATTATGTATATATTCCTTTACGAACTCACGGGCCCAGAACACATATGCGATATGTGAAGCAGAAAGATAAAATGTGGGGCTATTTACGTTTATAAGAATCGAAACATTTGCATACTTTTCTATCTCCGAAATTAGCTCGCGCAGAGCAGTGATCGGAGAACTACTTACGTACAATACGTACTTAAAGGAGGGGTTTATCGTACGTACGCAAACAAAAGATAACGCCCATTATCTTCGCCAAACCAATCAACAGCTTAACCGTTTTCTATCCCAATATCTCTGTCTCTGTCTCTCTTCCCGCCCAGATGTTTACAACAGGATTCAACTAGGTTGAGACATATAGTTTAACTGGTTATGGTATGCGTCACTATACTAATTATACAAGTTTATATCACAGAACATTTGTATCTACATATACTCTCTGGGATTTGTCACTCCACTCCAGCCGGGCTCATTTCGATTTCAACTATAGCAAGGAAATTTGTTTGTTGGCTCGAGAATGGAGAGAAATTCCTAATGTGTATCTTTGCTAACCCTGTTGATGTCAAATTGCAGCACTGTTGTTCTGCCTTCTGCCAGTCATTGCGAATAGGTTGGCTAAAAAGCTGAATTAATATTTTAAAAATAACTTATAGAAGCTAGATTGTGAATATGGGAAGTGTACGGGTTATTAATGATGACAGTCACTTCCAAGGGGAAATGTCATCCTCAGGAACAAAATTAGTTGTTGTGGATTATACTGCAAGTTGGTAAGTTTAATGTGATGTTTTTAAGACTTACTAAAATGCAATGTAAAACAAGTTTGGCATGGGATAGTATCAAATACATTTGCGTTTATATTTGAAGGTGTGGACCATGTCAGAGGATTGCTCCGGTATTTGAGCAGTTGGCCAGAAAATATCCTCGTGCTATATTTCTTAAGGTTGATGTGGACAAGTGCCAGGAAACTGCAGCAAGTCAAGGAGTCTCGGCAATGCCTACATTCATTTTTTATAGAAATAAGGTAAGCTTTGCTTTACCGAGCTCTCTGGACATCCTTTGGATATTTAGTGTGTTGGCCCATTTCCTCTGCCCGATGTACCTTGCTCACGTGTATTACGCTCTGATATCACAGATGGCAACATGACAATAACAAACACCACTAGCACTAAGCTGGAACTGTAGTCGAGAGATTGAGGACCCGGAACCGCAAAGCATAGCTAAAGGATGTTTTAAGAGGAGGGATGGAGCAGTCAGGAAAGAGATGACAGAGCATAATCAAAACATCAGGGTAGCTTTAACTCGAACTTCGAAGAAACTGACAGATTTCACTTAGGTTGGTACTTTCATTCCCCCATGTGCAGTTTCCTATACATGCATATAATTTTTTTGCTGCCTTCATGCAGTTATTTCATATAAAAGTAAGGCTCCAAAGAAATGTGGGTGAGGTAAATGACTTAACCAAGATAATATGTGCTCCTTTTAAGTTAAATTAATTACAACAACATTGTTTTCAAGCTTCTATGAAAGGAAGATACCTAAGGGGTAAACCTGTGCGAGAGCGTCCTCACGTGATTCACTGACAGTTCTGTGATGTCATGGCGCTGCAAGGCACAAATATCTGTCGCCAACTTAACATTGTACAACTCGCTAAAACTAAACTTAACATTCAACAACTATAATATATTACTGCTATTAGTATATTTACCTGTTGTATTTAGCCAGAAAGGTAGAACATTTGCCAGAATAACGTCGAGAGCATTCCTTCTCAGTTTACCGCCTTCTCTTGTGCCTGTTGTGGTAATTTTCATTCGATGAGCAACATCTCTTCCTCAGTCCAATTTTTCATTTTCAAACGTATGTAGAATACAGATTAAAACCACAACCGCACCGCACAAGAACTTAAGTCACATCACTTAATTACAAAACAATAACTCTAAGTAACAACAACAAATAACGTTATAACGTTAACTAGTTGGTTGGCAACATTCACATACTTCTGCTGATTTCAATTTTCCAGCGTTGGCAATACATACGTCACCAACGAGTTAAAGGGAATGAGTCACAAAACAAGTGACTATCACCCACGTGAGGACGCACTAACACAGGATAACCACTTAAGGTATTTACAATGTGGTTTCTTCAATGGAATCACTCTATTTTGCCAGCTCTAAAGTGGCCCAAATTGGACCAGCATACTAAAGAATGCTCCATCCTTTAGTATGCTGCCTTAATACCTCAATACAGCGCACCGTTTAAAATGATGTCACTGGTATCATACTCTTAAGTCACAGATGCTAGCATGACACTTAACAAACACTGCTGGCACTGAGGTGCAAAGTACAGCTTAGACATAGGGGAGAGATGAGAGACTCAAGTGATCATGTTGAATTTTGTAGCTTCCTAAGGAGTGATTTCGTCTTTATCCTTTTCCTTCTGCTTTTACAGAACAAGGGTGGCCCTGTCAATCTACCTCCATTGCTTCCTATTCCTCATCCTCATTTCCCCTACCATCTTATTCGTACATATCCCAATCTTGTGATTGCTTCAGCATCTATTTGCAAATACTGTTTTACGAAAGATCCTGTGAATGGTTGGTATTGTCTTGCATTGAGATGTGCGATTTTATAACTTGCATGAACAGCAGGCTGATTCCAATCTTGTGAGCCAGTTTCCTGTTTGAAATAATGACAACTATGGTAGTAATGGTAGCAATAATAATTATACAAGTAATTAATAATTATAATAATACTAATTAATAACAGTATCTAATTTACTAATAAAATTTCAGTTAGAAGATAAGTATAGTTACATAAGTAATTGAGTCAACGCACATTAGGACTATCAAGAATAAAAATTACTCTGAAACAACCCTCTCGTGATGAAGTCATGTCTTTTGGATGCTTCAGTCGTCCATCTTCTCCTAATGTGTCATGTGTGACTGGACTTCTTGCTTTGTAATGCTTTTCAATATTATATTTTTTTTTTGCTGTATCAATATTACACAATAGATATATTGCATGCTTGTTAGCGATAGATACAAAATATTTGTCCAGCCACAGACTATCGGGTTTAGTTTCAACTTCCCATCTCTTTCTCAATTCACTGTACTCTGCCATTATGAGACCTGCCACACCACTGCTGCTTTACAACTGAACAGTTGAATTTATACTACTTGCCAGTGCAGACATGACATTTTCCCACATGCTGACTCTCAGTCTAAACAATTGAAGCACTGCAGTTCTCCACTATCAAAGAAGACAAAGTGTATAAAATCAACCAGAAAAGATAACGGCATCAGTTTTTCGGAATGCCAAGGGTGTATGGCTAATTGCTGCTTTTCTCCAGGAAATTCTATGACTATGCATATTGTGCTGAAGCGTTATGGATCCTTGAATACCAAGGCCTGCATTTGTCAAGGAAGAAGGACATCTTCTATTAAGATAATGCTTGCTCTCATGTATTGTTGCAATAGTGAAAATCAGTGGGGTGGGTATAATTTGCTGCAGCATTCACCATATTCCTATGACTTAGCTTCTTCACCTTCTAAAATGAGAATGTTTCATGGCAGAAGGAAATTTTCATTGAATTGTTATATGAGGCATATTTTGCAGGGCCAGAGGAATCTGTCTACTGTAAGAGGGCGAAGACCAAGAAGCAATCAAAAATTTAAAATTTAATTTACTTGGTTATCTAAAAACTTTTGGTTATTCCAGTAACTTTCACATCAAATCATACAGTCTGTACATCATTTTCAGGACTTGGAAGACTGTTGAGGGAAGATAAAAGGACTCAAGAAATACATCTGCTAATATTTCATACTCATTTTCAGAGTATCAGATTTTTCATCCATTATTAGCAAAAACATGAGGCTATATGAGATACAATTCTGAGGAGTAAAGGAGACGCTTAATCATAAAAATCTTTTAGATCATTGTACTGCACATACATACATTAAATTGCATTGCATTGAGGAGGCAGAGGTAATTTAATTAAACTAAATTGTAACTCAAGGTTTAAAAAGCCACTCGTGCAAGTTATTTTGAATTGAATTTATAAAATTAAGGCAAAGTAGAAATGTGTGACTTTAAATGTTAAAGTCAGGCATATTGTGGTAACATTGGAGGGTGGTACTATAAAAAAAATTGTTCTTTGTATGAAGTGTGGTTACCGTGAGGGTATTCTGAAACCTCTAGGCCTGACTCAGATGGTCTGGATTGCCAAATGATTACTGTAGTTATCCTGTAGATGGTGCGGTGTAAAGTTTTAGATGTGTAAGTATAGTCATTTAGTTATGGTTATGTAAGCAAACTAATGCTTATTACTATGAGTTTGTGTGATTGCAACCAAATTATGTGCAGTTCAGTGACCAATCTTTTGGGCTCCTGTACTAAGCAGTTTTCAGGGTAATGAATCATTATCCTAAAGAAGACTTAGGAAGACTAAAGAAGACTTAAAAGTGCACAGGACTGAAAGCTTGATCATGGAGTCATATATCACTCATCTGCAGCCTTGCGAATTCATTGAAAATTACCAATGCAGGAAGCAGTTAAGTGGTCATTAAAAATTTCTACAAAATGGATAAAACTGAAATACAAGATGCAAAATACTGCTACATTTTGAAGGGTTTAACCGTAACAGAAATACAAACAGTTAAAAATTGGGCTGTTGAATTTAAGTATGGTCATACATTCATTCTAGATTGAGTGCCCAGGGCATCTAAAAACCCATACAACTGATGAAATTATGTCAAAAATATTCTGTGCCATACTAATTGATTGTTAATTAAATTCAATTCAAATTCAAAAATGTTAATTTGGGCATGCTTACAACATACCCGGGCTGTTTAGGGAAACCCCTCTTCAGCCTAGTGTGGTATTTGTTTTGTTTTCGTGTTGGGTTTGTTTTTGTGTTAATTAAAGGAATGCAAGTTGGCTTTTATTGCAAGCACTTCAATAGGTCATGTCCACTGCATCTCGCACTAAGGTTTGGATGTGAGAAAGCTTTCCGCCAGAAAGATGAAAGTGCACCAAAAAAAGCAAAAACAGTTCCATCTGCAGGAAAAGTCATGACTATAGTTTTCTGCGATTATGAGATGTGCTACTCATAGACTACCTCCAGAAGAGGAGAACCATCACCAGGAAGTATTGTGATTCTGAAGGATGCAATTCAGGCTAAATGTTCATACCTTGTTAAAAGAAAGTTCTCTTTTATCACAATAATGTGGCTTCTCACATGTCTAGGATTATTACTGTAAAACTGCATGAGTTTTGCTTCTACATCTACCATATTTGCTGAAGTTGACTCCCAATGATTTTTTTTGTTTCCAAACTTAAAGAAATAGCTGGGTGTAGGAAGAGCTACATCAAATTATAGTGTAAACTGAGATAAACAGTTGTTTTGCAAGTTGGATAAATTTTAGTTTATTGTTGGATGGAAATTCTCTATCTGATTATGATTACACTCCCCGTATGCAGGCTTGACACCCCCTAGGACTTATGTACAAGCTCTTGTCGAGGGTCAGATGCCTGTTGGAGAACAGACGAACCTATGGACTGGACAGAGTTAAGACCTGAGAGCAGATGGTTGGCCCAGCACCAGGTATGAGAGTGAGAAACAGGACCATATGAAATGCAGGCGAAATGGATGAAGGGAAAGGTGATGGTGAAGCAGTTGGTGGAATAAGTGGCTGGGGAAACTGAAGAAGCTGGAGAAAACCCGCCCAGATGCTGCTTCATCCACTATGAATACCACATGTGGGTACCCAGGATTAAACCCAGGGTGATAGGTAAATGGTCTAACCGCTCGGCCACAGTGTCACCTTGGATGGAGGTTTGTTGGATTAAATGTATTGTTTTACAGAGTGACAATGTTGGAAGGGCACAGACAAGGAAAACAAAAAGAAAAAAGAAGAGTCCTCTTAAATCTTGGTTTCATTGGTCAGAACAAGAACTAATTAGACTGCCCTTCATCTACTAAACATAGAATTCGCACATCAAAACCAGACCTTAAATAAATTGTTAAGAAGTTTAATACGATGAGCGCATTTCTATAAATTAATGTTGCATTTAGGCATGCATTAGACTTAAAAATGTTTGATTGAAGCATAACGCATATCTTTAAAGGCATTACAAAAGTAAATTCTCATCTTATATGATTTTATTATCTTGAAATTGACAAATCTGTAATTTTCTTGTAACAGCGATGTATATTCCTAATTCCTGATATGTTCTATATCATGTATATGATTTACAGGACCAATAAACTCAAACCAACCTTCACAGCCATCTACTTTCTCCCATAATTTGGATGGAAATAGAGTTGAACCTGATTTATGCATATATAAAGAAGAGGGATATTGCTTGTAACTCAGAACTACTTACAAATGAGATTTTGATATGTGTCATTTTTTTTTAAAGTGTTATAGTGGGTACATATCTGTAAAATTTTATAAATAACAAAGATATCTGCGAAGAAAACATTATTTTGAACTTGGCCCTGCTTTAAAGAAATCAGTTGACTTGCGTCACTTTTCTTGCATAAAGTGCCTACACCTCATTTTGTTATGACTACATAGCGTGATGTAAGCAATTCCTAAGTCTGTAGTAATTTTGGTTTCGGTTTTGTTGGATTAAGTGCCACCTCTCGTATGAATTTTACTTTCGATCTAGTGTATAACATTTCCTTTTTCTGTTCTCCATGGCTGATTAAAAGTAATTGAGAAGTAAAAGACAAAACTGCTATTAATCACTAAACACTGGATACCGAAAATTTTATCTTTAGTTCTCATTTTTTGCTACAACATTGTGGCGCTGAAAGCCGCTGGCTCAGCTTGCATCTTTGTTAACAGAGATAAGGAAAACGTGCTTCAAGTTTCTTTTAAGATAGCATATGCTGTATGCTCATAATTATGCAAATGTCAGTTACATTTCAATGAAATTTAATATGTATAACAGTGAATTAGTATAAATAAAGTTCTATTAACACATTTCTAAATTACATTTTGCTGAGCCCAACAAAAATTTATGTATAAATACGAATTAAGTAGAACTGAGTTACGAATAAAGCAGGTTCAACTGTAGCCCTTTTTCAATGGTGAATCATTGCTTCTTTCCCCTTATTAACAATGTAAACATTATGTGACAATAAAGATTCTGTTCTATTCTATTTTTAAGTTACATATTTCAGTCATTTTCTTTTTACTGCTTTGACTTGGTGCTTTTAGCTAATTTGTTGGGTGAAATATGTATTGCTGACATAGTTTCCAATGGTTAGTCGAGTTATAACTGATATCATATTTTGTTGTGCATTTAATTTGAAAATAATGTATTAAAACTATTCTTTGTGTTTTAGACAAAGGTGGATAGAATTCAGGGAGCAGACCCTACATCTCTGGAGAGTAAAATTCAGCAATACTATGGAAGCGAAGATTCAGAAGATGGCGATACTGCAGTTCAGGGTCATGTAAGTTGTATTTTTTTAAACAATGTTGTTATTTAATCTGTGAATTTAGCAAAATCACAAAATGTGAAGAAAATTGAAAATCCAACATATAACCTTGCTTTTGAAAAATATATGTGTCATAAAGTTCATTTACACAAAATATTAACAAAATAAAATACATACAATATCAGTACTAAAATATATTTATAGCACTTTAATGTAAAATGCAATGAAATTACATGATTTTATCTGTTAATTGTGCCTTAATATACCATCAAAAAGAGTGTTACATACATTGAGAGAAAATACAGGATTTTATATTTCAATTAATGACCTTGCAATTTACAGCTATTCTGTTGTATTGTAACCTTGACACAACTGTTCAACTCATTCTGACCACTAATTAATGTCTTTAGTCCGTGCTGACTTCTCAAACCAGTTCGTATTTCTCCTGGTAAACCACAAAGGCAGTCTCACATCAGAGACAATTACCCCAATGGTGACTTACTATTGCAAGTACTTTATGTCCCGGGATTAAATAACCTTCAGATGGTAATTATTATTTATTTATGCCAACAAACTTACTGTTGGTGTTTTTAAACACACAAGCCGTGTGTGGGCAATGTTTAAGAGGTAGAGTCAGGACTGAAGAATTCAATGCCATAGCCGGGATTTGAACCATGGATCTTCCGCATCGAGTGGCTGCTTTTAACCACTAAGCTACCATGGCCAACTTGCCAGTATGACATTAAATTCCCCAGCTGATTCGTACTTTTTCTCAGTTTAAACCCGGGACATAAAGAACTTACAATTGTAAGTCGCCCTTGGGGTATTTATCTCTGATGTGAGAATCCCTTGTGGTTAACTGGGGAAAAGTACAAATCAGCTGGGGAATTTAGTGTCATACTGGCAAGTTGGCCATGGTAGCTTAGTGGTTAAAAGCAGCTGCTCGATGCAGAAGATCCATGGTTCAAATCCTGGCTATGGCTTTGAATTTTTCAGTTTCTGATTCAACCTCTTAGACATCTTTGTTTTTATTATATGTACATTTTAGAGTATGCGGGTATTTATTTTCTCTACCACTTACCTATTATAGGTAGAGGAAATATTACATTCCACTCAAAAATTCAATATCAAGATTTTAGCGTAAATATGCTTTGAGATCCCATGAAACCAAAAAGCATTTTCAGGAAATGGAGATGAGAGAAAGAAGGAAAAAATGATGCATAACTAATAACATTTATATATTGGACTTTTTATGAATAGCCTTAAAATTATCTTTATTGTAAATTAATGTTGTATATGTAATTCATAAACTATAAGAGATAATAGAACATTTACAATACAGAAAAGTAGACCTCATTAACAGACTCAATTAAAAGTCCTGCACCATCTAAATAACTAGGAAATAACTTGTGAAGCATGTGACTGAAAAATGTGTAACTCATTGTACAGAAATAATTATGTATAGAAAGCTCGAAAATTATACCAGGTGTTTAAAATGAAAGTGTCTGAAATTGCAATGGGAGTTGAGTTTTGGTTATTTGTTTGGTCAAAATTAGAATAAATGTTTGAGAGGTAGAATCGGAACTGAAAGAAATGGACTGCAAATAAACCACAGCAAAACCAAACAAATTACTTTCAGGAAAGGAGGGAAACATGCACCCAGAAACACAGTGACCGTGCACAACAAACCTAAAAAGAGGCAGTGCTGAAATTCAAGCATCTCTGAGTCACCCTTCAAATGTAAAGGAAAATAGTTTTCAATGAAAGTCCGAGTATGAAGTACTATAGTAATGAAATGGACATGGAATTTCAACTGAAATTGGTAAAATAGCAGTACTACGTATTTATAGATCACCTAATTCTAACTTAAAAGTTTTTTAAAAATCTTAATAAAGCCATAGCTATGCTAACAGAAAAGGAACAGAAAATTGTGATATTAAGGTGATTTCAATATAAACTCAAACAGCAACTCTCATGATTATGAACAACTATGTGATATACCTGCTAGCTTTAACTTTAATGTAATAATTGCTCCAACTAGAATAACTAATACAACTATTTTACAGGAAATGTTAAAATTTGAAACCTGGAATTCAGTGCACTCAGTAATTAATGCTATTGAAAAATGGGATACCTTCTTTAAAATTGCATTAGAATTTAATGTAAAAGATGAGTCAATTAATAACACTAAATAACACTTACATTTATAGTTTTCTGGAACGTGCTTCGGAGGTTAACTTTCCTCCATTATCAACCGGACAATAACTGGGTTTCCATGGCGCGGATGGCGATGCTTCTTCCGATGTTTCTTCTGGTAACGGTTCAAGGAACTTGCTGAAAATATCTTTCTGGGGAATGTCGAAATTAAATACTCGGTTTCTATTTTCTAAAATGAAGATTTGTTCCCATGTGGACAGCTCTTGTTTTCCGGTTATTTGTTTGAGGAGTGTTTCCTCATTTTGCAGATTTGTGCGTGGTATGTTTCACAGTGTTTGTTACACAGTTTACATACATAATCTTCGTTCAGCTGGTGGAATTTTTTGCTTTGGCAGAATCTGTGATGAAATCCATGCATGGCATAGCACATTACTATGTGTCATAGCTCATGGTTTGCTTGTTTCCACTCTTTCCTCATGGCATCTGTGGAGTAAAAGTCGGGCCAGATGGCATTGCACATCTCTGTTAAAATTTGATGTGTAGGACTTGGTGTTTGGCAGCCAAAACTGTTTTGATGTCGTCGATGAAGTAGTTCTCTTTGGTTAATGCATGTGTTGGCCTTGAAGGTGCTGACCTCCTGATGTTTAGAATCCTTTTCCACACTGAGAGTGAGCTTTCCCAGGTGATGTTGATCCCATAGGTTGCTATTGGAGAAATGACTGTCCTGAACAGTAACATTACTGTATCCAATGACATTTGTTGAGGTTGTTGGATGTGGCTAAAGGCTGTTCTTGCTGTGGCCACTCTATCTTTGACATGATTATTGAAGGATGTTAGAGTTGTTTTTTTTAAATCTATTTTGCACATACACATTATACAATGTTTCAAGCATAGACAAAATACAATTCTAAGATAAGTTACATTTTATGTTGACACTACTAATTATTATAATTCACCTATATTGTATAAACAGTTTTTTATTAGATATTCCTTTAATTACCTTCCTTTCATAGAAGTTTGAAAACAGTGTTGTTATAACCAATTTAATTTAAAAGGTGAGTCAAATAATAACACTAAACAACACTTACATTTATAATTTTCCAGAATGCGTTTCAGAGGTTAACTTTCCTCCATTATCAATTGGATTACACTGAACCTGTTTCTTTTGGAAGGGATGCATTGTTTGAACAAAAGGCGATCTTTGAATAGCATAAGGCTTTCGTCAATGCAGAGATTTTGAAGTGGTGTGAATTAACTACTGAAAGTACATCTAAAATGTTCAATAATAGGTATCAATTTATGCAGTCTGTTGTATTACCTATATTTTGTCATTGAAGTGAAACATCATCGATCCCTGGATATGTAGTCTGAAAATTGCGGAGTGGCAATAAGGGGATTTTTGTCCAATCTTCTGCTACTGTGTGTTTCTTTACTCTGGTCATAAGCATTGTCAAGCCAAAGAAAATGTATAATTCTTCAGGAAAAGTGTCTGTCCAAGCCTGTAGTCGGGAACGGGGGCTTGGTGGTAATTTCTCACACAAGAAAGTAAAATATTTATATTTATTGGTCTCGTTTGCAATATGATACATAATATGCAATGGAAAGAACAATTTGAAAATGTCAGCCATTGTGAAATTTTCATCCAAATGTGCTTGCATACCTGAATTATGATCATCAAATGTGTGAATTAGTGGCCTGAATGTACCCTGTTGCCACTGGAAGGAAGAATCAGTGTGCCTTCTTTTAGCATGTTGCGTGTCTTCAGATCCTGCATCACTCTCACTATTTCTAACATTATCCTCATTACTTTCACCGACATCAAACACAAAATCTGATAAATCAGATGACATTGCTGCAAATTCCGCCAGTATATCCACATCTTGCACAACACGTGACTGCTTGCTGGAAGAAGTCATGATTTTGCAAAGCCATGAATCCCCGAGTCACATGACAGGCTAATGCAACGTGCAAATGTTGGCCAGAAAGTTACTGTGCAGAGCTTTAGATTTAATGCTATAGAAAGCAGCGGACAGCAAAGGAAGACTTTCAGCTTGAAGAAATACAACCCCATTAGATGGCAGAACAACAATTGCTGTACATAGTAATCTTCATTTTTGTATCAACATGAGTGCTGTGAATCTGTTGGTGTTTTTCTGTAAACTTCCAGAATACCATGTTCATGTGGCAAAGGGTACATTGGAACCACACAACAAAGCATAAAAACTCGTACTGACAGCACAGAAGAAATTGTTGTATGGATCAGATAGTACAGTTGCCGCAATGGAAATCTTTACAAGGTAATAAAAACAACAAATACCGACTTTACATGGTTTTATTTTTAACTTCTGCGTACAATTAGCACTTGGTCATATTTCCCTTAACTTTTATCACTTTCAGGAGTCTCCTCGGCATTGAGTCTGCTAGATATTCAAAATATTTTTTGTCCATTTCCACCCACAACTTCAACACTTCCTATAGCTCCTTAATACTTGATGGTTGCAGCTCTTCTATTTTATTTTTCATTTGATTCCAAGCATTTTCAGTTGGATTTAGGTCAGGAGAGTTACCAGGCCATTCAAGTACAGATATATTATTATCTTTCAGGAACTTCTGAACCAGCTTTGTCCTATGTGCAGGGGCACCATCATGCATGAAGTACTGACACTGGTGAATCGCCCAAAATGTGAACAAATGCTGTTGTAACACTTCTAAATAGTTAATTCCCTTCATTGTGATATTCTTTGGGAGAAAGTACAAGCCACCTCTACCATAATTGCCACTGAAAGCACCCCATACCATCATACTTTCTGGATGTTTAACAGTTTTGACAGTAAACTTTGGATCATATCGTGACACATTTTTTTGGCCTCCTCACCATTTTGGACTTTCCTCTGACCAGTTTGAAAGTGCTTTCATCAGAAAACATTACTTTGCGCCAGTCCTCTGATGTCCAGTGCTGATATGTCTTGCAAAAATGTATCCTTTTCTTCTTCATAGCTTCAGTCAGAAGAGGCTTCTTGGCTGCACACCGACTTGGTAAACCTAAGTCTTTTTGAAGTTGATGTTGAATGGTCCTTATTGCAACATTGTTGAGAAGATCTGGGTGTTTCTTCTTTAACCCTGCCGCTGTAATCCATGGATCAGCCATCACTTCACATTTTAGCAGGTCATCAGTTCTTGTTGAAGTCTTTCTTTTACCACCTGAGCCGATTTTTCATCTTGGTGTGTTGCCAGGTGGAAAAGATGCTGCTGCTGTTTTTAGGTCATAAATAGCTTGTCTTGAAACCTTTAGATCGGCAGCTACACGAATCACAGAGGTACCTACTTCCAATAGAGTTAAAGCACGAGTCTTCTCCTCAGAAGTGAGCTTCTTGCGTCCCATTATTTGTATTATAATGAGAAATACACAACTTTAAAAATGGCACTCAGGTTAAAAATTTAATGACGACAAACTGGAAACAGAACACTCTGTACAAATACCAGAGACTGACTGAGACCTGGCCTGCTAATAGAAGCAAGCTGCTACTGTGCACTCAAGAGTCACGTGATTTGCAGCTCCGCCTGCTCCTTTGTATAGTGGCGGGAGAAGAACAAAATGAGCACATTGTCTACGTAAAGATTTTCCTTGCACTAACAATGTAAAGATTTCAATTGCGGTGACTAAAATCAGCAATTGTGAAACATGCCATGCTCAAAGAAGGGGAATACATCATTAATATGAAAACACATTCTGGCATCAGCATCTCATTACTATTCATGCTTATTCCGCAGAACCATTGAAATACAGAATTATAAAAACATCAATCGCAAAGAGGAAGGCCGTAAACTGAACAGAATATGGTAAACAGCACTGATAAAAGTCAAAATCAAGAACTTTACCCAAGCCAATCATGCCAGCAGATCACAGCACTCTGACGACACAAGTCCAATCCACTGCCCACCCGGGCCAATTACAGCAGACCTCCCCTCCATAAATTCCACAATGCAACCAGCACAGTCGCTGTTGAAACCTCCACTAGAGTACTTTGACCTTGTTACCACCACTGAAGATGTCTGCCGCAGTTGTAGATGAACCACTGAAGATGTCTGCCGCAGTTGCAGATGAAATGTCTGGGAAGAAGAAGGAGGAGCCCAGTAGACCATGGCCCACAACCCCAGATTGTACTGTATCTATTTGTGCATAGGGTAAGCTAGGTATATAGGAAGAAATATTGTAAACAAAGCCATGCAAACAAATTCAATTTGCACTACAGGGCATTGCTTGGTGCCCTGTAGGGATTGGTAGCAATGCCCTACCTTTCTGTCCCACTGTCACACAGCTATTAGAATGATGGCAACTTAGTTTAGGCTAACCAGAGGCTCTTGAAATGAACAGTGCTGTAACTGGGAGCCTCATTAGGTTCTGCAACTGGGAACAAAATCCATTTGATCTTACAAACAGTTTATTTTGTGTGGCAGTTCAAGTTTGGGAATAGAAGTTTATCAGCTTTGTTACAAGTGTTTTCATTAACATTATTTATTAACATAATCTTTTAACTTTCATGTGGACTCATAAGTTCACTGATGAAGTGTTAGTCCATTGTGAAATAGTGTCCTTTATAATCATATTTTCATATTTTTACAGATGGATCTCTCAACATTTCTGCATAAACAGCAATGTGAGTGTCTAAATGAATCTGATGAGCATCCCTTCGTCCATTGTTTAACTTCTGGTGGTGGCTATTTGGAGTCAGATTGTGATGAGCAGGTGAGATAGTTTGAAAATCTAGTGTTCAAACGCCTCTTCATTGGCCTTTCCTCCAATTCTTACTTTAACCTACCATATTTATGCGGATGGGCATCAAAACTCTCATTTTATTAATGCAGGGTTTTACTTTCTGTTTGGCAAAGATTTAAATTTGTCCTTTACAAAAAGAAAAATTGAATTTTAGACTTTGTATACATTATGTTTTGACTTAAACAGTCAAAATACATTCCATTGAATTGTACACTATGTATACATTGTTTCAGCTAATAATGTCACTTGCTTTTACTCAAGCTGTCAAAATACATTCCTTGAAGGTGAAGTCTCCACAAGATAAAGGACCAAAGACAATTAGGATCTTTATTAATCAGCCTCGAACTTTGGATTTCGACATGGCTGATTCTTATCAGTGTGTTCAAGAATTAGTGTAAGTATTTTAATTATCTTCCTTTCTTAGAAGTTTGAAAACGGTGTTGTTGTAATCAATTTAATTTAAAAGGTGAGTCAATTAATAACACTAAACAACACTTACATTTATAATTTTCCGGAACGCTATTCGGAGGTTAACTTTCCTCCATTATCAACCGGACAATGACTGGGTTTCCATGGTGTGGATGGTGATGTTTCTTCTGGTAACAGTTCAAGGAACTTGCTGAAAATATCTTTCTGGGGAATATCGAAATTAAATACTCCGTTTCTGTTTTATAAAATGAAGATTTGTTCCCATGTGGACAGCTCTTGTTTTCCAGTTATGTGTTTGAGGAGTTTCGGTTCTGGCTTTATGTTGTGATTTTTTGTCCAAAAGTGAAAGGCAACTGCTGATTTTTCCAATTGTTTGCTCTTGATGTTCCTAACATGTTCCTTGGAACTAATTTCTAAATTTCTTTTGGTTTTTCCTACGTATACTTCATTACAATCACTGCATTCAATTATAAATGTAAGTGTTGTTTAGTGTTATTAATTGACTCACGTTTTAAATTAATTTAAATTTTAATGTTTAAAACACTTGTAGAATAGTAATCACAAATGCATGTACTGTTATATCTGGACTTTACTAAGTTGGTCTGGATGGCTCAGTTGGTTAGATGCTGGCCTGCTGACCTCAAGGTCACAGGTTCAAATCTGGGCCAGACTGATGGTTTTTAAGTGTGCTTTAAAACGACAGCTCCATGTCAGTAGATTTACTGGCATTAAAAGAACTGCGAGATAAAATTCCAGCACACTGGCAATGCTGTGTGATCCTGGCAATTGACAGCGTCATTAAAATGAAAAAAAGAGGAACCTTACTACTAAGATGTTTGGACTTGAACATGGGTCTCTTGCTTGATAGGCAGCAGGCTGTCACTGCACTAAGGTGATAAACCATTAATAAAATGTAAATAGCGTAATATTTGGACTTGAGCATGTAAATATCTGCTGGTATGATGGTGGTTTGGAAAGTTCTTAGGTCAAGAAACAACTCTTATTTTTATTTTTTGACATAGTCACCTTTCTACTCTATATATGAGAGGGGACCCAAAAATAACCATTCTGGCAGTTTGTCACAATAGCTCAGTGGTTAGAGCATCCGCCCGGTAAGTGGAAGGTCTGTGGTTCAAATCCCAGTTGTGGCATTGAATTTATAAGTTTCAGTTCTACCTCTCAAACTTTGCCCACACACGGATTGTGTGTTTAAAAACACCAACAGTAAGTTTGTTGGCATAAATAAATAATAACCAGAATTTTTTTATTTTGCAGTTTTATTGGACTCTTTCAGACTTTTCTTCATCCGTGGATAAAGGTCAGACAGAGCCAGATCAGGTGACTAAGGTGAATGGGGCACAAGCACTGCTGTCTGACTGTCAAAGCTGTGTGGGCTGGAGCATTGTCCTGGTGAAGCCACCAGTTTCCATTTCTCTGCATTTCGGGCTGTTTTTGGTGCACAATCTTCTGTAATCTTCATAACACATCCAGAAAAAAATGTTGGTTCACTGTTTGTCCTGGCAGAACGAGCTGTTTGTGAGCAATGGCATTCACATCAAAAAGACAAACCAACATTGTTTTCATGTTGGATTGCTATTGAAATGCTTTCTTAGGTCGTCGTGATTTTGGAGTTTTTTTCCACCGGCTCGATGCTTGCTTTGATTCTGGATTATACCCGTAGCACCAACACTCATTCCCAGTCACCATTCTTTTAAGAAAATTTAAATTGTTCTGCACTTCACTCTTCAAGTCGTGGCAAACATTCATGCGGTTTTCTCTTTGCTCCTTTGTGAGCAAGCGATGAACAAATTTTGCAGACATCTGTCTCATGTGCAAATCTTTGGTTAAAATTTGCTGGACTGTGCTCCACGACACATTCGTTTCCTCAGAAACTTGGTCAATGGGCTTTCGACGATCTTCATCAATTGCTAATTTCATTTTCACAATGCTTTTTTTATTTCTTTCTGTCAAAGGACGTCTGGGACATGACATGTCTTCAGTTGACATGTTGTCAGATTTGAAACAGGCAAACCACTCATAGGCCTGTGTTTTCCCTAAAGCATCACTATTAAAGGCTTGCTGAAGCATCTCATTGGTCTCAGCTACAGTTTTTCCTAACAAGTTTCACACAGTTTCTTTGTTCCTTGTGGTCAGCCATCTCATTAACCGCCATAGGTTTCAAACAGGAATGCAAACATTAAAGCACCACAAACAAACTACTTAAACTCAGACTGATGCTAGTGTACTACCAGATGCAGGAGATCCCAAACTAACACCACGTAGCAGCACAACTCATAACTACAAAGTATGCATGTGCAACAATTTGGTTCCGATATTTTTGGGTCCCCCTTTTGATCTTGGACCACTCTACAAAATAAGAATTTGGGTGATCTATGATCTCCACATCTGAGGTAAATCTATATCTAGTAAGCTATTTACAAAGAGGAAAAGTCACAAAACCTAAATCTGTAAATACATGTGCATGTGACACTTCATAATGCAACCCCTCCGAAGGAGTGTCGCCTTGTCGTGGCGGAGGGGCTCAGTACCTGAACCAGACGGCCTACTAAGTGTCATTTTGACTACTGGTAGGCAAGAGGTGAGGGGAAGCAAAGAACATTCCAAACGGGTAGATGGGGCTCGTTAGTCTTGGTTGACGACTCATCTAGGAGAAGAGGACTCCGAAATCAAACTCCCCCAGGGGCTCCTACTATGGTAGGTACGGGTTTGGCGTACCTGGGGCCCCGAGCCATACTCTCGACTGGGTTCCTCCAAGAGGTGAGAGGGCACATGCCAAACGCCCAATAAACTTTGGTCCACTTTTGTGTTTGACCTCCCACCTATTACCTCCCTGTACACAGTCTGACGGATAACCTACGCGCGGGTTGGAGGATGGGGTGACGCAAGGGGTGACTGGGTAATCGCGTAAGTCCCAGCCCCTGGTTATCATGTAGGATCTGTGTACGTATCCGCTGATAAAGGTCAGTCCCGGGGAGGGGCCATTGCATGAGCTGATGCACTCCTGAAGGCGATTGGGTCCCTCTGTCTATACATTGGGAGGTGAGACCCTAGGGTGAGCAAGGTCCAGGCCAGGACTCTCACCTAAGCCGGGGTGGCGCCCAGGATGTGAGCATGCCATCGGAGACATCTGCAATGGTGGAGGATGACATCGCCATGAGTTCACAAAAAACTCACAACAAAAAAAATTTTAAAGTTAGTGTAAAGGAAGTAGCTGAGTCGAGTGGTCCTCGCTACTTAGTTATATCTCGAACTGAGGGAGATAAGAAATTTTTATCGGTGAGCCCATTTACCATTCAAAAGGGTTTGGATAACATTGCTGGTCCAGTAAAGTCATGCACTAGATCTCGCAATGGCACGCTCCTGGTTGAAGCACATTCAGCTACCCAGGCAGCTAAGATACTGAAAGCGAATATGCTAGCAAGTTATCCTGTCAGCGTTCAGATGCACAGAACTTTGAACTCCTCGCGCGGCGTGATAAACACCCGTGCATTGGATGATTTAAGCAATGAGGAGATTCAAGAAAATCTTGCAGAACAAGGCGTAACTAATGTTTACCGGGTTCAACGCAAAGAAGGTGGTGAACTGAAGCCAACACGTACCCTGTTCCTGACCTTTGATCGGGTAGATCTCCCGCAAAGGATTAAGGCAGGGTATGAGTCCATCGAAGTTAGGCCGTTCATCCCGAACCCGCTCAAATGTTTTAAATGCCAGCGCTTTGGGCATACAAATGAATTTTGCAAGGGACAAGCTACATGCCCTCAATGTGGAGATGAATTCCACGATGGTGCATGTACAGCAGCTCCGTCATGTGTGAACTGCAGAGGTGAACATCCATCCAGTTCCCGAGATTGCCCCCGCTTTGTAGAGGAAAGAGCGATCCAAGAGATACGGGTCAAAGAGAAGGTGCCCTTCTCAGAAGCCCGGAAGCTCTTGCGTATACGCCAACCCTCTGTTCCAAGGTCCGGGACCTACAGCTCAGTTGTAGCTAAACCGGTACCGAGCAGAGAGATCGCAACCCAGACCAGCGATTTCAATGGGGCAACAATATCTGAAAAGACACTTGTAGCCCGTAGCTCTACTCCAAAGCCTTCAACATCAGCGCGCACATCTGTGTCAACGTCAACGTCTACAAAATCCGCAAGCGCAAAAAACATTAGCGTTACATCACCATCAAGAGCATCAAGATCAGCGCAAAAAACTAGCAAGCCCGTAAGATATGAAGCCTCACCGATCAAATTTAAAAAGAGTTACTCAAAGACCGACTTCCTCAAGGAAAATAAAATGTCTAGTCCCAGTACATCGAAGGGATGTAAGAGTCCCCGAACATCTCCTCGAAGATCTCGAAAATCCTCTTCTGGAGAATCTTCAGGGGTGGACTAAGACCGGCGTCTTTCATCTTCGCCGGTCCCCATTAGCAACCGGTTCGAGACACTCGAACCCAAGTTTGCTATGGGAAGACGCATGTCCTCGGCAGAGGACATGGATTTGGACCAATCTGCCCACACTGGGAGACCCCCAGTTGAAAAGAGGCGCGAAAAAGCGTCCGAAAAGAACGTCAGCCCAAGAGAGAAAAGGGCTAAATTAGTTCGACAACCGCCTGCTCCAAAGTAATGAAGAGTTACCTTGGAATTACCTATCCCATACACAATGCAATATGACTATCCTACAGTGGAACGTACGTGGCATTCGAACTCAAAGGCCAGAACTTGAGCTCTTGCTCAAAGAAAACGAACCTCTGGTCGCATGTTTGCAAGAGACTAAGCTGCGTCCTCGAGACGCTTTCCATCTAAGGCGATACACCCCAGTACGGTGTGATGTTACACCAGAAGAGGGTGTACCGGCACATGGCGGCGCTATGATACTTGTCAGAGGTGACATATATATGCAAACTCTACCTTTGCACTCTGAAATACAATCAGTTGCTGTATGGATTAAACTGCCAAACATACATTTCACTATCTGTAATGTTTATTTGCCTCCGTCCCATGACTTCTCGCACATTGATTTAGAAGATCTAGTTTCCCAGTTGCCAACACCGTTTCTGTTGGTGGGAGACTTCAATGCGCACCACCCACTTTGGGGTTCAAGTCGCGCTTGTGCGAGAGGTACACTCATTTCCGATTTTTTGGACAGTCACAACCTAGCTCTCCTCAACACTGGAGAGCCTACATTCATTTCGGACTCTCATAACAGCTTCTCACACCTTGACCTTGCAGTTTGTTCACCTCAGTTGGCAGTCTCCTTACAATGGAATATCATCTCTGATTTACTCTCTAGCGACCACTTCCCATGTCTTATTAGTCTCTTGACGCAACATACGTATTCCACACGTATGCCCAGATGGCGTTTGGACCATGCCAACTGGAACCTCTACACCCAGTTGGCTGTCTTTACGTACAACGAGCACGACTCAGTGCATAATTTGGCGCAGCATCTCACGGAGACGATTCTCTCTGCTGCTGAACAGTCGATTCCGCGGTCGACTACACACCCCCGTCGATTTCCCGTCCCCTGGTGGACGGAAGAATGTCGGAATGCCATTCGTGCTCGAAGGCGTGCACTTAGGGTTTTCCAACGTCACCCTACTTTGGAAAACCTGATTGAATACAAGAAAATGCGCGCCAGGTCCAGACAAGTCATTAAGGATAGCAAAAAGTCATCATGGAGCAAATTTGTAGCTTCATTTAACCGACACACACCTTCCTCGGTTGTGTGGGATAGATTAAGGCGTGTTGCAGCTAAAACGACCCAAATACCAATAGCGGGACTAAAAACAGCCACAGGAGCTGTTGTTGATTCATTTGAAGTGGCCAATACCTTTGGCAGTCCTTTCGCACAAGTGTCTAGCTCGGAAAACTACTCCCCTGAGTTCCTTCCATTTAAAACTCAGGTGGAATCTCAAGGCTTCACGTTTCGTTCTAGAAACGTAGAAGATTACAATCGCCTTTTCACCATGGCGGAGCTGGAGCATTCCCTGAAATCTTCGCGATGTTCAGCACCAGGACCGGACGGTATTCATGTACAAATGTTACAACAGCTCTCTCCTGAAGGTAAGGCATTCCTGCTCGAGGTCTATAATCGTGTTTGGGTTGACAGTGAGACAGAATATTGACTAATAGAAAATTGTTCATGTAAATATTTTTGTAAGAGTGTGTAAATTTTTAATTCTTTTAATTTGGGTGTATCAGGGACCTATTTCTTTTTGATATTCAAGATCCAATGTCTTCTCGTCACTTTGAGTTCAACCAATGAGAACTGTTGCGCGGATGAATACATAAGAATGGCGGTGTTGCGTCATACCCACGCTCGGACTCTTTTATCATTAGCGTCGGTGAACTCAAAGTGGAAGGACGTATAATTGCTGATGACGTGTGAACATGTAAATTACACCCAAACTTTTAACCAGCATAGACGCTGTCGAAATTTAAAAGTTGTTAACTAATTGAAATTATGATAAGAAGTGTAAATAACGAATAAATGTGTTTGTGATAAAAGAACGTTGGCTTTTGCATTCCATTCTTCGACCGTCGACCCTGCAGATAAGAGTAGCGTCTGCTATAACAAACTTTCCACCTTTTAGTAAAAACATTACTCCTGCTGCTATATTCCTGCTGCTAGATAAAGACCCATTTAATAAAACCCCGTAACAAATGGCTTGCCCAACGTGGAGCGCGAATTTAGAATGGAATGCAAAATTACGAGAACAAAGTGTTAACATCGAATGACGCTATCTCATCGTGCAGGAGAAAGACGCCATTAGACCATCGTCTGATATCAACGATCCGTCAAAACATCGATACACGGAGAATCAACGTGGGAAAAACACCGGAGATCATCTAGCGAAGCCAACTACCCAGGAGACGTAAATAACTGGACGAAGAACCAACAGAAAAGAAAGTAGGATCAAAATTTTTTGTTTCTTTATACATTTTATTTCCATTGTACATGTTTTTGAGAAGTGGAAAAATATTGGGACTTTCAACATTAAGTGAATTAGATAAAGGAATTAAAATGTCGCGAAAAGAGATAGAAACAGGAGTGGGGGAAGGGGCAGATAGGCCTAGTTATCAGGAAGGATTAGAAGGTGAACAGGCGGAAATAAGTAAAGATCAAAGGTTAATGATGATGATGTTTGAAAGACTAGAACAGAAACTGGAACAAAACAAGGTAGAAATAGGTCAGAAAATGGAACAAAATAATGCAGAATTAAAACAGGACATGGAACAGAATAGGGCAGAATTAAAACATGACATAGAACAAAGTTTAGGTCAGAAACTGGAACAGAATAAGGAAGAGATAGGTCAGAAAATGGAGGAAGTGAGAAAAGACTTAGAACAGAAAATGGAATTAGGTAGACAGAACTTAGAACAGAAAATGGAATTAGGTAGACAGAACTTAGAACAGAAAATAGAATTAGGAAGACAGGAGTGTAAAGAAAATATGAAAGTAATGGAAACTAATTTAAAATTAGTACATAAAAACTTAAATGAAACAAAGGAAGCCTTAGAAGCTAGGATAGAAATTGTAGGAGATAGAATGGGAAAGATAGAATCAGAGATGAGAGAAAACAAAATTGTGTTAGAAGGAGAAATTGCTAGATGTAGGGATGAAATAACAGAATGTAATACAAGTGTAGACTGTAAGATTACAAATGTAAAAGCAGAAATAACTGAGGGATTAAGGAAAGAGATTGAGGTAGTAAAGAAAGACATTATTAATGAAACTGTAGAACAAATTGTAATTCCTAAAATTAAGACAATGAATGATGTGATGCTTTCACAACAGGCTGCTATAAATGATATGAAACAAAGCCACTTAGAAATAAAGAATGATTTAAAATCAATTTGTGAAGAAATGAAAAAAGGGAAAGAAAATTTGGCTAATGCAAATGATGTTGTGAAGGCATTACAAAGACAAGATGATTTAGATGTAAGTAATGTACAAGATGAGAGTTATTTGAGTAATGTACAAAATGTTGACTCACCATACAGAGAAAGAGGTTCGCAACCAAACAATGACACAACACATAACACATGTTACACCAACAGCATATTACATGAAATCACACCACCTACATTTGACGAGGAGAAGGGAGACGATCCAAAACTCTTTGTTAAAGAGATGGAAGAATATTTTAAAGTGAAAAGGATACCAAACGAGCTTAGAATGATGATAGTTAAGAAAAGTTTAAAAAATAAGGCATTAGAATGGCTCAGGTTAACACTAGCTGGTCATGAGTCGTATAGCTCATTCAGAAATTTATTCCTATCAAGGTATTGGGGCCCAGCTAAACAAAACCAAACTAGGGTAGAGCTAGCGACAGGTAGATACGATCCAACCAAAGGGTTGTCGTTAGTCGATTATTTTATGAAAGTAGCCAACAAAGGAAAGCTATTAGACCCCAACTTGTCGGAAGCTGAACTAATTACCAGCATAACAAGACATTTCCCAGACACAGTGAGAACAGGATTAATTGTTGCGAGGCCAGTAGATTTTGCAGATATGATAGAACTGCTGACAGCCTTCGAAACACAAAATGGTCGGCCTAATGAGCATAGACATAGGAACGGTCACCCAAACTCACCCATCCTAAACCGGAACACGACTACGAACAACCAGAGTGAGGGAGAACATAGAAATACTAGGAGTACCCATGAAAGGGGGAGAGGGGCACACCATTTCCCACAACCGCATAATCATGGCGAGAGGATGGAGAACACAAGACAGCGATACCACGACACGATACCGAGGGGTGAATCGAGATACAGAACGCATAGATATGATCGTGGAAGACCAGGAGACCGTACCCATCAAGTGAATCATATACGATTCTGTAGGGAATACATGAACAGCCATAGGCCGTCGTACAATAGGGGTTCACGTCAAAGGGGCAGAAACCAAGGGAACATCGACAACGTAAGACAACAGGAACAGAATGAAAATGTGCCGGATAGGACCGATACTGCACAGAATACAGAAACTACGATCACCTCCAACGTCCAGGAAAACTAAGTACAAGTCAACTTTGTGTCCCGGAAGTTGACCTGTGTGGCAGTAGGGGCGATATTGACCAATGTAATGTAGGTACCTTGAGAAGACAGGCGAGTGAAAGAAAGGAAATAACCAATCCACCAATGATTAGGCTGAAGGTATGGGGTATCGAATTGCCAGCGATGATTGATACAGGAGCCAGCACATCAGTATGTGACGAACAGCTGTTCCAGGAACTGATAACTAAAAGAAATGCTGAATTCTTGCCTGTGTGTGGAGTATATTGCAGCACAGCAATTGGCAAGAAAAAGGAACATGTTAAATACCAGGTAAGGCTGGTAATTGATATCGGAAGTTGGAAGTTCGATTTTATTGCCCTAGTAATACCTAGACTAACAGCTACCCTAATCATTGGCAGTGATTTGCTTAACCTTTGGAGGTCGGTAATTAACTATGACCTACATGAATTTATCATTAAGGAAGGAGCCTCAGAATGCACTGCGAAGTTCCTGGAGGAAGAAACATGCCAGGAGGAACCAGACCAGACAGGGATCCATCCGGATGAACAATTCTTTGTGGAGAACATCAATGTCCACGAGAATAAATTGGTAAACCTAAGGGTAAATAAGAAGAAAACAGGTTGGACGAGCGATGAAGAAACTAACGTTTGCAGCCATTGGATCTGCACAGAAGACGAGTATGTTGCCTGGGACAACTACCAACCTGAACCGCTACCAACAGATGGAGAAGAATCGATGTTACAACTAATCGATGAGAAGGTCTGGGGGGCACATGGCATCTCTGAAGAGGAAAGAAACCAACTTAGGAAAATATTGGTTAAAAACAGGAAAGTTTTCAATAAAAAGCCAGGTACGTGTAACAAATACGTACATACTTTTACAGTAACAGATATTACCCCCTATTCACATAAATCCAGGCCCATCCCCAACTCCATCAGGGAGGAAGCTGACAGAGTGATCCAGAAAATGTTAGCGGACGGAATAATAGAGCCGTCGGACTCATGTTATGTGAATCCAGTAGTATGGGTCCATAAGAAAGGGGGAAAATTGAGGATGACCATCGACGCAAGGAAGATAAACACACATACCTTGCCGGATCACTACAGGCCTGAGGGGGTAGACCAACTAATATCGAAATTGAAGGGAGGTCAACATTTCACAAGTCTCGACTTGACAGCATCGTTCTGGCAAATTCCTCTTCATCCAGATGTCAGGAAATATACCTGTTTCTTGCACAAAGGAAAGGTATACCATTTTTCAAAATGTGCCTTTGGACTATCGACCAGTAGCAGTGCACTACTGAGGGCTCTAGACAAAGTTTTTGGAGATACCATCGAGACTTTTGTGACGCAATATGTAGACGACTTTTTAATATACAGTGAGAATCCCGAGTCGCACTTACATCACATAGATTATGTATTATCCAGGTTCCAGGAAAGCAACATGACCCTAAATTTAGAAAAGTGTGAGTTTTTCGTCAAAGAAGCTGAATTTCTAGGCCACATCATAACACCTGATGGTATACAACCTAATCCGGAGAGGGTCAAGGCCATAGAGCATATACCACCCCCACGTAACTTAAAACAGTTGAGGAGGTTTCTGGGCATTTTGCAGTACCAGTCGAAATTCGTGGTCAACTACGCTAAGGAATTGGTACCCCTTAGAGCACTGTTGAAAAAAGATACTAAGTGGGAATGGAATGCTGAACACCAGGTGGCCTTTGAGAATATCAAAGAACTTTTCAAGCACAGTATTCTCCTGGAACGACCGGATCCGAATTCACCTTTTCTAGTATACACTGATGCTAGTGCGCACTCATATGGAGCAATATTAGCACAAGAAGATGCAGATGGCAACAAACATGTGATTGCCACAGCTTCTAGATTTTTAAACAAGATAGAAGCCAATGCCTGCATAACCGAACTGGAAATAGGTGCAATCCATTTTGCGTTACAAAAGTTCAGACAATATATATATCTTTATAAAATAATTATATATACAGATCACGTAAGCCTGTCCTTCATTCAAAAATGCAAGCTGACCAACTCCAAAATCTCAAGGTACATACATGAGATAATGTCACACGACATAGAGGTCAAACATATCCCGGGGAAGGAGAACATTTTCAGTGACTTATTGTCAAGGTTAAAGTCGGAGAACCACATACCCGAGACGATATACAGTCCGCACCATGAGATTAAAATTATGCAGATAAGTAGCAAAGAAAGCAACGAGATCTTGCAAGACTTCAAGAACATAGCAAAGCTACAACAAGAAGACCCTGAATTGAAGAGGCTATTCGACAAGGCTCCAGACATAATACCAAGATTGGATGCCAAGATAGGCAAATTTAGGAACATCCTATTTAAATTGCATGGTCGCGACGTAAGGAAATGGAAAATGATGGTACCAAATTCCTTACAGGACAGGGTCATTTTGGCATTCCACCACTCGATGCTTCACTCCGGTACTGAGAGGACAATGCTTGCCATCGAGGAGGTATTGTACATTAAACATCTTGGCAAGAAGGTCAGGAAGTTAATTTCCTCATGCGACCTATGCCAAAAGGCCAAGCCAATTAATGTAAAGTACGATGTCATCCCACAATCCATTGTGAGGAACGAGAAAAATGCATTGGTGTGTATTGACGAGCATGGAGAGCTGCCAAGGGGTAAAGATGGAAACAGATACATCTTTGTCATGTTTGATGTTTTTACAAAATTCACCAAAATATACCCCATTAAGAACATCAAAAGCAGAACATGCCTAGATAAAATCGTCAAGGACTACATCCCAAAATATGGGAGAATAAAATGTATTCTATCGGACAATGCAACCATGCATAAGAGCAAGTTGTTTCAGAACACCTTAGAAACATTAGGAATAAAATTGTACTATTCCTCAGCATATTATCCCCAGGGAAACCCGACTGAGAGAATCATGAGGGATATAAGTATTTATTTTCGTTTACTCTGCCACAGAGACCACACTTCCTGGACGGAAAAATGTGGATATATAGAGGAGGTGATTAACCATTCGGTGAACCCCACGACCAAGTTCGCACCTATCGAGCTGATGACCAACACGAAACCAAGAAAATTAGCAATTGACATTGACACTACGATGGCTGCCCAAAGAGAATTATCAGAGAAAGAAAAATGTCAATTGGCATTCAGAAGGTTACAGCAGAAGGCTGAAAAAGGGAGGAACAAGGTGAAAAGATTCGTCAGGAAATGGTCCCCACAAATTGGAGAAAAGGTGCTCTTAAAAATCCACAAAGCATCCAAGGCATCTGAGAAGAGATCTGGAAAGATGGAGCTATTGTATACTGAACCACTGGTCATAACAAAACAGCTGGGTGACCACACGTATGAGCTACAGAATACAAATGGCAAGTTGGTAGGAAGATACCATAAAAATAAACTGAAGCCATACAAAGAAAGGACCAAATAGTCTTTGTCAACAAATGTGTAAGGCAGGAATAGCAGAGATGAAACAAGATAACAATTTTTAATGGGTTACTTATAGAAAATTATGTTCAGAATAGGATTACAACAAGGAAGGAAATCAACATAGTCATTGGCTATATCGACCACAAAGAGCATTGTCAACAAAGACAGATGAGGACACTGATTGTCATTAAATAAATGAATCATAGCGACGGAAGATAATATGTTTTTGACATAAGGATGTCAGGGACAAAAATAAAAATGAATCAATTATGATGAAAAAGATATAATATTTCGACACAAAGATGTCGAGGGTAAATTGAGAAGAAAAATAATACAATTACAGAATAATTGTAAGTATAGAAGTTTTCTCTTATAGAAATAAGAGACAAAGAAATGACAATTAGTGAAATGAGGAAAACCATAACCAGAAAAACAATGCCCATGAATTGAGATGAATATAGCCAATGTTAAGCTCGAAGAAATGTTGAACCAAACAACAATGAATAATAACCCAATCAAGAAAATTAGTACCATTAGTAACATCAGAGTTTAAGAACCAACTCAATAACCTGTCTATACATAAGCTCATAAGACAAAGAAGGCAAAGAACTGAATAAAACATTGCCATAAACATGATTATAATCATTAGCTCAAAATTTGTATCCTGTTTTTCTCTCCTCATAGCAATGAATACAAGTCAAAAACCACATGAAACACTTAAATTATATTTGTGTCAATGTCAAATGTACAATAACTGAGTATGTGTTGTATAAGAACTGAATATGTGTTGTACAATAACTGAATATGTATTGTATGATAACTGGATATATTGTGTAATAACTGAATATGTTGAGTAATAACTAAATGCGTTATGCAAAAACTGAATGTGTATTGTGTAATAACTGAATATGTATTGCATAATAACAGAACATATGTGATGTGATAGCAGGATATATTGCGCAATAACTGAATATGTATTGTGTAATAATTGGACATGTTGTGTGGTAATCAAATGTGTTGTACAATAACTGAATATTGTAACAAATTTAGCAAACCTTTTTATTTTCTCAAGCTTCAAGTACAGCCACACTACTAGTTTCTGTCTCTTAATCTTTTCAAAACTCGTTTCTGTCTCTTAATCTTTCCAAACTCTCCACAATAAAACTGTCTCCATAGCAACCTCTTGAAAATCAAAGAGTCTTAATGACATGGAGAAGCCATGTCACACTGCTCCCTCCTCAGAGCTGGTCGTCCCGACCAGCACTATCACTGCGGCATCTCCCTTGCGCCCCGGTGGATTAACCCATCGAACCTCTTCTCCTGGTGGTCCACGAGGGCCTGGTGGTCCTGGTATACCTTGAGGTCCTGGGTTTCCATCTCTTCCAGGCATACCTTTAGTTCCAGGTTCACCATCTTTTCCCGACAATCCTGGAGGTCCAGTCATGCCTTTGTCTCCTGGAGGTCCCTGAGGTCCAGGTAACCCTTGTAGACCAATGAGACCACGGTGTCCTTTTGCACCCTTTGGACCTTCTTCTCCTCTATCACCCTTACCTCCCTCTGGCCCTGGAGGTCCTGGCTTTCCTCTAGCTCCCTGTGGCCCTTCTACACCCTGTGGTCCAGTTTCTCCTCGAAGACCCCGTTCTCCTGCTGGTCCTGGAGGTCCATTTGGACCAGGTGGCCCTGGAAGACCTGGTGCCCCTGGAGTTCCCGGAGGTCCTGAAGGTCCTACAGGTCCCTTATCTCCCGGTCTTCCTGCAATACCAGGTGTTCCTGCTTTACCTGGTGCTCCCTCTGGTCCCTGTTCTCCAATTGGTCCCGGTGGTCCTAGAGGTCCTGCAATACCTTGTGGTCCTGGAGGTCCTTCACTGCCTGGCTTCCCTGGTGGACCTGTCTCACCTTGTGCACCTCTCTGACCTCTGAGGCCAGCAGGTCCTGTTGGGCCGGGTAATCCTGGAAGTCCTCTGTCTCCTGGAGGGCCCTGTGGACCAGGTTGTCCTGGAGCTCCATGTTGTCCTTGAGAGCCTGAGTCACCCTTAGGTCCTTCAGGTCCTGGTGCACCAGCTTGTCCTGGAGGTCCTGGATTGCCCTGTTCACCTTTCATTCCTGGGAATCCACGTTCACCCTTCATTCCAGGCAAGCCTACCAGACCCTGAGGGCCAGGGAATCCTTGTAAACCTTGAGGGCCAGTAGGACCTCGCTCTCCAGGGGGCACGATCCTAGGTATCGCTGTTGGATAGTGTCCCTTGGTCCAGGTAGGACGATGTATGCCATCCTGCTTCGAAATTCTGCAACAGTACCGCCGGTCTTGACGGTCCCTCGTCCAGTTGCCCTTCTTCCTGGTGTGTTGACGGGCCATCCTGCGCACTTTGAAACGGCTCACTGGGTACCATGTCCGCCGACCTCTCTGGCGCACCTTCGCAGCCACCTTGCTTCCGATGGGTCCGGCAACAAACCCCACCACATCCGCGCGAGTCGCGTCCACCGCTGCACTCGTGTTCACTCGTGCTCGGCACAGCCTCTCCTGTATCCTGCCGTCCACGATGATGTCCACCATTCTTCCGTTCACGGCACTATGCGTCAGGTGATTGGATGGCCCCGACGGTCCCCCCATGTCACACGCCAAGTCGGTTCTCGCGTGTTGCTCGTTTGCTTGTGCGCTTCCCTGCTGATCGTCCTCCACGTCATATCCTGGTTGGTTACGTACCCGACACACTCCTCCAGGGGATCCTCGACGACGCCCCTGAACTGTCCCTTTGTCTTCCCCGAGACGTACATTTTCGTTATCTGAAACGGGCGCAACTGTCGCCTCGGCCACTAGGTGCTCCCTCCCCGGCTCCGCGCTATTCCGTCTGCCCCTGGCATCCAGTACTTTGACGCTCTCGTCAACTCTTACTACCAGGGCGCCAAGACGTTCCCCGTCGTCCTCCACGACGTCCACGTGCTGGCAGAGGTCTTCCACCTTTTCGCCGAGTTCTTCCACGCCTTCCGTCACGCCAGCCAGTTGCTCGGCAATTTTCGCCAATAGCTCCGTCTTCATCTCTTTCAGCTCGGCAGCGAGGTTGTCGTTTCTCGTTTCCATTTTGGCAAATAATTCTTTCATCATTGCCATCATCCTGGTTTCCGAATCTCCCTCCATCCCACTTCCTGACACCAAATGTAACAAATTTAGCAAATCTTTTTATTTTCTCAAGCTTCAAGTACAGCCACACTACTAGTTTCTGTCTCTTAATCTTTTCAAAACTCGTTTCTGTCTCTTAATCTTTCCAAACTCTCCACAATAAAACTGTCTCCATAGCAACCTCTTGAAAATCAAAGAGTCTTAATGACATGGAGAAGCCATGTCACAATATGTATTGTGTAATAATTGGACATGTTGTGTGGTAATCAAATGTGTTGTACAATAACTGAATATGTATTGTGTAATAACTGAATATGTATTGCATAATAACAGAACATATATGGTATGATAGCAGGATATATTGTACAATGACTGAATATGTATTGTGTAATAATTGGACATATTGTGTAATAACTAAATGTGTTGTACAATAACTGGATATGTATTGTATAATAACCGAATACATTATGTAGTAACCGAATATGTGAAACTTATAAAGACATGTTGTATTATGTCAAAACAAAGGACAAATACAAACAGAGAAGAAGACTGTAAAGAAAAAAAAAAATATATTGTACAAAGTGATTGAATCATAGAAGTAGGGAGAAGTATTGTATTGTGTTTCAAGATTGTAAATAAGGTGACAATTTGAAAAACAAAACAAGGGGCATATGAGACAGAATATTGACTAATAGAAAATTGTTCATGTAAATATTTTTGTAAGAGTGAGTAAATTTTTAATTCTTTTAATTTGGGTGTATCAGGGACCTATTTCTTTTTGATATTCAAGATCCAATGTCTTCTCGTCACTTTGAGTTCAACCAATGAGAACTGTTGCGCGGATGAATACATAAGAATGGCGGTGTTGCGTCATACCCACGCTCGGACTCTTTTATCATTAGCGTCGGTGAACTCAAAGTGGAAGGACGTATAATTGCTGATGACGTGTGAACATGTAAATTACACCCAAACTTTTAACCAGCATAGACGCTGTCGAAATTTAAAAGTTGTTAACTAATTGAAATTATGATAAGAAGTGTAAATAACGAATAAATGTGCTTGTGATAAAAGAACGTTGGCTTTTGCATTCCATTCTTCGACCGTCGACCCTGCAGATAAGAGTAGCGTCTGCTATAACAAACTTTCCACCTTTTAGTAAAAACATTACTCCTGCTGCTATATTCCTGCTGCTAGGTAAATACTTATTGAATAAAACCCCGCCTCAACAGTATACTCCCAGAAAATTGGCGGGAGGCCACCGTTATTCCCATCTTGAAGGCTGGGAAGGACCGTCATCTTCCCTCCAGCTATCGTCCTATTTCCCTCACCAGTTGCGTTTGCAAGGTGATGGAACGCATGATCAATGGACGATTGGTATGGTGGTTAGAAAGTCGTAACCTACTGACTAACATCCAGTGTGGTTTTCGACGACGCCGTTCAACTGTTGACCATCTTGTGTCAATATCGACACAGATAATGGACGGGTTTATGAAGAACTGTCAAACCGTTGGCATATTTTTCGATCTTGAGAAGGCTTATGATACGTGATGGCGAGCAGGGATTCTACGTTCCCTGTATGCCTGGAACATACGTGGACGCCTACCACTTTTCATTCAGGAGTTTATGAAGGACCGCTTTTTCCGAGTAAGGGTCGGCTCGGTTTTTTCTAATTCTTTTGTTCAGGAGGAGGGAGTACCTCAGGGTTCGGTGCTAAGTGTCACGCTCTTTGCTATAGCAATTAACTCCATCTGGAAATGTGTTCCACCTGGAGTTTCGTCATGCCTATTCGTAGACGACTTCGCTGTCTATTGCACTTCTCAGCGCACGGCGTTCTTACAACGGCGCCTGCAGCAATGTTTGGACAACCTTAGAGAATGAAGCATGAAAAACGGCTTCCGTTTCTCAACTGAGAAGTCAATCTGCGTTAATTTCTGGCGCCGTAGGAGACGATTACCACCTTCGCTCCGATTTGGTCCAGATGAACTTCCCTTCGCAGAAGAGACGCGCTTCCTGGGTTTGATCTTGGACAGGAAGCTTAGTTGGTCGTCGCATATTGCACAGCTAAGAGCGAGATGTGACCGTTCCCTAAATATTATGCGAGTACTGAATGGCAAATCGTGGGGAGCGGATCGAACAATTTTGTTGCGAATATATCGCGCATTGGTCCGATCCAAGCTAGACTATGGGTGTATTGTTTATTCGTCAGCACGACCATCTGTGCTGAGAAGATTAGACGTGGTCCATAATAGGGGCATCCGCATTGCAACAGGAGCTTTTCCAACAAGCCCAGTGGTGAGCCTTTACGCCGAGTCCGCAGAAGCTCCTCTGCAATATCGGCGTGAGATTCTCTTGGCAAATTATGGTTGTGCGCTTAGATGTATGCCTAAGCACCCAACGTTCGCTTCTTTTTTCACCACCACGCTAAGAGAACGATATAGAAATAGCACCCTTAATCCAAAGCCTGCGGGGTTCCGTTTCCAAGAGCTCCTAGTGAAGCTTGGAGTGGAACTGCCTATGATGTTCGCCAAGGGCGAGAGACTTTACCCCCCTTGGCTATCTGGTATGCCCCATGTAGATCTTGGGATGACCACACACCAGAAGTCCACGATGCCTATTTCAAGTATTCGCACGTGTTTCTTAGAATTTTTGTCAGGCTACTCTGACCGTAAATATATTTACACCGATGGATCAAAGAACACCAACGGTGTTGGATGTGCTTATGTTTATGGAACCGAACCATATACATTCGGTTTTCCAAATAGCACTTCCATTTTTACTGCAGAGCTTTATGCAATCTATCGAGCCGTTTTGTATGTTCGCCGCCGTAAATTAGGTGACTGCCTGATTTTGAGCGATTCCCTTAGTGCACTGCAGAGCCTTTGTCAGTTGTACAACCCCCACCCTATTGTACAACGTATCCAGGATGCCCTCCATGTTTTACACGCTTCTGGCGTTGACGTGGTGTGTGCATGGATTCCTGGTCACGTAGGTTTGCCTGGGAATGAAAAGGCAGATTTAGCAGCAAAGACGGCAACTACAGAACCCAGAATTATCATCTCACGTGTTACTTCGGAAGACTTTAGGCTTGAAGTGCGGAGAGCGGTGCTGTCGTCCTGGCACGACGAGTGGTCAGCTCTCCGCGGTAATAAGCTTAGAGAAGTGAAAGAACTTCCGATAAACTGGGTAACTTCCTGTCGCACATCTCGTCGCGAGGAGGTTAGTTTGGCTCGATTAAGAATAGGGCACTGCAATTTTTCGCACGGTTACCTATTTAAAAGGGACCCTGCGCCTCTATGTCCGCTGTGTGACAACGTTTTGTCGGTTCGCCACGTGCTCCTAGAGTGTTACTCTCTAGCGCACCTTCGGGATTCTCTGCAGCTGCCTGCCAGACTTGCAGAGGTCCTAGCGGACGACAAAACAGCGGTTGATAGAGTTTTTAATTTTTTAGCGCAGTGCAATATAAATTTGAGGATTTAAATTTTTTAATTATCTTGTTCTGCTTTTGGACATATTTATCACCTTGTTTCATATCTGGCTATTGCCACTGATTTCTACGTTGTATATTTTGTTGTTTCTAGTATTTTTTGAGTGAAATTTATATCTGGCTATTGCCATGAGTCTGTTAAGGGCGCTGATGACCTAGAAGTTGAGCGCCCTTAAACCAAATCCAAATCCAAATTCATAATGCAAGATTTGTGATTACAATTGAAAAAGTTTGTGTTGATGCATTGTCTCAGTGAGAAGAAAACTTGTTCTTTTTCACAAATGTGGTTGTTTGACCTTTGAAACATAAGTGTTTAGGATGTATTCATTCCTTAGCATGACTCAACATTGGTTATTAATTTGAAGCAGTACAAATGCTAAATTGAAGTGGTTTAGAAGTGCTGGGTGTCAAATTGTCATGTTTTACTATTTTTTTTGTTCTTAAATGTGCTGACTAGCATGAGATGTATAAACTTTGTTGCAGACTTTAGCCTTAATATGTTTGAAATTTCTCTCTCTTGAAATTAAATGGTGCCTTTCTGAAATGTAATTAATTTAACAATTCAATAACTAATAACACATGTGATTATTTCAGTTTGTTTCCAAAAAGGATTGATGCTTGTTGGAATAATTGTTAATTACATGGAGACAAGGCTTAATATCTCTTTTGTGTCATCCAAGAAATGTCTAGGTACAAAATTAAATAAAACGTGAAACAATCACAGAGAAACTCAATGTATTTGGTTTACAATTTGAATTTCCATGTGTTTATTTTCCCTTTCAGATTTAAAATTTGTGAAACATTCAAAACTATTTAAAAGTTCATTTGTAGCTCATAACTTAATTTAGAGGAATGTATACTGAATAAAACAGAATATGTGCAATGTTTCAACTTCAGTGGACAAAGTTATTGTATAGAAAGCTAACTTTGAATTAATAGGTTAATTGAATATTAAAATCAGTGAGGTCAGTGCTCGAGTGCTTAAAGAAACTGATTACTTGGGGGGTATGTTTACCGAGGTACTTGTTCTGCATTTTATTCACAAGTATAAGACATTCTTTACTCTGACTTTCATTCGGATATATCCTATTTATGACTATGTGAGAACTGATAACACTCAGTAGAATGAAATAATGGATACCTTTATTCAAAGTATTCTTATGCAAAACACATTTTGTTTTCGTTTTTGTACCGTAACACTTTAAGCACCAGAGGGTTAGGGTGCCCTACTGGATAAGGTTTTCTCTGGGGCTTTCCCTTCCCCTGATAGATCAATGCTGGGTACTCTAAGCTTTGTGGACCCCAAGGTCATTTAAGCATCATTTCACCCATTTTGTTCAGTCTGATAACTAACCAATTAAAAGACAAACTTTAAAAAAAACTAGTTGCAAGAATGTTGATTAATATCACTTAACATGTCATATATGAAGAAGATTTAAGACCCATTTCTTGGATGTTACTTAGCAATGAAGCACCCTTTTCCTAACCATGTCAAGTCAAATACTATTCTTGACTTGCTGAAACCTTGCTTTCTCACTATAACTGCATGGTGTGGTAGATAGGAGGTACCTGCTGTTGAACAAAGTATTCAAGCACTTTCTCCTTGCAACTTGTAGCAATAACTTAATTTCTTCAATTCTAAAGAGCGCACGGAATAAGAAGACATATGAGTAGCTCCAATTGCTATTCAGTTATGGTGCACTGTTGCTGGAGCATATCGCTATGTGAAAGAAAGAGAGGGGAGATATACATGTGACCGTTACAAGTAGACAGCAGCGAAGATGGTGAAGTATTACAAGGTGCACAATTAAAACCCGTCATAACAATTTCTCTCCATTTAAAATGAGAAAGTAGGCTCTCTAATCCTGTAATTTGCCTCAAATATAAATTCCTCATCCAAGCAGACAATTTTCATTTTCATTCTAATGTTTCAACGGAGTTCATATCTTTCAAGCTGAAAATTGGGCCTAGGTGATAAAACATTACAATCTTGACTTCTTAATTTTTTATTATATCTGATTCTCTAGGAACGTTTTCGTGTAAATATTTTTGTTGTCGGAGTGAAAATAGGGTCGTAGTTATATAATTTGAAACCTTTTCTCATATTTTTCTCAATTTTTCTAAGTGTCTATGCAGAGTTTTATGTTAATCCATTTCTATGTTAGATATTCTAAGTGAAAATCTACATTGTTTAACAACAAATGCCTAAGCACAATTTCAAGCCACCTTTTATGAGTAATATTCTAGTGTGGCCTTCTCAATTGTATATTTTATACATATTTCAGCACTTAAATGTTCCTTACAATGCAATTTGTAAGTTATCAGAGCGAAACTCTGGAAATAGTTTGCCCAATATGTGCCAACCAGAACTTGCTATGCAGTTATTAATATAAGGCAAGTATGTTACACTAACATGCTCATCAAAGTCTATATATCAAAGGCGGAAACTCATCATTGAACAAAATTAATTTTTTTAAAACCAGCTGTGTTAAGACTGTTTCTTAGCAAACTTATTTTATAGCTCAGTAGGCAACATAAATATGCAGTATTGATTAAAAATTGTGAACATGCATCACAAGGAGAATTTTTCATGAAATAGCTTACATTTTTGGCTTAAAACACGTAATCCAGGAATGACAACATATATGCACCAAGCTTTGCAGCCCACTTCTTTAGGCAGATTAAACATGTGTTAAAACTTCAGAACATCCAATAAAGCACTTTGGGTTTTGAAAAATGCACCCATCGATTTCCTTAAAATACAATACCTAAACATATATACTTTAAAGAAAACATGCACCTGGAATCACAAAGAAGTTGCTAGGACTTCCTCCTCCTCCTCCTCCCCCTGCCCCTGCTCCTCCTCTCTTTCCTCCCTTTCTTCTACACTTGAGTCCAAATCACTGTCTCTAAGGTTAATAACCAGGTTTTGAGCAATGCTGTCTCTTGCTACTTCTTTGTGGAAATCTTCCTCTTGAAGTTTTTCAGCATGAGCAACACGCCTTGCCCGTCTTCACCCGGAACTTCATTGAGAGCCTTGTGCATCAATTTTTCTACATCTGCCAGCCATTGAGAGCCTTGTGCATCAGTTTTTCTACATCTGCCAGCCGAAATATTGAATTACGGGTAGCAACTTGACATTTCACTTTTGCCCAAATTAACTCAATCGAGTTGTATTGACAGTGGTAGGGCGGTAATTGAATAATTTGATGACCTCTTTCCAGAACAGTTTCATCTTTGTACCGCTTTTCTTATGGCTTGTTCTGGATGACCTTTAAAAGCAATTCTGCAACAGTTTCAAGGGGATTATATGCAATATTGCCATTCCTGAATGTCTGCTTTCCTGGAGTAGAAATGGGGGACTTAATCAATTACTTTGAGTGATAACTTGCATTATCCATGATGATTGAGCCCTCTTGGAGTAAATTTAAAAATCTGCTCACAAACCAGTCTTTATAACTTTCTGCATTCTGAGTGGTAGTCTAAATTACTGTTTTTCAAACTGGTACGAAATACCTGTTCACTTTTCGGAATGAAACCCATTTTTGCAGAGCCTGCATGGCAAATAATGAATCTAGTGCTTTTTCCAATGGGAACTTTGAGGCCATAATTACCAGAGGAATCCTGCCAAATATCCTTTCGAGAGTGCTTTTGTTTCACCCAGGTCTCAACATAAAATATGGGACGACTATCACCTGAGTCCCTCAATTCTTTCATAGTTCTCAAAAATTTTATTATGGCGGCAACAATGTCATTCCTTTCTAACAGAAATTTCCTTCCATCTTTAATTTGTCTATAACGAAATCCCTTTTTTTTTTAATATTAACCCCATAGAAGTTGTGGAACCTTTATAATCTATTTTGTCTCTCATCAAATGAATGCGTTTTTTAATGGTAGGATATTCACCGTTATGATACATTTGAAAAATGGTTTGGTGCAGAACGTCTTTCTGAAACTCATCCAAATTCGAAACCTGTTTTTCTGTCTTACAGTGTTTTCTGGGGGATTTAAACAAGGATCACCGTGATTCAGAAGAGGTTGTTTTACCTTTTTGCAGTATGCGCAACACTGAATGTTCACTTACATTGCATGCTTTAGCTGTTCAAATGCAATGTTCGCACGCACTTCTTCTGAGGACAATTCTTTTGAAAAAGTGTAAACACTGAAAATAATAGCCCACACATCTGAATGCAATAATTTCCCTTTCTATCTACCTGCCTGTAAGCCACTTGTACCAGATTTTGATAATGCCATGTTTCTTAACAATAAAATAAGTTACAGTAATTATAAGACATGTAACACTGTACATATAGGTCAGACTTGGAACATTCATAAGAATAAACTAAATTCCTTATCCTTTCCTGCAGACATCTCACCTTATGAGAAGAAAATTATTTGAGACGATAAACAATCATGATGCAAGGCAAGTGTCGTTTGCTATTGCTGAGCACAGTGTTTTTGAGACGATAAATAAACAACCATGATGCAAGGCAAGTGTCATTTGCTATCTCTGAGTGCAGTGTTTATTCAATCACTCATATCTTGGGCTCCAGGCCACCTAAAATATTGCTTTTTGGACAGTTTCAAAATTTCTATCTCTTTTCAATGGAATTCTTTGTAATAATGAGCTGTTGCTAGATTTGATGAGCGCAAAGAGAAAAGTGAAAAGCAAATATTGCACTAGGCAGCACGTTAACAAACTGGCAATGTCCCCTCTCTAGGATAGGCTACTTGCTTTCACACACCTTCATCTAACTCCGCCTCATGTGCCTTCTTATTCTGTATGCCCTTTAATCAATGCCAGAAACCTATCTTCGCTACCTTATGATAATCTGAAAGAAGCTGTTTGTCCATTTGAATTGGTTAAGGCCAAAATTGTATCTGAAGTATTATGTAGTCAGCCAAGATGATGAAAGTCAATAAACTTGTCTACTTTGTAGAATCCTTAATTGTTGTTAGCTAATGCTGGATTTCTGACAATGAAGTCATTAATCCTTTTGCTCTCCAATATTTTTCACTGATGATATTGAAGAGAGCAATAGCAGTAATAGTAACCGCTTTTTAGAGAGCACCATATTTTAATGTTTTGGCGGTCACATCGCTCTCTCACAACCCCCAGAATGTCTGGAGGACCACACCTGTCGTTGGTTTACGGGTCTCACCGACCTGACCGGGAGAATTATCAAAATAAATTCACCGACCATATCCTCTGGTTACCAATCAGAGGACGTATTACATGCCATGACAGGTCAGCATGTTAGGGGTTAAGATTTTAAGACTCCCTAGCCCTCAGGAACCCTAATAGCATCGGGGTCGGAAGAGAACAAGAGATGACCAAGGTAAGGTGAGATAGAAAAGTTACAGTGAGGAGCAAAACACCAATAAGTGGAAGTAATGTTCTGCTCAGCTTAGGTACCTTGTGGTCGCCATTCACATATCCCCTAGACGGAGACCCCTGAGTCAATAAAGTATATAGACCTTTAAGAGGTAGAACTGGAACTTAAAAATTCAATGCCACAACTGGGATTTGAACCACAGACCTTCCGCTTGCCGGGCGGATGCTCTAACCACTGAGCTATTGTGACAAACTGCCAGAATGGCATTAAATTCTCAAGCCAGTTTGTATTTCTCCTGGTAAACCACAAAGGCAGTCTCACATCAGAGACAATTACCCAATGGTGACTTACTATTGCAAGTACTTTATATCCCAGGATTAAATAACCTTCACATGGTAATTATTATTTATTTATGCCAACAAACTTACTGTTGGTGTTTTTAAACACACAAGCCGTGTCTGGGCAAAGTTTAAGAGGTAGAACTGGAACTTAAAAATTCAATGCCACAACTGGGATTTGAACCACAGACCTTCCGCTTGCCGGGCGGATGCTCTAACCACTGAGCTATTGTGACAAACTGTATTTGTTTGTAAGTCACCTGAAAATATGAATTGCTTGGGAAATTTAATGTCATACTGGCAAGTTGCCAAGTTGCTCAGTGGTCAGAGCAGCTGCTCATGAAGTGGAAGGTATGTGGTTCAAATTTCGGCTATGGTATTGAATTTTTTAGTCCTGATTCCTTGCAAAATGTATTTGTTATGAGTCTTCATTATGGCTCCACCTTTATATGTATATCTTTTGCACTTCTTGTAATAGTTTATTTGACAATTGTTGCAGAGACCCTAGGAGATTAAATTTATGCATAAATAAATATGCACACCACTAGCACTTTAGAAACTCTTGTTAAAATGGGGCAATGGTAACTTATACTCCTACTTCTTCTCTTATCTCTGAAATAAAGCACCATATAAGAAATAACCAGGCCATTATTAATCAACAATTTTCTCTTAAACCATTTTCTAGAGAAGAAGGAGAAGTACCGAAAAGATGTTTAGCAACACATTGAACTTCATCCTCCCATTTTCCATTTGTATTCTGTATGCTGCCTTTGGTGGTCGTCTTTGGAGGAAATAATGTTTTGCTTCTCCTAGTAAAGAGTGATGACTTTAGGAATCATGTGCAGATGTAAGTCATTGTCCATCTGAGAATTTGCTTGTTTTTAAAGTTTGCATAATGTGTTCTTGCAGGTTGACCCCAGAAGACCTTGAAGGTGTTCCAGTGAACTTACGTTATGTTAAGTTCCAGAATGTGCAAAATATCCAGTTGTTTGTGAAAGACAATCAGTCTGGAAGTGAAACAACACAGATTGACTATCTGGCTGTGATTGGTTCACCCATATCTACAACCAACATGGGTGAATTCAAAAGAGTAGCAGGCAAAAAAGGCGAAAGTCACTAACAGTATCCATGTATTTGTCTGTCTATACGATAATGTAACAAAACATTTAAAAATTGTTGCTTAACTCATGCAAAGCAATTAACTGAAATAGATCAGACATTGTGATTAGGTACCTCATCACTGATGAACAGAGTCATTAAAAGAAAAATAACAAATGTTAGATCGAGTACATCAGGAAGTAAAAAAAAAAAGAAAAAGAATGTGTAATACTGTTGTTATTTTTAATGTTTATTAAAGCATGAGCAAGCATATATCTGAACATTGAAATTTTACCAATTGAATTACTTGTTATTGGAAGGAAAATAACCCCACATCTTTTTATGCCTGTCTTTGTTTTCTTTTTTCTGTATCACTTACCTGTGGTAGGCAGAGGAAGCATTATATACCACACAAAATGTGTGTAGATTTTAACAGAAATAGGTACATGTTTTGTGGTACTTTGGACTAAAAAGCAAGCCTATTTAGAAAAATGTCACATGAGTGTGTGTGCATGCATTTGTATTAGGGGGGAGGGGTAATGGGTAACAACGTGAAAACCATGATGAACATTAAACTAAGTTCAGTGTCTTGTAAGGATGGAACACAAGTCTTCACAAAATTCTCCCTATTTTTATCTTTCAATAAACAGCTGTATCTCAGAATTTTCTTGAATAACCTGTGAAATTCTCTTCATTCTGATTGAACTTTGTACAAGGGTCACTAGGTAAGTGTATATAGGTACAGGGAATATTGGCCACTCCTAAAGAAAACCTTGTTGCTTTGTTGAAATGGCTGACATTGGTACTCCAATGGAAGCAGGCAGAGCTCTTTGGTATCAGTTGTTTTCTTCCATTTTATGTTTAAAGCTTTGAAAAATGTGAACATTCTTGCAAGTGTAATGGAAATTCAAAGAGAGCATTTTTCTCTGATGGTTTTGTACGATTTCAAATGTGGCTTAAATGAAACTTGGTCACTTAAGCGTTTGAGAGGGGCTTTCGGGGGACCTTTCTCCTACACATGCTACTGTGTTCAAACGGTTTGGAAAATTTAAAAGGAGGTGGTAATTTCTTAAAGATGAAGAAAACTGGCAGACCAACAGTAGTAGTGACTGAGAAAAACATCAAAATATCACCACTGTAGAAGCAATGATTGGGGAGGATCCTGGACTAACCTACAAGGACACTAGGTGACAAAGGATTAGTTTGCAGAGTGTTTTAACCATGCCTCATGAGCTCCATGATGTAACAAAAATTCCAAGATGGGTGTCCCATAATTTGTCTGCAGCTCAGAAACTCCATAGGGTAGAAAGGTATCAAGAAATTCTGTAAAGATTTAACTCTGGAATGTTACTGTGTTTCAGGTATTGTTATGGGTAGTGAAACATGAATATATCAGAACTGAAAACTTCAATGCCACAGTCGGTATTTGAACCACAGACCCTACACTCACTCCCTCCTAGCAACTGGAGGGTGTGTGGTTCATATCCCAGATGTGACATTGAATTTTTCAGTTCCGATTCTACCTCTCAAACAATGCCCATACAGCTTGTGTGTAAAAAAACAAAAAACAGTAAATTTGTTAGCATAAATAAATATTAATGAATATATCAATTTGATTTAAAACGCGTCCTCCAATTGGGTGTTAGCTGATTACCAACACACTATGTTAATTCCAACATAAAAATAACCATAAAACATTTTCTAACCATTTTAACAAATATTCTCCAAACTTATTCAAACATATTGTTAGAAAGTCAAGATGTTAAGAGTGTGGGAAAGAAGGTTACTTCTTTCTTACTCACAATGATCATAGGGCAACCATTGGGCTCAAAAATCAAAGAACTGTTATTGTAAAATTATACACAGAAGTTTATCTCTTGAAAGTGTTTCAGAAAATCCAAGAAAAGTGTCCACAGACAGGACTAAGGGTTATTATGTTGCACCATGACAGTTCATCAGTTCACACTCTAATGTAACAATGGAGTTTCTGTGAGGAACTGAGGCAAAATTATTAACTCAGTCATCCTGTAGTCCCTACCTAGCATCATCCGATTTCCTCCTGTTCCCTACTGTGAAGAACCAAATTTGTGGTTGCTGATTTTCTAGTACCAAAGAAGCAGTTTCAGCATATGAAAAGCAGTTAACTGCAGTGCCAGAAACTGAGTGGTATGGATGTTTCCAGAAGTGTTTCCAGAGGATGGAACATTGCATACAGTGCCAGAGGTAATACTTAGAGAAACTGGGGGAAACAAAACTTTCTAAGGATATGTCTCAATACATGTCTAGTGACCCTTGTATAACTGGGAAACAATAAGAGAACTTGTTCAAGAAACATGTAAAGTTTATTTATTCGTCACATAACATTTATATTGTTGAGCTAGCGCTTGTAAATTGGTGACACGTCAAAATTAGCATTACATACATAGATACACTCGGATACATTTTCAGTCAAAGTTTTATGGCTAACACTTGTATTTGAAATACTCAATGGAATAAAATCAGTGGTTAATTAGATGTGCCTGAAGACATGATTTGAAACGATTTACTGGTTTTATTGTTTTGATGCAGCTTGGCAGGTTATTATACAACTTAAAGCCTGGGTATAGAATTCTTTTCTGATAGAGTGAGGTGTTGTGTTTGGTTACATGCAGATGTATAATTTTTAGGGTGCTATGTTTATGTACTGTGTTATTCATTGCAAATGGTGTATCTATGGTGTTAATGTGCGTGTTTCTTGAATATAAATGCAGGGAAATGAAAGGATACCTAATTTTCTAAATGGAGGTTTGCAGGATGATTTTGGACTAAATATATTAAAACAGATTTTGGGTGTAAAATAGACTATGTTAAATAACTTTGTATAGCCTTAGCAAATGTTTCTTGAACAAATTCCAAAGCTTCGACTTCCCTTTTGGTATCAATACAATGGATGATATGTTTACTCCAAGAATATGTGACCACAATTTGGATGCATTCAGTTACAAAGATTCCCTAGTTATAAAAATCCTAAGAGGAATACGTGAAATGGTAAAGGGAGAAAATTATGAGTGCTTTTTGTGAATTTTTTGAACTTGAAAATATGACATACTAATTTTTCAAAGACAATGATTCAATTATGTATTCAATGCAAAAACTTGAAATTGTACAAAAATGCTACATTAGATTAAAGGACAAAGAAGGAGAAAATTGTCTTGTTAATAGTCTCTTTATTCTATAGCAGTGATAACTTGTTTCCAGGGTCTGCTTTCTTCTTTTGGCAGTCAAATACTTTGACGTGGCATGCTGTACAAGTACTGGATTCAGTCCTAGCAGGATCTGACACAAAGTAACAGTTTGACATACATTTTCCATATACATACTTTGACCTTTTAATTCTATCATGTGTTATATTCTTCACTCTCAGTCCAATAACTATTCTCCCTTTCATTCACTGAAGTGAATTTCACAAATGAAGATGTGCTGACAGTGCAAGTTGTACTTTCATCCTTCATGCTCTGTTTGGCATATACCATATTTTTCATAATGCAAGAAGCCCTATTTTTCCAGAATATGTTTTATGAATTTAGCATAATACGAAGGAAAAAATACTCCTTTCTATAGATGAGAAACACTAATAATGCTGCTGTAAAACTGTGGAAATGGATAAGGTAGCTAAAGATAATTTTTACTCTGCAAATTGTCTTGGATGTGCATTGCACTATAATTCTTTGTCCCAAATCTCAATCATATTTTTAGCTCATGTGTACTGGTTGGTCCCCTTTCCGGCTTATTAAATTGTTTCTGAGCCATCAAAGAGATGATTGATTTTCTTTAAGATGTACTATGGGACTAATAACTATAATTGATAATATTTTTATCAATCGCCATAGGAACAGATGATGCAGAGTTCTAATGTTGCAAGCAGGAGTACAAACTCCTTGGCTATGCATGGCGCACCTCTCAAACCAGACAACAGGTGTGATCCTAAAGGACTACCAGCAAAACAAAGGTATGTAGGCTAACAATATTAAATATGAAGAATTGAGAACCATGAGACTGAGAGAAGTGTTCAAACTGGAAACCCCTTTCCAGTACATAGAATGTTCAGAGGTGGCTAATCTTTTCCCCAAAGGAATAGGTACTTGTGCAGCCATTTCAAACACTAAAACAAAAATTTCATGAGGGGACAGAACTGGTCTAGACACAACCTAAGCAGAGACAAGGAAATCAAGACCCTAAAAACATTATTTTGCAACATAGAAGGGCTCGAGCGCTTCAAATCTAGTATCAGAAGACACATTTAAGCAATATAACATAGTGATACTAATAGAAACTATGCTGAACAGAATGGGCAGTAAGAAAGGCCTGAACCATAAATGCACTTGTGAAGCAACAACCCAGATGGAGACCATCTGGGAGCATCACATGCCTCATTGCAAAGATGCTTCCATCAGAATCATATATAGAACAGATATTCTATGATTCACACAAGGCTATGCATTATTATGTGCACATACTTCCAACTGGATAATGATGTCTACTGATACAATCAGAGAAATCTTTGATGCTTACAAAAGACAACACCAAATGAGATGTTTATCATAACTAGAGACATCAACTATGGAAAGACAATTGCTTAAAATGTCACAAATGGCAGAATACCTGGAAGAGGTGTATAAGAAATCATCACAAATGACCCACTACAAACTGTCCAAACCCAAAACAAACAGAAAAGATGAAGCAAAATATATCCAGAAAAAAAATTGCTAGATCAACAGAATTTTAATCTCTTAAAATGGTGAAGGAAGCCTAATGATGCAGACAGAAAGAACTCAAAGACAAATAGTGAAAGCGTTGAAAAATAAAATGAGAGTAAAAACAAGGACTGCTACCAAGACTGTAAATCACAACAGAAAGCAAGCAATACATGTCTTGTGGAGATCACCAACCAACACCAATCTGCAGAACTACCATATCAAAACATGACAATACAAGGTAGCTTTCTAGAAGGAAACAGAAAAGAAACTAATAGAGAGGCCCTCCATCCCAGGCAAGCCAAATACTCGAGGAACATTTCAACGGAGAAATGGGAAGCAACATCTGATGGCAGTCCTACAAGATAGAGAAATACGACCTGTACCACAACCAGTAAATGAAATGGAGAATGAGACAAAGTTATTGACAGAAGAGGTGATATGAGCCATTAAAGTGACTTAAGAACAACAAGGCCAGGGGACCTGGCCTTATATTTGCTTATTTGCATTTGCTGTCACAGGGCATTTCCCCAATTTTAACAGTACATACAATTTATACGTTGAACAAATACACTCAAAATGATATGAAAAAGCAAATTTAAGTACGTAAATTATGTAATGAAATAAAGAAAAATGTGAAAATGAAATATATACATAACATGTATAAGTCAAAATGACACTATTAAACACAAAACAACTAGGGTGTATAATAAAAGAAATATAATTGTAAATATTCTAAGACAACTGAAAGTAAAATTGAAAAGAACCTTAAAGTATAAGCAACACAGCATTACATATTTTAAAATGACTAGTCACAAGTGGAATCATATTAAATTAATAACGTAAATACTCATTGAGTAGCTGAAATACTTATGAAATTAGATAAGGTATAATTATGCTATTGAATACATACCTAAGGATCTGTCCCTTACAACTAGAGAGAAAATGATAAAAATGCTAAACAAAGGAAAGGAAGACACTGGAGATCTATACTCATAGGGGAATAACCTGGAGTCATCACTGCCAACATTACTAACTGGATTACTGTGTAAATGCCTAAGGCAGGCAGCCTCAACTCACGTAAATACGGGCAGCGGGCAAAGTCAGCATATCTGTGCGTGCAAGCGGGTATTGTGTTACAGTTGTTTATCTGAGTGCAGCAGGAATGGACGTGCCTAACTAGTGTGCAGTGGTGGTTCATGAAGTACAGAAATGGCAACATCTCTAAGTGTGGCTACCTCGTCTAATACTCGCCCATCTTCTCCATATACTTTTTCCTCTGTTTGGGAACAACAGTATCTGTTTATAGACCTAGGGGGTGCCGCGAAATGTTTAGTGTGTGGCAAGATTGTTCAAACAATTAAAAAGTATAACCTACAACGACATTACGCTGCTCATAGCAGTGAATACGACGGCTATAATGGAGTGGAACGTGACATGATGATAGAGAAACTCAAAGACACTATGGCTACTGACAATGATACGGACCATAAAATAAGTGAATCGGCTGTACGTCTTAGCTATAAAATTTCACTTGAAATTGCTAAGCAACTTAGACCATTTAAAGATGGCGAATTTGCTAAAATTTGTCTACGTATGATGGCCGATGAAGTTTGCCCTGAACGTATACCGGAATGTGAATCCATTAGTTTATCATCCTCCACTGTTATGCGGCGTATTGCAGATCTCGCCAACAATGTTGAAGAACAGTTGGTGGAGAGATGTAAATCATTCATTTGTTACTCTCTGGCGTTAGATGAAAGCCAAGATACTTGTGACACAGCGCAGCTAGTACTTTTTGTGAGAGGTGTGGATATAAATCTCCAGATCACAGAAGAAATGTTGGATTTAGTACCAATGACGGGTACTACAACCGGTGCAGATATTTTCCGATGTGTCAAGGAAGCTTTAAATCGACTTCAACTTCCATGGAATAAACTGATATCCATAGCTACAGATGGAGCTCCTGCTATGATCGGTGGTAAACTTGGTCTAATAGGCCGTGTTAGAGACAAAATAAAGGACCTTGGTACTAATCAAAACATCATATCTGTTCACTGCATAATTCACCAGGAGAATTTATGTGCGAAACGTATTAAGCTGAATAATGTGATGAGTGTTGTGAAAACCACGAATTTCATTAGGTCAAAAGGACTGCGTCATCGCCAGTTTAAAGTGTTTCTCGATGAATGCAATAGTGAATTTGGCGACTTGCCTTATTATTGTGAAGTGAGGTGGTTAAGCCGGGGTGCGTTACTGGAAAGGTACTATGAGTTGAGGGAAGAAATAGCGTTGTTCTTAGAAGAAAAAGGTATGCCTGTTCCCGAACTTAGTGATTCAAAGTGGATTTGTGATTTGGCATTCCTAGCAGATCTAACAGGACACCTCAATGTTCTTAATCGTTCTCTCCAGGGCAAGGGACAAATTATTACTCAACTGATTGACTCTGTACTGGCCTTCAAACGCAAACTTGCATTGTGGGAACAACAGTTACTCAACAAGAACACATCTCACTTTTCAAATCTTTCATTAGCTTCTCAACATTTAGAATTTGCAGTGCTTGAGCAATATGCAAGCGTACTAAATGATCTACACAGAGAATTCGGAGTGCGATTCCAAGAGCTAGAAACTATGGAATCTACATATTTTCCATTATTTGTCACTCCTTTCACCGTAGATGTCGAGAACGTTCCTACAGAGTTTCAATTAGAACTCATTGACCTGCAATATGATCGGGAAATGAAGGATTCCTTTGTTCACAAAAGAAGCTTGATCGATTTTTATATAAACTTTCCTCAGTCCAGATTTCCACGACTACACAGACAAGCAGCTCACATATTAAGCAAGTTTGGCTCTACTTACCTCTGTGAACAATTCTTTTCGCTAATGAAACACTGTAAACCGGGTCACAGAAGCCAATTATCTGATAGCAACTTGAAATGCAGTCTTCGTCTTTGTACTACAAAGACAATTACACCAAATATTGAAAAGATAATTAGGGGGAAAAGGATACAAAAAGCTCGACGTCTGAATCAAAATTGAACTCAGTTGGAAGTATTAAATGTAATATAAGTGACAGATAAGCTATGAAATGGTATGTTAAATTTGCTCTATTAAGCATCTAGGTAAATGTATATTTATTTCTCCTTGTATACTCAGTCAATACTCAATAAACGTTCAAAGCTTCCGATATTGCAAATCTTAGTTACTCCGCCACTGACTGTTTTTCTATCTCAGTTGACCTTCATTTCTGCCCTCTTCCACACGCTCGGGCATCGGGCTAAAAGATATGACGTCACAGTGCATCGAGTTGAGGCTGCCTGGCCTAAGGCAATGGGCACACAGTTATCAGAGGAACAATTCAGATTAAGAAAGGGCAAATTGGAACTCAGGCAATAGGATGTTTATAAAGAGATATAGAGAAAAAACCAAAACCCGCAAGAGGGAAACTACACATGGCCTTCTCATATTACTCCAAGGTTTTTGACAAAATAACTACCTGGACAAGCTAGAACACTTTATGGGCACACACAATTATGAAGTGAGACTCATTAGGAATCTGCAAAACAGAGCCATACAATTCACCATGGAAATGGAAGAGAAAGATTCTTTATCCTTTTTGGACTTAAAAATAATTAGATGCCAAAATAAAATCAGTTTTTGTATCTACAGGAAATCTACCCACTCAAAAAATTATATAAAAGACAGCTTCAACCAAGTTTCACACAAATTTGCAGTCATAAACAGTTTATCCTACAGATTGGTTTTTACCCCATTATCAGAAGAAGAATACAAACACATAGTCATCACAGCAATTAATGGATTCAACAAACAAATCATTGACAAGAAAATAGCACAATTCAAAAAACAGAAACACTTGAAAGAGATCACCAAACTCTCAACGAAAAAGCAATGTGATTTTCAAAAAATTTAGTTACCATCCAAGTAAGCACTACAAATTCCACAAAATTTTCAAAAAATACATCTTGGTCCCACAAAATAATTTCAGCATAGAGAAATTACTGTGCAACAAGTCAAAGGACCAGATACCACAGAACACAAAAGCAGGAATCTATCAAATCAGTTACCCAGATTGTGACCAAGAGGAATTTAGAAACCAGGCTAAAAGAACACATGAGATGCATCAAATACAAACAAATCAATAAATCTGCAGTTGCACACCATTTTTGGACATCCAACCACAACATTATGCTGAACATAAAACTTTTAACAGCTACAACATGCTGCAGAGTTAGATGCTTGGGAAAAAATTCATATGATAAAAAATAAACTCTGTGTAATGAACTTTGATTTGCCTCCACAAAACCCTTTATAGAAGTTTATTTAGATGTCATCTCAACCAACCATACATCAAACATGTCAACAAGAACCAGCTGTTTAATTCTGATGATGGGGGCAAGTTAAGCTCTTGAAACCGGTCAAGACTAATTATATGTGATGTGTGTTTCAATCCAACTCAGTTTTCATTATAATTGCAATATTCCTTTAAAAAATCTGATGTGTTGCACTCACATGACTTTCTCTACTCTTGTACTAACCATTCTTACTAACTCTTATTTCTATATCTTCTTCGTGTTAATTAAGATAAACATTTGTACAAATTATCTTATTGCTTATTTCCTTGTAGGTGCAAAGGGAATGTTAGAATACAGTAGGCTTTGTGTAATAGTCAAATGTTTTGAGATTCTGTTGTCTTTGCACACTTAACATATAAAAAAAATGACTCAGGGGTTTCCGTCTAGGGGATATGTGAATAGCGACCACAAGGTACCCAAGCTGAGCAGAACATTACTTCCACTTAGCGGTGTTTTGCTCCTCACTGTAACTTTTCTATCTAACCTTACCTTGGTCATCTCTTGTTCTCCTCCGACCCTGATGCTATTAGGGTTCCCAAGGGCTAGGGAGTCTTTATTTTTCCAACCTCTCCATTTTTATAATTTCTCTATAACCTCTTAAGCCCTGACATGCTGACCTGTCATGGCATGTAATACGTCCTCTGATTGGTAATCAGAGGATATGGTCGGTGAATTTATTTTGATAACTCTCCCGGTCAGGTCGATGGGACCCATAAACCAACGACAGGTGTGGTCCTCCAGACATCCTGGGGGTTGTGAGAGAGCGATGTGGCCGCCAAAACAAAAATATTGTTGTTGTTCGCTAATGCTGGATTTCTGACAATGAAGTCATTAATCCTCTTGCTCTCCAATATTTTTCACTGATGGATGGGGCACTAGAAGTGGCCGGGCATATTTGAAGGTGGTCTTGATCCATTTCCTCTTGCAGATCACATAGAGGACAGAGTGGTGAAGAATATATCCCAATTCTGTTTAAATGTTGTAATCAACCTGAGGAAGCCATCTCAATTCATCCTCCCAACACATTTAATATTAAATCTAAAATAATATAATAATATACATTAAATTTGAACATATTACTAAATATTAATGACATTACTAAACAAATAATATTCTTAAACAATGAAACAATGGTGTAATACTCTCTGTACTTAACAAATCCTTGCCAACATGAAAAGTAAATTAAATTTTACAATATATATTTACATACTTTCTTTTCAGGGTCTGACCACATATTCTGTCTCAATATAATGAAAATGTAAGAATTTGTTCTTCCGCAAAATACTGTCTGCATGAATCCCTACAGTGTAGTTCTAATTGCTTTCTTCTGTAATTTAAAACGTCTTTCCGTGTGTGATTTAGCACTACAACCCCAGAGCTCCAGCCCATATATCATATGGGGTATATGACTCCATAATATATCAATTTTAACTCTCTTACTTCTAAGATATTTGAAAAATGCCTAAACAGATATAACGATTTGCTTTTTTTTCCCACAAGCATAATTAATGTGTTCCAACCAAGTCAACTTTTGGTCCAGTATGATTCCTAAACATTTATATTTATTGGTACTAACTACGCTGTGTTCTGATAATTGTGGAGTATTATGTACATCATTTACCTTTCTTAGATTGAAACTGATTAATGTAGTCTTAGATAGGTTGCTTTTGAGATTATTTTTACTTTCTCTACCGGTAAGTAGGGGAAGTATTGTATTCCACCCAAAAATTCAATGTCGAGATTTCACCGGAAATATATGTTTTGAGACCCCCGGAATAATAAAAAAAAAGCATTTTTACTTTCTCTACTGGTAAGTAGAGGAAGTATTGCATTCCACCCAAAAATTCAATGTCGAGATTTCACCGGAAATATGTGTTTTGAGAACCCCTGAATCCAAAAAAAGCATTTTTAGAAAAAAAGTCTGTGTGTGTGTGCGTGTGTACAGCATAACCCAAAAACAAAAAGGAGGTTAAAAACCAAAGTTGGTGCTCTCTAAAAAGTGGTTACTATTACTGCTATTGCTCTCTTCAATATCATCAGTGAAAAATATTGGAGAGCAAGAGGATTAATGACTTCATTGTCAGAAATCCAGCATTAGCCAACAACATATAAAAAAATCTGATGTGTTGCACCCCTACTCTTGTACTAACCATTCTTACAAACTCTTATTCCTATATCTTCTTTCTTGTTAGTTGAGACAAACATTTGTACAAATTATCTTATTGCTTATTTTGTTGTAGGTGCAAAGGGAATGTTAGAATATAGTAGGCTTTGTGCGATAGTCAAATGTTTGAGATTCTGTTGTCTTTGCACACTTGACACATAAAAAAAATGAACAGCGATGATCCATTTCACGAAAGTTCTAAGTTTTCCGAAACTCACACACATAACAAGGAATATCTCCGGATTGGTTCACCCTACAAGAAAATTTATTGAGACATAAATTGTGTATTTTAGCAAGATCTACATTTTTTGTATATTATGATTTGGTCTATCTCTAACGGTTTACCAGTTATGCAAAAGTCGTCCAGAGTAAATACGACTACAGGGGCTATAGCCAGAAAATGCAAGATATACATTTCATTTGTCATAAAAATATCTCAAACATATGACATTTTAATTAAAATCGTTAGAGCCATTATCAAGAAAATCAAAATTTTCGTAAAAGTTTCCATGTAAAGGGTAGTTTAGAGTGGGGCTATTTTCTTCAAAATCTTCGTGTCACATCCTTGAAAGATATTAAACTCAAATACCAACTATGGTTTTTAACCGACTTTCCGTTTTTGAGTTATGCTGTCCACAGACTGACTGACAGACTGACACACAGACACACGGACCTTTTTCTAAAAATGCTTTTTTTGGATTCAGGGGGCCTCAAAACATGTATTTCCGGTGAAATCTCGACATCAAATTTTTGGGTGGAATACAATACTTCCCCTACTTACCAGTAGAGAAAGTAAAAATGAACAGCGATAACACATTTCACGAAAGTTCTAAGTTTTCCGAAACTCACACACATAACAAGGAATATCTCCGAAATGGTTCACCCTACAAGAAAATTTATTGAGACATAAATTGTGTATTTTAGCAAGATCTACATTTTTTGTATAGTATGATTTGGTCTATCTCTAACGGTTTACCAGTTATGCAAAAGTCGTCCAGAGTAAATACGACTGCAGGGGCTATAGCCAGAAAATTCAAGATATACATTTCATTTGTCATAAAAATATCTCAAACATATAACATTTTAATTAAAATCGTTAGAGCCATTATCAAGAAAATCAAAATTTTCGTAAAAGTTTCCATGTAAAGGGTAGTTTAGGGTGGGGCTATTTTCTTCAAAATCTTCGTGTCACATCCTTGAAAGATATTAAACTCAAATACCAACTTTGGTTTTTAACCGACTTTCCGTTTTTGAGTTATGCTGTCCACAGACTGACAGACTGACACACAGACACACACGGACCTCTTTCTAAAAATGCTTTTTTTTTGGATTCAGGGGGCCTCAAAACATGTATTTCCGGTGAAATCTCGACATCAAATTTTTGGGTGGAATACAATACTTCCCCTACTTACCAGTAGAGAAAGTAAAAAGTCACCCCAGAATCAAAATTCATATTTCACTTTGTGCTGACTATTTTGTAACACAAGATAAATACTGTAATACATTTAATATAAACAATGTTCAACCACAAGTACAATCATAGCATACTATTGTTTACTGCTTAGAATGAATCGGAGATGCAGTTTGTCTGTATTTCTACAGGAAGTGTATAATTCTTGCATGAGTTTAAGAGCACATTTGGCACACTGATTACTTCTTGGTATATTTAATGCAGATGGCTCCCTCTTCCAATGATTTTCCAGTGACCATGCTTTTTTAAAAGGCCTTAATGTGTGTGATAAGTTCTTAGTCATTCATGTTGTACAGCTGCTTACTAAACCAAAATGAAATAAATCTGCACACTTTCTTCAAAGCATCTCTTTAGTAGGCATAAGTATAAATGCTGACCTGTCATGGCATGTATACGTCCTCTGATTAGTAATCAGAGGATATGGTCAGTGAATTTATTTTGATAACTCTCCCGGTCAGGTCGGTGAGACCCGTAAACCAACAACAGGTGTGGTCCTCCAGACATTCTGGGGGTTGTGAGAGAGCGATGTGACCACCAAAACATAAAAATATGGTGCTCTCTAAAAAAAACGGTTACTATTACTGCTATTGCTCTCTTCAGATATTGGAGAGCAAGAGGATTAATGACTTCATTGTCAAAAATTCAGCATTAGCTAACAACAACATAAATGCAAGTAGAGCAAGGATAGCTCTTGAATTCCATCTTGCATTACTAATGTTTGGAATTTTCTGGAACCCAATGAATGGAAAGTGTCCCTTTTCCTCATAGAATCTCAACACACGTGAAAATGGTACAGGAACTTCATGTTATCTCTCCATCCTGATTTATCTAGGATATTTTCCATTCCATTTACAAACTGTGATTTTAGCCCCCCGTACACGTTCACCAATTTAGATACAAATGGGTATTCAATGTTTGGAGACTTGGTATTCTCAGCAGGTTCTTGATCCATCACTAAAGTTAGTATTCTGTTGAGAATGTGATGCTGACAACTGATAAATTGAGGTACAGCAGCACCCTTTTCTGGAAACATTTTTTGCAATCTGACAACTCCACTTTTTTTTTTACCCGTGTTAACGCTAGTTGTATCAGCAATGATCATTTTAATTGCATTCCACAAGTAATACTCAGCAATAGTTTAGTCTTTCCATTTTCCAAACTAAATGCATCCAATTTTATTTCTGTTCTTTCATGTGAAAGGACCACTACCTGATATTCATTTCTCTCAATGCATGGACCACTCTTCTCTATGCAATATTTCAATCATTTCTTTCTTTAATTCAACCGCCTTTCTGAAAGTTGATTTGTATATTCCTGCTTGATGGAGTGGGAATGTCAATACCATCATGTGACAAGTAGAGAGCAATATATAACTTCATGATGTATAGAGAAAAGGAGAGCGAAGTGACCTGGGTCATAGAATGGTGGAGCATGTGTCAATGACGTCACACAAGAGACTTTTGCCGGAGAAGAGCTTATTAATTCCATCAGCCAGCTGACTGGAGGGAGAGGAGGGGAGAGAGGGCAGAAAACTGCATCGGAATCAAATTCTTCTAATGTAGTGTCAACACCATGTGGGAGTATTACAGTGATTGAAGGAACAGTTGCGGGTAATGCGCTGCATGCAGGGACTGACAGTGGAATAAAGAAGAAAGAATCAGGTATTTAGCTGAGAAGCCAGAAGAAGTTAAAAGATTTTTATAAACATAGAAGTGGTTCAAAATAGGGTTTAGAAGGAAGGGGTGAAATGAATGAATGAAATAAGGGATGTGTATCCAATGGTTGAATTTATGATGGTAGGGGATTTACAAGCAAGAGGTTGTGAAATTGGTGAAAGTGAATCTAGAGATTTTGAAAGGAGTAAAGATGGAGTGATGAACAGTGTAAGTTAAGAAATTTTTGTGAGAATAATAATTTTATGATATTAAATGGGTGTTGGGGACAGGATACGCAGGGTGAATATACATTGGTGAACGCTAATGGACAGAGGTTGTGGACTATGGTATGTGTGTTGCAGGTTTGGGTGATACAGTATGTAATTTTAAAGTGCTGAATGTGGTAACTAATACTGCCCAGTTTCCATTAGTTATTGAGGTTAGCATAGGTAGCAAATGGAGGGGCAATAATGTATATCCTGTTCATCTAGAGATTAGAGGAGACGTAAACAAAGTCACTTTTGACCACAGTGTGCCATCTTGACGCTTTCGCCGTGTAAATAGTCCCTTGAAGAAACAGTGTTACTGAGGTCTGAAATTCACTTAATGTTTGCTAAAGCATGAACTAAGTGTACTAAGCATAGTTAAAGGTAAGAATACGCAGTTAAGTGAATCTGTAACCAGCCTAATTCATTCTGCGCGCGCATTATTCAGTATGAAAGTAACATGACGGAACAAGTGAGTGTTGTAAAACATAAGCACGGCAAACCGTTGCGAAGTGGTGAAAAGACAACAATCTTTTCACCACTTCGCAACGGTTTGCCGCGCTTATGTTTTACAACACTCAACAATATTGAACGTATTTAACAAGTTCTGCGAGAAATATCCCGAACTTGCTATCGAAGACATGATGAAATTAACATCCGAGTTTACCGGTGTGTCAGTTGCAAGTATTTACAGTACACGCAAAGAAAAATCGTCAGTTGGTGAAGATACCAGTAAAAGTGACCACGTGCCAGATAAATGGTGGATGTAGTTTGCGACGAATTTGCGAGTGTGAGATCTGCAATCCGTCGAAAAGTTCACCAGTTCTTTGTTAACAATGAACCCCCACCTTAAAGTGCTGTTGGCAGTTAACTTTGATCCGATCTTCCAGATTTAAAATGAACTTCCCTCCACAAGCCGCTTCTGGAGATTGGTTTCGAGATTGTGAGCAGGAAATGAAAAAGTGTTATTGTGGACAGAGGAGATGTAAGTAGCAGTTAATTTCCATGTGCTATATGTTATTTGGATCAAGTAAATATATCCTTTTAGTAGTGTAAAATGCATATTATACCTACGCGTAGTGGTAGATAACAGTGTTGCGTCATTGTGAAAGCATGTGGCCACGGAGTAATACAAACTGGTGCTTTGTTTATATCTCCTCTAATCTCTTGATGAACACAGTATAAGTAATTATGCAAACAATTTAACTGTGGGAATCGAGCGATTCAAATGGAATGAGTGGTAGTAGTAGTCTAATGCCCTGTTACTTGGATATATTCCATTTTCTTTGTTGCTTCCCAGTATAGTTCCATTAGTGATCCAGAGGTTGACATCTTGAGAGCTATACAATGGGGGAGATGATCCTTGTTCATCATAGAGTTCTTGTCCTGACGCAATACACAATTTGGGGAGTTAAGGATATCAATTTTATGAAGGTGCACAGCCAAATTACCTGTCAGTAATCTACATGTTGCAACAGCCTCATGTCTTGGATAATTAGGTATTAACTTTTTGTTCTGTAGTAATGCTGCCCAAGATTTATCAATACTTCAAGTTTTATAATACTGCTTCAGTTCTTTTTGGAAGTCTCTTTTAATTATAATTTTTTCCAAGTGTTATGGTAAGTGAATAAACGAAGGCTTGCACGGCTGGAGTCATAATTAGAAGAATATGCTTAGTTAAGCGAAACGTCTGGGAGAATGAAGGAGCCCAGTGGACCATGGCCTCTCAGCCCGGAAGCATATTCCTCTAATTGTTATGGTAAGGTTTGACTTGGTTTTTGCAAGATTTTGGTTCCTTTTTAAATGGAATGATAGAGGAGATGAATTTAGTAGCGTTATTTCTTTTAAAGTGGGCAGGTGAGAACATGAAGTTAACAAACAAAAAGGTTGTTAGGAAATATGATTGATTTGATAAGGAATGAGGAAATTTTAGAAGTGTTAAAGGAAGCCGTAATTTAATTGAGAGAAAACAATGGGCAGGGAGAGAGGTTTTGGATTTGAGAGTGCAATATATAGGGAGTTATTGGAACAATAAAAAAAAAGTTAAAGTGGAGTACAGGATTTTTGGAATTAGTTAGACGTCAATTGAGGAGCGTTTTTTCAAAACTTGATGCAAAATTTTTTGAAATTGAGTTATATATAGTAGCGGCATAATTTTCACCTTCTGCATCGCTCTGTGAAATCAGATTTTGCAAAATTCGATTCATGTCGTGTGTCATTAAAGCAAAGGTCGATAGATGCAATTTTATGATTTTATGATCCAGAGTGTAGCAACCTCAATTCTATTAAACGCATGTTGGCATTGACTGCCATCTCACTGTTGCGATTCTTGGAATTCTCAATCATTTCTGCAAGCTTTGTACACTGTTGCATCGTTGGCAATAACTGCGAACTCAGGTTGTGCGCTTGGATTACACACACACGCACGTGCACGCACACGCAGACACACACACACACTCTTCCAGACTCAGGGAAGGATGAGGAATAATCTTGGCTGAAGAAAAATTCCTACCCCCCTGCCGGTAATTTGAACCCGGGACCCCTTGCACTGCCAGAAATCCAGCATTAGCTAACAACTTACATGGCTTTTTTATTTTTAGTTGAGACACTGCTCTGTATTATGCACAATGAACAGGAGCTCAGATTGTGAAACTGTACCAGTCGTATAATGCATGGGAGGTAGGAATTGCAAAAACAAGGAAAGGAAATCAAAATGCAAGTCAAGGAAAGCTCATACTCCAGGAATTATATGTTCACATTGTCTCGAGTGCACCCCATGAAATCCTGAAAGTGCAGCCCATGAAATCCTGAAAGTAAAGAGCCTAAGCGCTGTGATGCAGCTGATTTGACTGATAATGATATAAGTGGATTTCAACAACACCTTTGCGTGCTCAACCAAATAGATCAAGATAGATTTGACTGATAATGATATAAGTGGATTTCACCAACACCTTTGCGTGCTCAACCAAATAGATCAAGATAGATTTGACTGATAATGATATAAGTGGATTTCACCAACACACCTTTGCATGCTCAACCAAATAGATCAAGATAGATTTGACTGATAATGATATAAGTGGATTTCACCAACACCTTTGCGTGCTCAACCAAATAGATCAAGATAAATTCCTTATGAAGTATATGAGTATTACATCTCCTAATTGCAGAGTGGTGAATAAAGAAGCTGCAAATAGAAAGCAGACTGTTAGCATTAAATGCAGTGTGAGAAGTAATGATGGCCGAGTATTGTCAGTATCTGCTGCAAGCTTGCAAGGAATCACAGGGGTGTCCCTTATCTGGGAATGTGCCAAAGGAAACCAGAGGTGACAGAACAGGAATATTACAGGAGGGCATTACTGCTGCTATAAAGCAAGACTTTAAGAAGTACAGATGTAGAGAAAGTCACCATGGAAGACCAAAATCAAGGAGGATATTTACCTCCACAACTTAATATCAGAAAAATGTGGGCCAACTTTTGCAACGAAGGAAGATTAAGAAATCTACTAGTCTGCTCATTGTCAAAATATAAATACATATTTTACAACTTCTTCAATCTTTCATTCCGTACACCACACACTGACACATGCTCAACCTGCAAAATGGGACTGATGATGAAGACAAGGGCAGATGTGGAAAAGAGAAACGAACTGAGAACCATGTACAGACTGCACAAGTACTAATAAAGGAGAAAGCTTACTTATTCATATTGTTTAACATTTCTTTGTGTGTATTCAATATGTTTGCTATATAAATAAAACAAAATATATTGTTATTGTGAATGTAGCAGTACTTAGTTTCTAAGTTTATACCTAATAAAATAATCCTTATAAACATTAATGTGTTGGTTGTGTAGTACATTATGTAATATAAAAAGGTGAAAATAAATAAAAAATAATAAATACATAAGTTAAAAGTAACAAAACTTCATGTGTTAATTTCTCGCTCATGCAGAAAAGTTAATCAGCATCTATCGGTTTTTGAAAAAACTCGGCATTTTCAAACCCCAAATTTGCACTAGTTAAACCATGCTATTTGTTTCTTTTCACATTCAATGAGACGGTATCAAGAAAGAGAATTAAATGATTAATATAGTTGCTGTGCTAACCAATTAGTATAGCCAATAAATAGAAAAAAAATTTTTTTTCTCAAACACATTTTGTGCATCTATAGAGTTTTGAAAAAAATGCTCCTCAATTGGAAGATATGGATAAACATACTTTATGGGCAATGGTGGAGAAAAGAAGTTTATTAAAATTTTATAAGGAGTTTGGAAGTAATGATGGGGAAAATATGTATATTGAGAAGTGTAATAAGGATCAATGAGAAGGTATTGCATGATTTGAATTGGGAATTTGTAAATTAAAAGGTTATAGGGGAGGGTTAGAGGAAGAGTTTTGTCCTATAGCAAAGGAAAAGAGGATGCAACGCATATTTTATTAGAATGTAAGGGAACGGATATTTGGAGGAAGGACTTTATACAAAGTTAATGGTTGAAAATGACAAAATCAGTAGTAATACGAAAAATATTCTGCAATCATTCACAGATTAGTAATTTAGGAGAGTTTCTATTTAGAGTAAAGGAGGAGTGGATATGGTCAGTTAAGTAATTGGGAGTGTGGGGTATAAACAGTTTGAAAATTAAAATGTAGAATTTAGGTGGTACAAATAATGATTGGATTAAATAAGGAAAATTGAAGCTTTAACAGTGAAGCAACAGCTTTGAGAATGAGCTGGACACAGCTTGAAACCCAGGGTCAGCAAATAATACTAAGATAAGTGAAGTTTTTAGCTTCTAATTTGTTCTTACTTTAGAATGATTGGATTATTAATAATAGTTATGGATAGTAGTGATACTTATTATTTGATATGTACTGAATATTTTTATTGTTAAGAAGTTGTTATAAGTGGCATGTAACTGGATATGACAGGCAGAGAGTCTGGGCTGCATGGCTAGTTATACCCATAAATAATAAATAAACTGTAAATGTTTAATAAGCTACCAAATGAAATAAAGAAATTAAATGAAACAAAATTGCAATGTCACTTCCTCACATCACCATGCTGTTACGTTTTGGCTTCTAATCCTATAGTTGAATTTATGTACTTTTTTTTTTTGTTTTTCAGATAATCTGAACATTTCTAAATCTTAATAGACCACAACCGCAATAAATTCAGATTAGTGGGGTTCTACTGTACAAGTTGCATTTTAGAGGCATAAACTGTATAACCTGAAATAACTATGCAATTGTGTATTAGGTATATAACCATAAAATATGAATATATTTCATAATGTACATTTATGAAACAAATACGTTTTGTAAGAGTTACATGTGGCAGATGATTAACAAACAGTATGCTTTAAACATCGGATTTTACTGAAAAGAACTGAAGCAAATTATTGGCGATTTCAACGCTATTTTAAATGCAGATTTCCATTAATAATTAACAGCTAAAGGGAATCAGGAAAAAGGAAATCTTCACTTCGTAACACTTTCTGCTGATGTTATGCCAACTTTATTTGCATTCTCTCTATAATTATGTTTCAGTTTTAGATTGCACTTCTCTTCCATTACCCTCTGATTCATAACTGCCAACCTCTTTGTCCACTACAGGAAGTGTAATGATTTCATGTCAAGTTGGCATGGTTTAGTGACATTGTGATCAATAAGCCTGTATATGTCGACATTACCTATCAATTAAATATGACTCCTGGAAGATTTCTGGAGGACATTACTGTTGTCACTGTTCAAGACCATCAGCCTTCATAAAGGAAAACCACTTTAGCAAAAACACTGGTCTACAAAAATTAACCTTTTCTCTTTCACAAGAATTAAAATAACAGATTCTAAAAGCATTTTTCGTGCTGAATTCAAATATAATTACAGTTTGTCCGCATCGGGCAGGAGTTTTGATGATATTCATTTGAATTTTTATAATATTCTAAAAAATCCGTAACTAGCTATCTAACTCAAAATTATAACTACTGATTCTGACTTGCCTAGAAAGTGGTAGATAGTGATTTTCGGGTATATTTTGCATCTGGAACGTCTCTCATTTTAGTCCAACAGTAGTCAGCTAGCATATTGGAACTCCACTTGCCGTGGTACCTCTTCTCTATCGTAGAAATTTGCTGATGAAAACGCTCACCGTGTTCATCGCTGACAGCTCCAAGGTTTTCGGGGAAGAAGTCCAAGTGAGAGTCCAAGAAGTGAATTTTTAAAGACATGTTGCATCCCATAGCTTTATAAGAATGCAGAAGATCAGCCACTATGTCACGATAGTTTTCTGCTTTATGGTTTCCAAGAAAATTGAAAGACTGCCAGGCTGCTCTCTCCAGTGGATTTAACAGTCCCTCGAAATGTTCATCAGCCATTAATGATCAGATTTGTGGTCCTATAAAAACTCATTCTTTCAATTTAGCATCACTGACTTTGGGGAATTTCGATTTCAAGTACAAGAATCCATCAAAGTTTATCCATAGCTTTGACGAAATTTTTCATAACTCCTAACTTAATATGCAATGGAGGTAAAAATATTTTTTCAGGATTCACTAAAGGGACACATGCCACATTTTTCTGGCCAGGAGAAGAGATTCACGTTTTCGGCATGACTTTCTAACGTAGTGAGACTTCTTATCTCTGCTGTCCCACTCGCACAAAAAACAGCAAAATTTGGTGAACCCAAGTTGCAAACCAAGCAATAAAGCAATGACCTTTAAATCACCACAGATATTCCATTAATATTTTCCATATTGTATTTTCTCTAAAATTAGTTTCATATTTTGATATGTCTCTTTCATAGCGGCATGCGCTACTGGTATTGATGGAAGTTCATTGCCAATATGTAGCAGCACAGCCTTCAAACTTACTTTAGAGGAGTCTATGAACAATCGCCACTCATCTGGTCGGTGTTGATGCCCAAGAGTTTCCATAAGTGAACAAATATTATTACAAAACACAACACCATATTCTTCAGAGAAGTATTCTTTGAAAACACTATGGCGGCTACGATAACTACTTATTCTTACATCTTTTTGGAGTAAATTTCACCCTTTGAGTCTGGAAGTTAAAACTTCAGCTTGCAGTTTAGACAGATTTAAATCCCGAATCAGGTCATTAAGGTCTTGCTGATTGGGAAAGTATGGTTCTGATGAACAGCTACTGGCTTCATATGCAAGATCATTTTTATTTTCATCTGAATCATTTTGAGTTTCAGTTAGGTCAGAATCAGAGTTATCACTTAAGGTTGTATCTACATATACTGGTACGGGGAACTCTTCACTGTGTAAGACAGGTCTCAATGCAGATTGCAAATTCGGATGATACTTAACTGTATATTTTGTTTTAGATGTGATTCCTTTAATATTTGTCAAACAAAAATAACAGTCAGTTCGGTTCCCTCCAAATCATGGGAATTGCAAATGGCATATGATGTGTAGCATTTTTCCACCCAGTCAGCAGTCTAACACACGAAACACAGCATGTATTTAGGGCCCAGCTCTTATCAAAATCACCAACTTGACAGCCAAAGTAAAGATGATAACACTTCTTTACAAGTGGTGTCATATTTCGCCTCTGAGACTTGAAGGTCAGCTCACCACAAATATAGCAGAAATTATCTGCATGATTTACACACTTTCTTGGCATGATGAAAACATTAAGCACTGAAATACAACATGCACAACATACACAATACACTTCTAAACAGAAAGGAAGGAAATATTTCACTAGTGAACAATGTCACAGTCAGCTCAATACTGACACATCACAATGCCAGACAGGTCTGAGCATGTCTAAACATGAATGAACCTGCACAGTCTTGTTTTGTGGTGCTTCAGCGTGATATTACAAATAATTTCAATAAATACGGCTTGAGTAAAATAGCTACATATGAGGTAAAGGTTCCTATGACAGGTCAAAGAAAACGCTAAAATCATATTTTGAAAAGTAGCTTTCACAGAAAAACTATGCCTGATCGGAAAATTCTGACTACATATCTGAATTCAGGATGAAAAAATGCACTAGATTCACTATTCAGATTTCTTGTGAAAAAAATCTTGTCGACCAGTGAAATAATCCAAAATGGCAATGAATAGATTATAGTAAAAACTTGGTATTTCTTTTTTGTTTTGTTTTTATCATAAAATATACAGGTTTAATCTAAAACTAATCTTGCAGTTACTATCTTCTCTTTGTGTCACTAGCAACAGTCCTTTTTCTACGTGAATTGCCCTTTTCAGTTTTTGCATTTACTTCATCATCTGATTCAAAAATATCAGCTAAGTCCATTAGTCTTACATTCCTGTGTTTCTGAGGTGAAATACGTAAAATGTTGCGTCCATATGATGAATGACGCTGAGTCTGGAAAACAGAATTAAGACCCCAAGGAACATCTTGATCACTACATGTTGTGGCAGATTCAAGTATCCATGCTGCATTTCTTAGTTCAATTCGAAACCGTTCAACTTCTTCATGACTAACATTCTTGCTCACATTTAAACCTTGTTCCAGGGGATTTACAATGTACAAAGCAGAATGTTCAGGCTTTGGTACTGTGTTACCATTGGATATTGAAATGGCACATATATCAAAATCAAATGATGCATAAAATTCAAAAAATCCAAGGAACAAAGATTCAAGATCTGTGGTATTTTTGTTTAACTTAAGCTCAACACTATGAGAAATGTCTTTGAAAAGTGAACTTTGTCCTCCTTGTTGTACTGCTTGCTTATCTTTTGAGCCTGAAACAGCAACCATAATCCATTATACTTGAAATTAAAATGTTTACTTGTAATTGCATCTTTATTGTCATTCACAACATATCATACCAAGAATGTTAAAAGTGAAAATATGTTACCAACCTATCGTGACCATCAAAGCATTTGCAGTTGGAAGAATGGCAGGCTTTTGTTGCTGCAGATAGAACAGAACAAGCAGCATCAGAGAAAAATTTGTAATCCAACGACCTGGTGTGGGGTTCGTTATTCCAACTTCTCTTGCCCAATACTTGATTGCTGATGCAAGTGGACGTACTCTGCAATCTAGTTCTCCAAAGACATAAAGAAGTTCACTCATGTAAACTGCAGTCCTATAAAGAAGACAAATTCTTTAACACTGGTATAGGTTATAACAGCTGGAATATGAAAGAAATTTCAAGCTTTAAAGATTGACTGATTAATTATTGGTGTTTTACATTGGGCCTATATATCTTGAAGACCTGTGAAGCATTAAGATCAGAAGAAACTACAGTTCAAAAGTATTGGAAAGCACGAATGCTAATGGCTTCATTGCCAGATGCAAGGCACTAGAAAACAACAACAACATTGGGCCTATATGAAATTATACCTTACCTACTTAGGATTTGTCAAGTTGGTTATACTTTAACTGTTTCATGTGGAATTAATTTAGATCCTTAGGAATTACTATCTATAGAAACCATAATTCAAGATTCTGTACTCAAATCTGAATATAGAGTGCAAAATAAATTACCAGTAGAGAAAGTAAAAAGAGGGGGGAACATGGAAAAATGTACCGGCCGAATAAAAGAAAAATTAAGCAAAATTCTGGAATATCAATCACATCAGTCTCTAAGTTAGCATAACAGTTGGCATTTCAGTGTTATCTGCACATAATGCAACACAATCATTATAACTTAATTCATGCAATTTATTATTTATTATTTATTTATGCCAACAAGCTTACTGCTGGTGTTTTTAAACACATATGGGCCACACATGTGGGCCACCAGCAGTAAGCTTGTTGGCATAAATAAATAATAATTACCATCTAAAGGTTACTTAAACCCGGGACATGAAGTACTTACAATTGTACGTCGCCCTTCAGATATTTATCTCTAATGTGAGATTCCCTTATGGTTAACCGGGAAAAAGTACGAATCAGTTGGGGAATTTAATGTTGTACTGGCAAGTTGGCCATGGTAGCTTAGTGGTTAAAGTAGCTGCTCGATAAGCAGAAGATCCCTGGTTCAAATCCCGGCTATGGCATTGAATTTTTCAGTTTCTGATTCAACCTCTTAAATAAGCATATTCTTTTTATAACAAAGTGATCACAGGATTTTAATTATGAATGGTTCCTGGAGTACTGCCTTGGCCTCTTCTGTCCACATGTAAGCCTGGTGTTCCTCCATTAGATCTATGAAGAGCCTTGCAATGTTGGAACAGCCTCTGAAGAACCAGCAATAGTAACTGCACATACCCAGAAAATTATGCAGCTCTCAACAGGCACTTCTTCACGTTCAGCTTCAGGTTGGCTGCCTGTCGTCTCTGAAATAACTTGCTCAGGTTTTCCAGATAATGATGTTATCCAAGGCAGTCAGCGTAAGTCAGTCCCCTTATCACTGACTATTAGGTGCTGAAAGGTGGCTGGTGCTTTGCAGATGCCGAAGGGAATAATAAAAGCACTTGGTCTGTTGAGAATGTGGTCTTCTCCTTGTCTAGGGTCTAGGGCTACCTGCCAATATCTTGGTTTCAATTCAGGGTAAGGAAAACAGTCCTTTTGAGTGACAATGTTCAGCTTACTATAGTCAATGCAGAAGCATAGTTCATCATTCTTCTTCTTCACGAGAGCCCAGGAGAGTACCAAGGGCTATTGGATTCTTTGATTATCCCTCTGGATCTCATGTCCTGCAGCACATCCACCTCCATCTGCTTTGTGACTGTTAGATAGGTCGGGCGTCTCTGGTGTCGATGTTGTGGAACACTCAGTTGGTGCGGCTGTAATTGCCGTTTCCTTGACTGAAGACTGACTGATAACATCCAAGTAGATGTCAGAGACTCTCCAGTTGAGCCACAGTATGATGGTTGACATCCTTTGCAATAGTAGTAGTAGCAGCAGTCTCAAAGGCACTTGCAACAATGCCTTGACAACCCATAATTTGTCCAAAGGTATCTTCCAGTGCAGTACTAGGTTCCTTGACCATTGCCCTTGCAGAAAAGCCCTCATAATCACTTCACTCCTTGCGGGCACTACCATGCCCTCCATCAGGGCTATGCGCAGATTTCTGGATGCTTATTTGGGTTCTGGAGTGTCACCTCACCTCGGATGAGTTACAAGATCCTCCTGCCAATGTCAACTGTAGTACCGTGGCTACTGAGGGTGCCCAGTCCCAGAGTCACCTCCTTAGCACCTTTGACACAAACATCTACAGACTCACATTTTCTGCCCACTTCAGCAAGGCCTCCTTCTCCACAGGCAAGGTGTTGACCAATGCTGTTACTAGCTGTACAGCCGACTGGGCTTCCTGGACAGCAACCCTTTACCACTTCAGGTTTGATCACTGTCTGCTGCACCCGTGTCCACAGTATCTGGTATTGCCTCTCTTGCACACATCTGTCCTGCACAAGGTGTGGAGTGCCACTCAAGGGATTGGAGATGACATCCTTGGTGTGACCCTTGTCACGCCAGAACTCACTTGTTTCTTGCCTGTTTGTTGGCCGGGTCTGGACAGTGCTTCACTGGGTGTCCTGCCTAGCCACATCCCCAGCACACACTATTGGAAAATTTCTGCTGACGGACCTGGGTTGATTCTTTGTTACCATTGTAACTCCTGGTCTTTGCAGTGGGCACAGTTGTTACTTTGACCACCTCCATCCTCAATGCAGCTGCTGGTGCCTTGTGAATGGTGTTAAACTCGCAGAGCATCAGGTGCTCCCATATCTCGATGTTGCAAACCTTATTGGGAAAGCAGTACACGGCTTCCTGGGACAGCTGACTTGTCGGGTAGTAGAGCTTTACTTGCCAACTGTTCAATTGATAGAGCGAGCTGCTGCTGCATCTCCCCTGGCTGTTGCAGCCTCTGATTGAGCTGGCTTTGATAGTCTGCAACCAAGCAGTAATTTCTAAACTGATTTTCAAGACCCACCCAGATGTCTCTGGACACTGCCAGTGTCAGAATCACTTTCAGAATTTCTGCCACCAGTCCCTGTAGGTTGGCTAACAACCATGTTGCTGCTTCTTCCACTGACCAATGGTTGTGGACAGCAACGGTGGTGAATTTTGGCAGAAGACACCAAAGGTGCAGATGTGTCGCATCCCAGCAGCTTGAGTCTTGACAAGCATTTGATCTGTCATGGTGTTCAGTTCCTTGGTGCTGCCGTTCACTCTTCCTTCGAGGATGCTAAGTTGTTCCCTGAAGTCTCCAGGGTATTAATACGTTGTCCAAGGTCTGTCAAATTTAACCAACCTCTTCTATGTCTTTCTGTATCCTGGCCAGTTGCTTGTCATTCATGTCTTCATATTCTCCATGCTAGATTCCATTTTTGATTTCATTTTCTCCATTGCAGAATTCACTGTGGTTATTTCACTTCCCATCTTGTCCACTCTGCATTTCATTCCCATCTCCAGCTTCTACATGCTGGAATGAATGTTCAATTCCGATTTCATCTCAGTCTCCATCATCTCCATCTTGGCCAATAATTTTTCGAGCATTGCTTCCATAATAGTTTTTGAATCCCACTCCTAACAGCAGTGTAACAAATGAGAACACCAGTTACTGCTAATCACACTTTATTCATTTTCTAATTAGTTAGCATAGCACTAACATTACACTTAAGTCAGTATTGCATAAGCTCAAAGCAAGTCAAATCAAATCACAACTGAACTGTCACTACCAAACACAATTCACAATGAACTACACTAGGCATGGTTCACAGTCGCTCTCCAATCATCACTTTGTAAACGTTTAATTGTCTGACTTGGTACTCAGCAGCCCCTCATATAGGACCCACACACAATAAGAGCTTTTGGAAATGAAATTTTCTTAAATGTCAGAAAATGAAAGCTCTGGAGCCCAGAATGACACACAATAATGATTGTGGCCTATTGCCCAGTCTGGTGATGGCACTCAATGCAGGCAGGCCCTCGGGTCTGTACCCTGGTGTAGGTAATTAGCCACAGGCATGGTGATATGCATTCTATGTAGATGAGTCATCTGCAGCTTAACACCAAAGTATTGTGAAATAGGTGCGAAGCACTAGCACTCAGCCAAGCTTGGTTACATTTCCAGTCTTAAAAATACTTTTCAACTAGCCTTGCAGTGGCGGCTCGCAGTCGAAATTTTAGGGTAGGCAAAGTGTAACAGTAACAACAACAACCATAATAATAATAATAATAATAATAATAATAATAATGATGATGATGATGATGATGATAATAATAATAAGAAACCCCGTTTATCCAAAATAGAGGGGGCGAAGTCATTGCGGATAACGCAAACAATATATTGTTTGGTTGTTTAATAAGAGCAGAGTGAACGAGTGTGACTTACGGACGAATTACCGCCAAAACTAAAATCACGAGTGTCGGCAGACTTTTTTCCAGGGGGGGGCCACATGTTGGAAATTTGCAATCATATAATATTAAATCATTATTTTAGTGTCAAAATTTATAGTATTTGTTGCAGTTAATTGTGCTAAACAAAAATTGTTCTTTACATCAAAATTAAAATAATAGTTTAAAAGTCAGTAACTGACTGCACATTAAGTTCACCAACTTTCAAGGGGGGGGGGGGGGGGGGGGCGTGGCCCCCCTTGCCCCCGTTTCGCGACGCCCATGACTAAAATAGATTAAGAAATTGAAAAATTGTCTGACTGCAGCTTTGTGTTAAATAGCTAAAACACTCCTCTTTTCATTGTCAGTGCGCCACGAAAGCGAAATTTGTAATAGTTCACTAATTAAGTCGGTCATACTGGTATTACACAGAGATAACGACAGATTCAGATCTCCGAGATCTTCGTTCGTGGAGTATGGCTGTTCGGAAAATGTCGCATAAATTCGGATTTGGGCCGGCAAGTGTTCGGACTGCTGGCAGACGCGTCTACGCATGCTCGGAGTGCATATACAGACCGAATGTTTCTTTATCCCTGTTCAAGGGCCTCGTACTGAGGAAATGGGGCCGGGCAGGCAGAGGCTAAGCTAGCCTGCTCTCCACTACCCAGGTTCCATGCGTATCATTTCTGCCGCGCGTTTCAAACACGCAGCGCAGTTTTGATGAATCGGAATTGAGATTAAAGGATTTGACCATGCGCTGGTCATTATAACCGAAAAAACTTTTCTTGAACTGCAATTTAGGGGAAAATGACGGTTCAAATGATAAAATGCAGAATCATAGTTAAACATTATTTGTTGATGTATTACGATAGGGTAGGCAATGCCTACCCTGCCTACCCTGAGGAGCCGCGCCTGTAGCCTTGTTGGAAGATGCTAAAGCTTTATTATATTAAGACTGGTATTCATGATCTATTAAAAGAGCTTAAGGTTTTTACTGTGTGCAAATGTTGCATATTGGTGGCATCCAAACTACCTCTAGGTTCAAACAATACTCTGTAGCTGTGAAAGGAATAATCTCGTTAATACTCCATGTTTAAAGCACTTCAGTTGAATGAATATACGTTTACTGCATTTTGCGTGATTATGTCATCTATTTGTCTTACTTTCATATCCAACTCCAACTTGCTGCCAACTTTCTGAGTGTTTCTGCTGCATACCCATGGTATAACTACAGGCTTTTTTTTGTTTAAGATGGGTAGATTAGTAAGGAAGTAGTATGTTGCTCCCCAAGGCTGTCTGTTAGGGTGCAGTGGCCCTTCTGCACCTCTGGTGGGAGTGATTTTAATATTTTATTTTATTGGCTGGGAGAAAGAATTTTCAAACCAATCAGCTCTTGGTTAACATGCTAGACACATGCATTTTATGGCATAAAAAGCTTTTGCCAGTTGGAGATGGGGATACAGAAAAACACACTTTGGCTTAGGTATGTTCTATATAAGCTTAAAATAAGCAGTCTAGAATGTGTTTTTGGTTTTGTCTTTTTTTTTTGTGTGTGTGGAAAGAGGAAAATAATTCTAGTACCTTCTGCAAGATAAATGTTAAGCAGAGATGACTCACTGAGCACACTGTATACATGGTACCCAAAAAATAAAGCATTGCATATTCAGTCAACCTTTATAACCAAATCACTTCAAGGTAATCAAATTTATTTGGTGTCTTCTTAGAAATTAGGTTATGAATAGCATTTTACACAATTTAATGGAATAAACTAAGTTGATTTATGACCAGCTTAATTATATACACATGATTATTTGGATAATTTATCAGGCATATTAATATAGGGTTGTCTCATAAGTTCATTTGCTTTACTCACAAGTTCCATCTATAGCACCTAAAAACCCTGAACCCTCTGTACACTCAAGTTATCACAGTTGTCTAACCACCCCTATGACTTAGAGGTCAACAACCAGACTTGCTATTGGATACATCAGCATGTGTTTGTGACTGACATTGAATGGAACAGTATGAACTTATGTTTACAAACTATGGAAAGCAAAAAGGAACATTTCTGACATCGTATGCTGTTTTACTACCTAAGGGCAAAACCCTCACAAAGTCGGCAGAAAATTTGTGCTGTCCATGGGGAAGATGCAGTAATCAATTGAGCATGTCAAAAGTGGTTTAGTCGATTTCAAGCTGGGAATTTATTCCTAAAACAGAACTACCCTGCCACAGCTGTGCTGCAGGTGAGGTGTGTTCCCAGGCATTCTTAGTGATTGAAATGTTGTTAGCTAATGCTGGATTTCTGACAATGAAGTCATTAATCCTCTTGCTTTCCAATATTTTTCACTGACGGATGGGGCACTAGAAGTGGCTGGGCATATTTGAAGGTGGTCTCGGTCCATTTCCTCTTGCAGATCACATAGAGGACAGAGTGGTGAAGAATATATCCCAATTCTGTTTAAATGTTTTGCCAGACAATCATGTCCTGTAATCAACCTGAAGGTTGCAACTGCTGTTTTTCGAGGATACTCAGGAATCACTGTTTGAATGTTTGGTAGTTCCCATCTTTTATTCTTTGATTTTTCATAGTAATATTTTGCAATAATTTTTTTGAATTCAGAGTTGACTAATCTTTTAGCTGCATAAAATGGTAGATTAACTATAGATTTTTGTACACCGCTGGTACCCTTTTTTGCAAGAAAATCAGCTTTCTCATTACCACTCAGTCCACAGTGAGCCGGCATCCATTGGAAGACTAGGTGTTTTTGAAGTGCTCTTAGATGGCTAAGCATCTTCCAACATTCTATAATAGTTTGGTTTTTTGGTGACAACTTGGAAGTAATTGCTATAATTGCTGCCCTGGAATCTGAGAGAATAACTGCTTGCTGAAAATGTGAAATTCTGTACAAAAGATTTTGTAGGGCCATTCGAATTGCTTCAATTTCTCCATCAAAGTTAGTAGTTCCATAACTTAAAGATTTGTAATAGGAAAAGAGGTGACATGTGACTCTAGCACCTGCTCCATCTTGGTTTGATATCAATGATCCATCAGTATAAATATGGAGCCATTCATGTTCTGGAAATTTAGTATGGATTGTCTCTAATGCCAATAATTTTAGAACACTAGTTGGAGTATCACTTTTTTTAACTTCTTCTGTCAGGTGTAAATAATATGTGATGTCTAATGTATGTGTTGGATTGACTTTAGATATGAAGTTTTCCTTTGAATTAGGAAGGTGTACATTTTTCTTGATGTCTTGAATTTTGGAAAGAAAGCTCTCCTGAGTCTTTAGTGTATGTGTAAAATTTCTCTTGTGCCATGTATTGAATGGGAGTCTGATCAACTTTTCGTGTTGAATAAGAGCCGCTTTTTCTATTTCATATTCAATGGGATATTGGTTGGTTAGTATTTCCATAGCTGCTATTGGTGTGGTTTTGATAGCACCTGTAATTAATCTCAGACTTTGGTTTTGAAACATTTGATTTTTTTTTGTGTTTGCTGTTACAAGAACTTCGCTGCAGTAAGTAAACAATGGTTTTATATATATATTATATGTTGTGTTAAGCGTTGCTCTGGAACATCCCCACTTCATTCCTGTTAGACGTTTTAACAGTGAAAGGCGCCTCTCTGCTCTTTGTATTACATTTTCTATTTGGTCCATGTAAGTTTGGTATCAAATGTAACTCCTAAATACTTTGCTTCCTTTGTTTCTGGTAATTGTTGACCCTCAAAATTTAGTTTTATTTTTAGTGGTTTTTTTCTTAGTGAAAAGATTTGGTAGTTTGATTTTGTTGTATTAACAGTCATTAAATTTTCTTTGGTCCACCTCTGTAAGTTGGTTAACGATTGTTGCATGGTTTTTTCCAGTTCTGTACTTTTGCTTTTTGGTTTTGAAGTCCACATTACCAAGTCATCAGCAAATAGTGCACACTTCACGCCTGATTCTTGTATTTGTTGTGGTAGATCATTAATAAATATATTAAAAAGTGTTGTGCTGAGCACTGCACCTTGTGGCAAGCCACGGTGTATTTGTTTATATTTAGATATATTTCTTCCATATCTGGTTGCAATAAAGCGTTGTGTTAGGAAATGACATAGCCATGAAAACATTGGACCTTGTATCCCTATTTTTTTTTTTTTTTACTTTCTTTAGTAGTTTTGTTTCTGCATATAGAATCATATGCACTTTGAAAATCAATAAAAACTGATAAATTATCTTCTTTTCTATTGAAGGAGTCTTTGATTTCTTGACTGAGAAGTAAGACTTGTTCATTTGTAGAGTGGAACTCTCTGAATCCAGCTTGACATGGGGATATTAAATTTTGTGATTCTAGGAACCAATTTAACCTGTTTGACACCATTCTTTCCATCACTTTTGCTATTATGCTGGTAAGAGCTATTGGTCTATAATTTTTTATTTCTGATGCTGTTTTGTCTTTCTTCAAGAGTGGGACAATTATTGCTTTTCGCCATTCAGCAGGTACAGTGGTTTTCCAGGATAGATTGTAGAGTTTCAGTAGTTGTTGTTTTGCTGTTTTTCCAAGGTTTTTTATGAACTCTGGATGTATGTGATCTGGTCCAGGAGACTTTTTGTTTTTTAGATTATTTATTGCAATGTTCAATTCTTGTATATTAAAATTTTGAAAAAAGATATTGCACTGAGTGTAATGTAACAAGAAACGAACTTATGGGACAACCTTATAATGAGGTGTCCAGCAGTATAGAAAATATTACATGGGATGCCTGAACTAATCCTCCAGATCTATGAGGTTCTGCAAGGCACAGCTTGAGAGCTATTGCAAAAATCCTGAGTACAATACCTCAAAGCATTTTAAATAACAGTTTATGTTTATGCGATATACACATGACAATTTAGTACTCACATGTTGGTCATTGATAGGTCAACTTCCAGACCCGTGAAATCTTGATGGTATTTTATTATAGGTACTCGAGCATTTAGGATACGGCGAACATTTGAGCAGCCTGGTAGCAGAAACTGACACACATCAGCTAATGTTTCCATGTGACGTTGTACCTGTGTTCGTTCATTTGCAAGTGCAGTTTTGGCATGGAAAATCAATCTTGTTGCTTCATTTTCGTCCTGTAAGAATTGTTTTCATCAAGATAATTAATATAAAATGTTCCTTGTATCTGAGAGCAGTGCCAAAAACAAACATTTCCACCATTAAAAAAAAATTAGCTTTTATTAGATTAAGGATGAAGAGGACTACACTGCATATAACAAAGTGTAACGAGGGACTAGTTTCAGATTTTAAAAACACTATTTTAGGTTTTTCATTAAGTGAAATTGTTTATGAGTCTATTTTTTTTGTCAAAATATTATTTCAGTTTATATTAAAGGGTTTAATATACTTTGTGCTACACAAAATTTAACAGCTAATGGGTATAAAATGTAACTTAAGCAATTACTTAAATTAGCTGAAACTTATTTTAATGCAGTTCTATAGAACTGAAGAAAAAGAAAGTGTAAACAATTAAAATAAAAATAAAAACATATTCAATCACACGTTTGCTGGTTACAGTAAGTAACTAAATATGTATCTTGTATCTTTCAAGATTAACTGTGAAGTGCTTTCTGTTATCTCTCAGAATGTATTTAAAGGCAGTAAATGACCTTTTAATCTCACATTATGTATAGATGCAAATTTCATTGATGTCTTTGTGGCAGTCTCCATAGCTTATTGGACATTGGAATGTTGTTCCCCAAGAAGAATAGAGCACACATTTTTCATCTTCTCAAACCCTGGATTCCGCTTCAGCTTCAATGACAGCTTCCCCAAGGGTCCTGGTACTGGTTTTTTTGAAATTGAGTTTTTATTTATGTACACTCTTTCTGCTATGATCTCAGCTTCCCATGCTATATTGGGCATGAAAGACTGCTTAATTTTGCTAAGAGGCCTCTTTATGAGGCTTAAGATTCTTTTACATGCTGCAAATCCATAACATGGAACCACTGGCTTTACTTCTCCAAGGGTGACTTACACTCGTAAATACTTGTCCTGGGAGCCATGCGTGAAGCAGAAAGTCTGTTGTTCAAATCCCACCTGTGGCATTGAATTTTTTAGTTCTGATTCTACCTTTCAAACATTGCCCACACAAGGCTTGTGTGTTTAAAAACACCAGCAGAAGTTTGTGGACATAAAAAAATAATGAAAAACTATGTTGGCACAAACAACCACCTCTCACAAACAAACAGTGAAATTATTATTACTGTGAGTAATGAACTTTGATTTGCCTCCACCAACCCCTTTATGGAAGTTCATCAGCTCACAGCTAGATGCCAGACCAATCAAGCACACATCAAACATCAACAAGAACCAGTCAGTTAATTCTGATGATGGGAGCAAGTTAAGCTCTTGAAACCGGTCAAGAGTAATTACATGTAAGTGATGTTAAGTGTCTCAATCCAACTCATTTTTCATTATAATTGAGTTTAAGAAGTTATTCATGCAATCTCAGGTAAGCCAGCTAGTATAATTATAATATAAACTTACCACAGCTGATTTATTTAATGACAAAACTAAGTCCAAATCGCATAAAGCTCTTCCAAATCCATTCACTGAGGATCCAAATGGAAATGCTGACACATCTGGAAACAAACCTCTAAGAGCCAGCTCTATCTGTCGGGCTGTAAAAAACCTCAGTCTTGAACCTAAGTCTCCCAAGCACGTTGTCCTGTGGAGAATAAGTATCTGATCTGAAACCTGAAGCAAATGAAAGGTGTTGCTACATGACATTGACTTTGCATGTAGACCAAGAGACAATACAAAATAAATTTTAATTCTTAGTCAGTATCCTCTATAGTGAAATAATCCTATTTTCGTCTCAAGCCAATTCGAGTGGTGCCAGTATGCAACAGAATGGAGTTCCACCTACTGGTATGCAACCAAAATTCCATTTAATCTCATTTTAACCTTAAAAAATCTTAACCTCTAAGAAACTCTTAAGACCAGATTATGAACTCTGAAATCCTGCCTGATGGCATTTGTTCTACAAAAGTCTATACAGTCCAAGGCGAAGTACATCATGAGACAACACAAGCAGTGAAACTGATCTGAATGATGACGACGATGATGAAAGCAACTAAGTCAACAAATATTAATAAAAATTAGCGACTAAAACTTCACTTACCTTTTGTACTTATATATTATATAATAATTAAAGCCCAGATTTTTATGTAATATCAAGGTGTGAAATATGTACACATTTATGTAACAAAAAACATCAAAATATGTAATGAAATATGTAATATCAACAAAATATGTAAAATTATGTAATAATCTAAATCCTAAGATTACAACCTCAAATCTAAATGCAGACTGCAAATTACCCAGAATTTTGTAATTTGATGGGTCTGTAACTACATAAATTACAATGAGTTAAAATTTACTAATTATAGAATTAATTATGGGGAAAATGTTTTGTTTTATGCAGAATGTACCAGAAATTTACTTTCAAGTAGATAATCACAAAATAAAAAGATGTGTTTTGGATTATATTTATTAAAATTACTCATTTCATGTAAATATTTTAATTAAATTTTTAGACAGTAAAGCAATGTTGAAATACTGAACCAATTTATCAATGAGTGCAACAATCAATTCAAAATAATTAAATTTTATAATGAAGATGCTTACAATGAACAACCAGGCATTTTCATTTTGAGTATTTTGCTTCTTTCAACGTGCAGTGAATAAATCTGCTTAAAATGGTTTTTTTAAGCAGAGAAGGTTCTCCCCACGTCTGATTTGCAGAGAAATGTTTTAGTAAATCGACATTGTCACCATTTAGCGCTTTAGGCACGGACCTAAGTGTAGAGTAGTATGGATTCCTGTTTAGCACAGCGTTGAATTTTTCACCTGCCTTCCTTCATGCAACTAAGCTTCTGTGATGCATGTTGCTTTAAATCCTTAGATTCGTGAAGAAGGGAACCTGATGTTTCCAACTGCTTGATGGTGCTAGGCAACCAGCCGAAGTTGCTTTCGATGCAAGCACAGGAGCTTGCTACTTTAGATGTGCTGAGATTCACATATAGAAACAGCTACTTCTGAAGAGAACATGTTCACCATTGTCTGGACTCCTTCAAAATGTTCACAATAGAAGTTCACAGCTTCTAAGCACATACCCCATGTTGTAAAATACTGGCTAAGGAGGCAAATGGACATGTTGGAGATGATGTTTATAGCACTGAATTCTGTGCAGTGCTTTCACGAAGACCTTTTTTGTTGCTGATGTCAACTTATTCACACAGGGAAATTACTTTTTCCTACTTCAGCAATACGTTGCAATGCAGGTACATTCGGGTAAAAAATCTTAAGGGAGCAACTTTAATCATGTATGCCACAGCATCTGAACCTTTTCCTCACACACACCCTCTGGCCACAGAATCTTCATCCCATCATTTACGAATCTTGAAATTGTAGAATTATTTGTTTGTTCTAACACCTTGCAACAGATCAAAAATTGTTTTGCTGGACTTTAGGAATCTAGTTTTCCTACTACTAAATTTGCTATGTACCGACCCAAGTATCTGTAGTTTTATCGACGGCAAACCAAATACAGGAGTCTCCAATTTCATTCCGTATATGAGCAACTGCTTCTCCATAACACACATGAAGATACTTTTTACTCAGAGTAGATTCGTCTGGAATAACTTTTTTGCAATATTTTTTTAAGAAAGGAGCGAAATTGAGGAATTTGAAGTTAGTGCCACGAAATATTAGCTGCAACCATTGCACTGCACAAGTCTTTAAAAAATCATTTACGGACAGTTCCTGTAGCATTTCTGTCAATAGAACTTGCTTTTCAGAAGACCGCAGGTGTTTGTTGCGTATGCGAAGAGCACTTTTTATATGTTGTTCCAATTGAGATTTCATGGAACAGCCAATTCTTTTACCGCATGCTTGACAGACTTACTTTTCCATCGGTTCCAAAGGCGCTATCTAATTTCACCCATGAATTCAATTTGCAGGATAGCGAGGACGCAACTGGTGCCATTTTACTAAGACTTGCAAGAAACTAACTGCAGTATTATCGCCTCGCTATATTGATGGTTATCCAGCGGCTCACTTTGTTTCCTCGCAGCTTTATATTACAAGATGCCAACTACCGCGACAATGGTAACAAGCAATTTCTCCAGTCCTTGTAAAGGCCCAAAGTGCTACGAGAAACATGACACTGGAGGTCAACATTGTCAAGCGGCACCTGCTTTGATATAAATGGACAACAATCAGAACGAGGCGAGGCGCTTACTATAGCATATTTAACTTGCATCCTATTTCGGAGATTGATTTTTGTTGCTTTTAGCAAAACTTGTGAAAACAGTAGTTTATAATGTAACTACAATATTTTTTAAAAAATAACAAAATTGTAACGAAACCCAGAAAATATGTACGTTTTATGTAACATCATTAAAATATGTAGAAACGTGCAAAATATGTAAAAATATGTAAAATAAAAATTTGTAAGGAAGTCCCAAATGACGTAATTTGCCAACATTTTTATTTCTCATTGAAATATTTGCCAGGATTTAAAATATGTAATTACATAAAAATCCGAGCTCTAATAATAATTACTGGAATTTAATACATAATCACAGAATATAACTTAAGTTTCAGTTTCTAATATTTACTGATTTATATTATTTATCTGTAAATACCTTCAGTTTTTTTGTTGTAAGCAATTAAGTTTTTGAAATTTTATCAAAATTAGTAAGCGATTATGTGTGTATTACAAAATGTATTCACTATCTTATTTTGAGGAATGAATTAGTTTTTGTACACTGCTTCAATACTTCTGAAAAGGCATTATAGTTAAAGTTGATTGAATCCAGCCTTCCGTGCCTATGGTTGCAGGTTCAATGCCAGAAAAATATTTAAATGTGCCTATATATAAGAGTCTCTTGGTGGTAAATTTATTAGCATGTAAAAAAACCCTGACTGACAAAATAAGGAGTAACATGCTAGTCTCAAGTTCCTGAGCTCGCGGGTTCAAACTTGGTAAAGGGTGATGGATTTTTTTCAGGCCTAAAATTTTGTAGTATACCTTCCTTCGGCAGGCGTGACATGCACAAAACACATGTGCACGCATGCACGTACACATTACACTGCAGCATCTCTGTATGCTACAAAATATGAAAGTCATTCCTCCACACATATCTCATCAACTATTGTGGAATGCATCTCATAATTACATATAGCAGTGATCCACCTTTGATTTGGAAGACTGCTTGTGTATTGTAAACAATAAATGAGAAAGGGATGGGTGGAAGTCATTTACACATAATGGTGGCATGTAGGGTCAGAAATATCCATACCTGCAATAGTGTTTGTGCTGTTTACTATTTTTGTAATGTACACCACACCTTTGTGGAATAGAGCCTTGATTACCACATATACACCAGTGATATACTTACTGTTTCTGAAGCTTGCAGCATATCTCTTATTTCCTTCTGTGTTAGTACTGTGTTACCATTCACTTCAACAAGAAACGACGACAATTTATCTTGCTTTTTTGATTTTCCACCTTTCTTAGGAGCTCGGAACCACAAAAATGGAGATTTTACGGGTATTACATCCTGAGACTTGAAACAACAAGCATCATCAAGGAGGCGACTCACTGCAGATGCATGATTAAATTCGATTATAACAAAGTGCTGCAACATAGAAATACAGAAAAGCTTGTAAGTGGCTCTCTTTACAACAGTATAATAATTTAAAATAAAGTGCAAGTAAGGCTAGAAGGACTGAACCAGATTTAAAACATTCAATGACACAATCAGGATTTGAATTGTGAATCCTTATACTACTGTGATGCACCACTGAATGACCAGGAGAATGAATTGCAAATGTGCATTTACTAAATCCCATTTATCCAATTTGCACATCTTTGTAAATCTGCAAAGTAATCTTAGTCACCCTAAAAGTGAAATATCAGAGGTAACTTGCAAGTACTTTTAATGCCAGGTTTCTGGTGTTCCAACCTATTGAATCAATTTTGCTGTCTGTATCATATATGTAAAAAACATATGGTGTCCAGAAACAATATCAAATGAACAAATCAGAAACACTAGCCTGCAGATTTAAGGACAGTATTATGTGTAAATGGTTCAAAAAATAGATTTTTTATTTTGTATCCTATAAAAATCTACAAGATTTTATGAATCCATTGATGCTTTACAATATGGGTATGCTTAATATTTAAGCCCTTTAAATGCTTAAATATGAAGTATGCTGGCTATGTTCCTTTTAAATACATGTATCACCATTAATACTAAATTTGCTATAACCTTATAATAGCACAAAAATTTGCTCAAGAATTTATCAGAGAGGCTAGAATCAAGAAAAAGAGCTTGGAGGGGAAGAGTAAGGATCAAGAATCATTGGAACAAGGAAATTATGGTGCAGGAATGCTTTAAGTAATGGTGAGTTAGCCCAAGAAAGAAAGGAGAAAAAAAAAATTATTATTTATTTATACCAATAAACTTACTGTTGGTGTTTTTAAACACACAAGCCGTGTGTGGGCAATGTTTGAGAGGTAGAACTGGAACTTAAAAATTCAATGCCACAGCCGGGATTTGAACCACACACCCTCCGCTTACCAGGTGGGTGCTCTAACCATTAAGCTACTGAGACAACCTGCCAGAATGACATTGAATTCTCAAACCAGTTCATATTTCTCCTGGTAAACCACAAAGGCAGTCTCACATCAGAGACAATTACCCCAATGGTGACTTACTATTGCAAGTACTTTATGTAAGTAATTCTGTACACTCCAATTGATGAATAATCCACTGTACTGTAGCAGGAATTATGTATCCAAATGAACTAATGAGAAAATTCATGTTAACATTTCACATGTCAAGCTATCTATCTAATCTATGTAATATCTTTAAATGAGCAATTCTTGTATATATATATATATATATGTGTTCTGCTCATCTTAGGAACGGCTCTAACAATTCTGACCAAATTTTGTATTCAGAAAAGGTTTTGCTTTTATAGTTTATCTATAAAGGTGACATTCCTGAAAAAATGTGATTTTACATAAAAAATAACATTTTTTATTCCCTCTTCTACAGAGCAATTCTTGTGTATATATTCCCTGCATCTCAGAAACGGCTCTAAAGATTTGGTTAAAATTTTGTAAGATTATGCTTTTTAAATTTACCTGTATATGTAGGTGTCTTTCTTGAAAAAAAAGTGATTTTACACAAAAAATAACATTTTTTATTCCTTCTTATACATAGCAATTCTTGCATATATTATGTCTCTCAGAAACAGTTCTAAATATTTTGATCAAATTTTGTGTTCAGATAAGGTTGTGCTTCTTAATTAAGGAAAAATTGAAGCTAATAATAGATAATTGGCCTTAGGGGTCTCCATCTAGGGGATATGTGAATAGCGACCACAAGGTACCCAAGCTGAGCAGAACATTACTTCCACTCACTGGTGTTTTGCTCCTCACTGTAACTTTTCTATCTGACCTTACCTTGGTCATCTCTTGTTCTCTTCTGACCCCAATGCTATTAGGGTTCCCGAGGGCTAGGGAGTCTTTATTTTTCCAGCCTCTCCATTTCTCTAATTTCTCTATAAAATCTTAACCCCAACATGCTGACCTTTCATGGCATGTAACTTGGTAATCAGAGGATATGGTCGGTGAATTTATTTTGATAACTCTTCCGGTCAGGTCGGTGAGACCCGTAAACCAATGACAGGTGTGGTCCTCCAGACATTCTGGGGGTTGTGAAAGAGCGATGTGACCGCCAAAACATAAAAATATGGTGCTCTCTATAAAACAGTTACTATTACTGCTATTGCTCTCTTCAATATCATTGTGAAAAATATTGGAGAGCAAGAGGATTAATGACTTCATTGTCAGAAATCCAGCATTAGCTAACAACAACTTCATGTCCCAGGATTAAATAACCTTCAGATGGTAATTATTATTTATTTATGCCAACAAACTTACTGTTGGTGTTTTTAAACACACAAGCTGTGTGTGGGCAATGTTTGAGAGGTAGAACTGGAACTTAAAAATTCAATGCCACAACTGGGTAATTACCATTGGGGTAATTGTCTCTGGTGTGAGACTGCCTTTGTGGTTTACCAGGAGAAGTACAAACTGGTTGGAGAATTCAATGTCATTCTGGCAGGTTGTCACAGTAGCTTAATGGTTAGAGCACCCACCTGGTAAGTGGAGGGTCTGTGGTTCAAATCCCAGCTGTGGCATTGAATTTTTAAGTTCCAGTTCTACCTCTCAAAACATTAATTTAGTTTTCTTTCTTCTTTCATTTTTCCACAAGTTTAAATTTTACAGCTTTGGGTATACTTTTCTCAGAAACTGCTTAAGTTAGAGGGCTGAAATTTTTTGCAATGTTACAAATCATCTAGTTTAACAGTGTGAGCAGAAGAATTAATTTTTTCTGCAATATGTTGAACTTTTAGAAATTAAATATAATGTATTTTAAATGGAATAAAATTTTTTCTATACACAATATTTTGAGCTTATATTTCACTGGATAAAAAAACTAATGCACTCATATTGTTCATCACTAAGTACTTTATGTCTCCTAAAAAATTGGACGATCTGTAAACAAAATTGTGGCAAGTATGTGTCCCTAACTAATAACGTGGGTTCTTAAAATTTCATTTATAGATTTGACTTAAAAAGCCTATTGACAAAAATTGTGAAGCAATCTCACATCAGAGACAATTACCCCAATGGCAACTTACTATTATAAGTATTTTATGTTCCAGGATTAAATAACCTTCAGATGGTAATTATAATTTATTTATGCCAACAGTATATTTGTTGACAAAAATAAATAATAATTAACATTGTATTACTTTAAATTTTATATCTTCAGGGAAAAGACAATGAAGTTATTTTCATTTATATGTAAAATTACATTTTCACATGGAAAGGGATCTCATCATGCAGAACGTTCAGCCAAAACACTATTTCACTATTTACAACTCGCAGGAGGAAGTGCGGCAGTTAAGGCTGAGGATGGAGACAGTGGCCTTTGAAACATGTTCCAGTAATATCTGGTGTAAAAAGAAGTTAGAGTAATAAAAATGCCAAATTTTACAAATAATTGCATTATTTATTTGTGAAAATTCCTATATGACCAAATACTTATGTGAGTATAAAACTGATGATGATAATGAAGTATTTGCTTCAACTTACTTGTTATTTAAAACAGTACTGTTTTGGAGAGCGTCCTCTCAATCTTCAGCTGGTTGGTTGACTGATTCAATATCAAGTAACTACCTCCCCCTTCCCTCGTTGCCTAGCCTGCTGCTCTTCTATTGGTCAGTCGTAAGACATTGTCAAAATTCATTAACCAATCTCTATCCTTTATAGTATAAATGTTTTCCCACACTGTTAATCCCCAATAATTTTTACTGGTTTTAAAAGCTTGATATCTTGGCTAATATTATGGTTGCATGAGCAAAAGTGATAAGCTATAACTGATTCATCTTTCTCTTTGTATTTAATATTTCCGATGTGTTCTTTCATTCTGGTTCCCAAATTTCTCTGTTTTACCGATATATATGTTATGGCAATCTTCACAGTTTGACATGTTAGATTCCTGATAATTTAATACTTGGGGTGGTGTTTTTTAGAGGGTAATTGAGAAAATTTCTCACACTATACTTCTTTTACGGAGTCAGTTTATATTATAATCCTTAAAAATGTTGTTGAACCTGTTGAACATTTTAAGATGATATGTGAGTTTACAGTATCTTTATTGGGTATCACTAGTTTTTAATTTGCTGGCATCCTTAATAGTTTTCCATCTTCTATGTTTTAATGATTATCTTGTTATGTTATGTTTTATATACTCCAGTTGTTTATTGTATTTTCTATTTGTTAATGGGATATTGGTCAATCTGTGAATTAAGCTGTTTTTAAATTAATTTAAAAGATGAGTCAATTAATAACAATGTTTTTAAATGTTGACATAGTTTATAATTAAGTTTACTTACATGAGTCTCTGTACATGTTACTCATACTCAACCATCTGCCCCTGCTAAGACCTTTCTGACATAGCTATACTCTATCCTTTTCCTTTAAATATGTATGTACATGAGAAAATGGTACTGCATAGAGCACCTGCTACTGTAAATCATTTGCAAGTTTGATGACCTTTAAACACTTGGACATAAGGAAGCTGTATGGCATTTCATTTACATGCAATGTTATTGAGTAACTTACTAATAGATTAAAATAGAAGACACTAGAACATAATAGACCCAAGTTTTCTGCCACAAGAGCAATTGAAAATGTAGCAGATTGTGTCTGTGAATAGTCCCTTACCCTTAGGTAAAAATTCTAAATCCTACAGTTTTTAAGTGATTTTTTTCCAAACTTTTGTCACTTGCTGCTCTATAATAATTAATGTTATGGTTTAAATTTCATGCAGATATCTTTAATGGTTTTGAAGAAAAAATATTTAATTACTTTTATATCTAAAGAGTTTCACACGATGCAAAAATTATTATTTTTAAAAAATAAAAATATAAATACATTACTTGAATACTTATGAAGAAAATTGGCATATAGAATATTTGTTACTCTTCTAGTTGTTTCACAAAAAAATCTTAAAAATGTATGTACCATTTTTTCACAATTTATGCTAATTATTCAAATGAATCATATATCTTGGGTAATTTAAAAGTGTAATAAAAGCCATATGCCAATTTGTTTTGGTTATGCTTGAGTCTTCACTGAAAAATTGAATAAGATTGGTTACAAGCTGCATCATGTGGAAATTTTTTAGCATGCAAAAGTGTAAGAAAGTTTGAAGTTGAGAAAACGAATGTTTTAAGCTTCACTATTTGCTATAAGTTCTTGAAATATTTACAACCAACATGCTTCTTGATGCTTCCATCATATTGTCAGTGCTCTTGTTTATAACAGTTACCATCAACTATTTTCTAATATCTTTAAACAAGCAATTCTTGCATATAAATATATTTTGCATATCTCGGAAACAACTCTAACAATTTTGATCAAATTTTGTATTCAAATAAGGTTTTGTTTTCCAAGTTTATCTATGTACGTGTCTTTCCACATCTTCCACTTAACCTACTGAGATTTGAAAATTCTTCAATACCCAGATTTGTATCAAATTTTAAGTTTTTCTGATGTATAGATTTAATTATTTTAATTGTTTAATAAAATAAATTCAGTTATGTCAAAATAGCTAATCATTTCCTCTGAAACATTTTAATACAGATATTACGGGTCTATACAGAAAAGTACTTATGGGAAATATTCTGTCATGTTTTATGGCTAGCAAATATACTGGATGTCCCAAAGAACACCGACAGGGCTTAGTATGTTTTGTGGGATGGAGAACTGATCGGTTTTCAAAAAGGAACCCCTTTCTGTCCAGAAATGCATTGTTTGGACACTGGATAGCATCGAAGTGTGAGAATGAACGGTTGTGACATTTTGTTAACATTCGTTTTGGTATCTTAATATGGAAGGTATACAACCCTTTAGCCATCTGTGTACTGAGATGAACGACCTGAGCAGAATAACATTCCTGCGCATGCTCTAAATTTCTTCACAGAGTCCTTGGTGCACATCCTACAGCCTTACTTGTATAGTTTCCAGTACAATAACGTTTTAACAGCAACATGTACAAGTACACAGCCAACATGAGCTCCAGCACACTTTGATGCCTTTAATGACTTCATTGTCAGAAATCCAGCATTAGCTAACAACAACAATTTGCATTTTCTTGCTTTATTCTGAAATAAAGGTTAAACATGTCCTTGTATCCATAGATAATGTGAATAGTTGTGACAACAATCACAGGGTCCTTCTAATATAAACAGAAAGGAATACATAGCTATGCCACACAGCTAATAGTATGTTATGGTGTGCAACACTCACCAGCAAATAAATGAACTTAATGTGATGACTGTGTTTTGACCATCTATTTAAAGACACAAACTTACTACCATGTTGCAGTCAACTCTCTGAAATTCCCTCATGGGTTCCTGTCTAGGGGATATGTGGATGGCGACCACAAAGTACCCAAGCTGAGCAGAACATTACTTCCACTTATTGGTGTTTTGCTCCTCACTGTAGCCTTTCTATCTGACCTTATGACCTTACCTTGGTCATCTCTTGTTCTCTTCCGACCCTGATGCTATTAGGTACCAGGGGGCTAGAGCGTCTTTATATTTCCAACCTTCCCATTTCTCTAATTTCTCTATAACTTCTTAACCCTAACATGTTGACCTGTCATGGCATGTAATAAGCCCTGTGATTGGTAATAGAGGATATAGTTGGTGAATTTATTTTGATAACTCTCCTGGTCAGGTTGGTGAGACCGTAAACCAATGACAGGTGTGGTTCTCCAGACATTCTGGGGGTTGTGGGAGAGTGATGTAACTGCCAAAACATAAAAATATGGTGCTCTCTAAAAGGCAGTTACTATTACTGCTATTGTTCTCTGTATCTTAATATTGGAGAGCAAGAGGATTAATGACTTCATTGTCAGAAATTCAGCATTAGCTAACAATAATAACTTTTCATTCTAATACTTGAGAATATCGCAACATGATCTAACCATTTTTGCAATTTAGTTGTAGTGATGTCTGCAGTAACCTGTGTAACAGCACAAAGAGCAGTAGACTGTGCTTATTTTAATTTAATGGGCTTAAGATTTTAGCTACATTCAATATGCATTATTTACATTGTAGCCGCAAAATGAGAGAGGATGAGCTGCATTGAAATCACTAGCTCCTGTAGTTTCTAACTTATTCTGATATATGTTAGAGTCGAGAAAACTTTCTAACATGTGATGCATGATCTTTTCTAAGTTCAAAGTAAGTGGCATATTCTTTCAAAGTACAGCTTCACATTTGTTGGTGTAATATGTATTTATAATAGTTTATTTGGGTGACTGTTTGTTGGAAAACATTTTATTAACATAACTTAAGAAGTGCTTCTTGGGTTACCAGTTGTGTAATATCTATATATCTATGTAATATCTATATCATATTGAAGATCTGCAAAAGAAGAGGTTAAGTTATGTGTGCACATATAGATATTACATTACCTGAGAAGTGCTAATTAATAATCATCACCGTGAAACTTTCAATCTTGCAACCTAACTTAAGCTTTATAATTATTTGTTTATTTACTTACTGTACATGTAGCCATACTGCAGAATGCAACACAGCACATTCATCCTTTATCACTGAAAGCACTGCACCAAACCTTTTTTGTCACTAATTACACTAACTACAGTAGGTTTACTACAAAACTTGGCCAGAAGGTGCCCATCTCCTGGGCACGTACTGCACAACTTGGCTAGGAGTCACATGGCCCATCTCCCAGTCAGATATGTATGCACATCAAATCAAATCTTAAATCACATTAACAATTGTGAGAATAAATACAAAACATGTCTTATCATAGGAGATAAGAAATGTCATCCATCTGCATAAATACATCCACGACATCTGAGGAAAATTTCGTTCACTGCATCAGTTCAGCTTCCAAAATAGCATTAATTTCTCTCCTGATATTGTGTTTTAATTTTTTCTTGTGCAAGGCACATAGATTTTCTAGGTGACCATTCTAACCTTTCTCCGATGTTGCCTAATTTCTGTTCTGCAAGTACACGCCATTTTACCATTTTACCTTTGTTTTCCTATCATTAATTGATCCTGTCTCTGTGTTTATTTACAAGCAAACAAATGGTGTCTCTACTTGGAACATGCATGCCAGAAAATTTAGTTTCAAACTTATAGCTTCCCTGCAAGATGATGTAAGCACATATATACCATACATAAACACGCTTTGTTGTACTGTTTACTGCAATCGATTCATTTTGAAAACACTTCAAGCAAAACTTAACACTTCTAAACAATTCTAATGTTATTCTTGTGTGAACTGGACTGGAACAGCACTTAACACCTACCTAATAGAAGTACGACTGATGCACATTTGATGATTAGCATGCGCATGCAGGAAAAGGTAGTGACGGTCACTTAGGTCGTGCACATGATGGCCAAGTTTTGTAGTACACGTACTGTTGTATACATTGTCCCTAAATTATATTGACATGCAATGTACACTGAACACTAACTTGTTAACTATAACTAAGCTAGCTAAACCTAATTGTTACACCACAGGGTAGGCCTGCCTAATGTCTTCCATTACTCCTGGAAAGAGTCTGTTGAGTGTTCTTGGTGTCAGCTTGGTACAAATACAAATGCGGGCACCTAGGTATTCTCTTACTCATTGAGGTAAACTACAGATATGTCTTATTAATCAGACAAGCTATTTATAAAAGGTTAATTTATCTGCAAGAATATCTCCAAGTACATACAATAGTCTTATTATCCATAAGAATATCTCCAATTGCATACAAACTTCACTCCTCACACTACAATAAACCATTGTGCCAAACCTTATCAAAAATTTTTTTCTTAGTATCCAGAAACAATGGTTTGTTATTCAAGCTCAAACCGCATCTCTCGGACACCTATTTCCGCCTCCTACAGTCCTATTTGCATAATCGCACCTTTTCCGTAAAATATGACCATGCCTTCTCCAAGGCCCTTCCTATATCATCTGGTGTGCCGCAAGGAAGCGTACTAGGCCCTTTATTATATCTAGTATATACCTCCGATTTTCGTCATCCTCAACTCACCATCGCTCACTTTGCCGATGACGTGGCAGCCCTGAGTGTGGGCACTTGTGCTGTGACTGCTAGCCACCTTCAGGACTTCTGTAATCAAATTCAATCCTGGTGTCAACGTTGGAGGGTGACTATGAACGCTCATAAGTCCAGAGTTGTGAAGTTCACTTACAAAAAGAACGTGACCCATCATCCCCTTTACCTGAATGGGACGGAGATACCCACAGCGACTTCCATAAGATACCTTGGCCTTATCTTGGACAGCCGGCTAACATGGGGTCCCCATCTCTGTAGTCTAGTGCAGAGGATTCGTCACCGTATCCGCGAAGTCCATCATCTTGTGTCTGGTTCCTCGCCCTTGCCTTTGCGGTACAAGCGCCTGGTATATACTTCCCTAATTCAACCCATGTGGCAGTATAGCTGTGCCATTTGGGGTTCTGCAGCTCCATCGCAGATCCTGAGGATCCAGCGTACGCAGAATCGTTTTCTACGCCTCATGACAGGCGCTCCCTGGTACGTGCGCAACTCTACGCTGCATGCTGATATAGGTCTACCGGAGGTGATGTGTATCCTCCGCATCTGCTACAGAAGACTGCATCAATCCTGTCTGCGCCATGACAATCCTCTGCTCCGCCATATTTATCTTCCTCCTGAACCTCTACGATGAAGACTGAAGCGCCGTTGGCATTCTGATTTGCGAATGAACATCTAGTTCTATACAAATGCTTTTTCTGTAACTGTTTTTCCCTATTTCTGTGTTATATTGTTGGGACTATCGCTGGATGGCACCCCAATTACACGTTTCATGTTGTTCTGTGTATAGCTTAGCTCAACCATATTGTACCTAATTGTACAGAAGAGTTTCCTTTAATAAAAAAAAAAAAAAAAAAAAAAAAAAAAAAAAAAAAACCACTACAATAAATTCTACTCCACTAAACTGTGATTGTTGTTGTCCTTGTCATCATCAACAAGAAGTTTATTTTAGGCCATGTGACCTGTAACGATAAACCTAGCAAAGATGATTATGATTGTAAAGCATAAAACCTAAGAGAAAGCATGCACAGGATGTTTCAAAAGTGAGCAGTTGCTAATTGCTTCCAAATGATAGTACACAATTTTATGCAGATGTACAGGGATTTTTTTTTGAGGTTGGCTACGGTTGTTACAAAGAAGTATGTTGGCTGCTATGCAAGAAGCAATACAGCTAGTAGTCCATCTGCTTGCGCATGTGTACTGGTGAACCTTCAGACTTAGAACATTTCTTGTGTAACATGTTCAAAAGTATCTCTTTGTTCATCCTAAATGTTTAATTACTATGTCATTGCTGTTTACAAAAAAAAATCTTAATCTACAATGCTGACTTTGGCACAGTGGAAAAGGGATTTTAATGCATGCTGCAATATTCTAAACTTATCTTATCAGTCAATTCGTTGAGGTTTTCCTGGTTAAGTGCTGTAATATTCTAAACATATCTTATCTGTTCATTTCTTGAGGTTTTCTTGTGAAGTGCTAAAATAACAATCAATTTATGTTGTGTATGAATATATGGTGAAAATAAACTTACTAGTGATCCAGGAAGGCTATAATGATACATTCCTTTTATATCACCAAACTTTAAGCAATACTTGTCAAGATCAGCACTAGAATGTTCTGAATGAACCTGCACTAGAACACTTCTTTCAGCCTCTTCTCTTCTTTTCTTCATCATTTTACTGAATGGCATGGGATTAACAGATGCTGACCCTGTAACAAATTTTACAATGTTTGGCATTTCAATTCACTTGCAAAAGGATTCTTTATAGTAGGTTTAAGTTTCTTATTACTAATGGAACTTTCATAAGCTGTAAGGCACATATTGCACAACTACAAGATATACACATAATTTAGATTAAAAAGATTGTACCTAGAAAAAGAACATCAACTGAAAATGCTACATACATGCTAACTACTGAAGTAGTAACAGCACCTTTGATAAAAGAAGAACTACCATTAGGAATATTTTGTGACTTAGCTAAGGCATTTGACAGCATAGATCACAACCTCATGCTGCAAAAGTTCCATAAATTGGTGCAGATCTTATTTAACAAACAGAATCCAGAAAACCAGGATATATTGACTCAGAAACAGATATTATTATTAAAGGTGTCCCATAAGGTTCTACTCTCAGGACTTTGCTGTTTTTAATATTTATAAATGACTTGCCATATAATGTTAGCAAAGAATCAATAACAGTGCTCTTTGCAGTTGACACTAGTGTGCTTATATCTGAAAAGCGGCATCAGCAATTAAAAGATTCTATCAATAAAGAATTTGAACAGCTCAACATTTGGTTTGAAGCAAATAAGCTATGAATAATCATAAGCTTTCATGGAAGGAGTTAGAATAATGAGTAGTGGACAAGGCTTGGCCTCTCCAATGTTGCTGGTTGGCTGGCATACATTTTGTATGCAGATATCTGTTTAGCGTGTTCAAGTATTGGAGTGAGTGAGTGATTAGGGTTTAAGGGCCCATCGACAGCTAGGTCATTAGAGCCCCTTCAAGTATTGGAAGACAGGTTTTGTACAGTTTGAGGGCTTTTTCCTTCTCGTTGAATTGTTCGAGTGTTTGTAGATTTCCATTGCTTTGCATTGTAGTCTGGCATGATAGTGTTGTATTGAAGACTACAATAGAAATAATAATAGAAACTGAAATCTGTAAACACCCAAACAGTTTCAACAAAAAAGAAGAAGCCCTCAAACTGAACAAAACTGGGTTTCCAATAAAAGCAACATTGGAGAGCCCAGTCAATCATTGAGGCCAAGCCCTGCCCACCACACTCATCTATGAATACTGCTGCATTTACAATGGTCACGGCCAATGAATCAGCTGTGGCTAAATTTTCGTCAAGAAGATTGGAACCACGCCACTGATGTTGTTCACTGCAGATGTGGACAAAAAGCCAGACATCCAAATTCCAGCAGACCATGGCTTATCAGCCTGGAAGGATCCACTATTCATTATTCAAATAAGCTATGATTAAACTATGATAAACTTTAATTTAAAACAAAGCATAAGCAAATAAATGAATTAATGATTGGATACAACAATTAAGTGAAGTATCTGATACAACATTTCTGGAGCTCCAGATAAATGAAGAGCTCTGCTGAAGCAAACAAATAAAAATAATGCTACCAAAATTTAGTTCCGCTTGCTTGGCATTAAGAAGTTTATGCTTAACAAGAAAGAATACTTTAAGAGCAGCATATTTTGCCTACTTTCACTCCCTAATGAGATAAAGGACTATCTTCTGGGGTAAGTCAGCACACAACAATCAAGTGTTTACATTACTAAACAGGACTATAAGTATTATTTGTGGTGTCGGGTCCCATTGTTCCTGTAGGCCATCATTTAAAACCCAAAAAATTCTAACTCTTGCAGGTGAATACAGATGTTCTCTGTTGAACTATCTCACAGATAATTATAACTTCACAACAAACCTTGTTGTGCACAACCATGAGGCATACACACTCCTATATACTGTAAAGGAATTCTTTAACGTCTCATCAACAGGTAAAAATTCACTACATAGGGTAGTACATACACTGTTGTAATGCATTAAGTGGTGGTGGATCATAAAATGTCATAATGCAAGATAGAGCAAAAAATGAGTATTATTGGTGGTAAGTATATTATTAGTCATGCATGTTCCAGATTGTATATATTCAAAGTCCCCGAGTTCTGTTTGAGGTGGGACCTAACGAACAAATTAAGTAGCATTACAGGAACCATATGCTATAATCCCTAACACTGAATAAGTTAGTATGTGGGTCTTCCAAGTCTTATTTTTATGACCGATAAGTTTTATCTAGTCTAACCTTAACCTTTGTGCCAATGGGAATGTTCACCATCGAAAACTCCTTACCATTCTCTTTCACGTGTCGTGTTGATTGTGCCACGGCTGGCACTAAGTTAAATTTCGAAAATAGTTTACCCACTTGAGACCGCATTCCTAGATTACACCAATGGCCTAGCAAGTGGTGTGTTCCATTCTTACTACATAACAACCGCGACATTTTAGTATTTACTAATGCTTCTCCATCAATGTTACTATGCCTCAGCTATTCATTATCATTGTTACAAGTCTCATTAGTTTCAAATACCATACTTATTTTTGTATTTCATTTCAATGAGGCTTCTTTACTATTGCTTTTGCTTACGTCAGTCAGAACTACCAATGACCCAACATGTATTGCGGAGTAAAAATGCTTGGAAATTCGTCAAGCAATGGGCAATTTTATTTTTATTTTGAATAATAGCAATAAATCATCTAGTTATGCAGTTTGAACGCTATTGAATTGATGTAAGCTATTATGTTTTGGTGCAAGCTCTAGGAAAATATTCCTAAGTACTGGTCTGTGGTACTGGTAGCAATGCAAAAATATCGCGTAATATCCAGCAGACGAAAAAACAAAAGACAGTGTAAATGCGTGATGCGTTGAACATTCTGTGGGTTGTAAAATATTAGTAAAAGCTGACAATAAAAGTAAAGATAAACGGTTAAAATGAGGTGTAAGGAGCAACTAAGTAAACATTGTTGGCATTAACAAAGTTTACAAATGTTTTAAAATTAACGGAATTCGGAGAACTTGTGAGATCTGCTGAAATAATTGCAGGTAAATAAGGGCGGTCACGTAAGTATGCTTGTTTTGGAGTTTTGAAATGTATACGCTGGGAACAAAGCTGGTAACAAAGTAATTTTCTTTACTGTAGTTTCGTTTACCACTTTTGTACAAATAATTCAGGTAATTTAAGATGTCGCTTCGTTAACTCAAATAATAGGACATGTATTGGATGAGTGCAAAACTGTCTCATAAATATCCCAGCTAGTAATCTAAGTGGAGTGTCATTGTGCTGATTTGAGAGATGTAACAACACTAGTTGAAATTATAAGTGCAATCCAGATATCTAATTAAGCCAGTCACCAACATGACAACCATAAATTACAGAATGTATTGTATAATTGGCAACTGCATAGTATTAATGATCACAGTTCTCAACAAACTTTGATGACTTTGGCCAATCCCTTTTCAATGCTGCATACGCTGTTAGTTGCTAGAATGTGCAGGTATATGAAATAGGCTATTACTTTGGAAAAGCTTGTAGATTTAAATTTAAATATTGTGTTTGTTAATGATTGTGTCAATTGGCGGGATCATATTAGCACTGCCAGACTGCTGGAATTATTTTGCAGTTCTTTTACATAACCGTAAATTTACTAAATTAGTATGCTATGCATATTTTAACTCATATTATAGAATATTATTTTGAGGCAATTCAGTAATGAGAAAATGAATATTTCCTCATGCAAAAGGAGGTTATAAGAATTATTGGTAATAGAGGAATTGTAGGTCTGTGCACCTCACTTCACATTTCCCTTCCTTGCAGCCTCCCACCACACTTCAGTACAGTAACGCTGACTGCCCCCTCTCCTTACAACCTCCCACTGTGACCATCCTCTGGAATGACATGGTTGGCCCCACTATCTTTGATCTTCAGCAGCCAATCTATATAATTTTTAAAATGATTAAATATGATTTTATGTAATTACATATTCAGTAATAAACTTAATGCAACTGACTGTTTCAAATTCTAAGGCACTTTTTTTTATTTTTTTATTTTTTTTATTTTTTTATTTTTATTGAGATCGATCAGCAATAATGCTTTTACAGATCTGTGAGAATAACATAAAATAAAGAACATTATAAAGTTGTTAAGGTTGGCTACATCAATGTAGCTCCTCGAACATAATTTGTCTCATAAAGGAGGAAGTAATATAATAGATCACATATACAAGGCAAATGTGTAGGAGAACATTTTAAACATTTTGTGAAGGAGAAAAAAAAACAACTAAAGGTCGGAGTCTTCTGAGCTTGAGGTCGAACTGAGCAGGATATCTTGAGGCAAGCGTTTACGAAGGCGTGTTGGCCGGTTAAGGCACTTGAGAACAAGTCTAGAAAGGAAAAGTTTAACGAATCATTACTGTGTGCATCAAACTCCCACAATATAGCTTTGAATTTAATAGTAATGTATGAGATGATGACAGTGCATGAGAAGCACAATAATGAAACTTACAATTTTGTTTCTTTCTTGCTTTGTAACAAAAATGTATAACTCCGCAGTAATATTAAAATATGTGAAGTACATAGTACGTGTGAAATATGTATTATACTTCAAAATATGTAATTTAAAACTTTGAAACCAGAGTCTTAAGTTCAATTTGCTGACGTTTTAGCTTTTATTATAACTGCATATATAGAAACAGAATATGTAATTACATAAAATTATATTTAACCATATGAAAACTATATGAATTGGATATAGAAGAACTAAGATAGTGAGGGCAACTACCTCATTTCAGAGGGCGGTCATACGTTACTGTACTGAGGTGTGGTGGGAGATTGCAAGGAGGGGAAATGTTTAGTGAGGTGCAGGGACCATACAATTCCTCTATTACTGAATTATTTCCAACACCCATAGCAGATGCTTTCCAAAGATCCTTTTAGAAGTCTTATCCTGCATGTATAGGGTTATACTCACGTTATAGTTTGACAGCAATCATACAAAGCAAACATAAAATACACTGCAATCTTTTGAAGTTGGTAACATTTCACATATAAAGTAAAAGTAAAATATTTAATACAAAGAAGTAATAACAGTCATAATAATTGGGTAACTCACATTACAACTCTTGGGCAAGATTTACAATATACATTATGATCCTAAAGTAAGAACAAATTAGAAACTAAAAACTTCACTTACCTTAGTAATGTTTACTAAGATAAGTGAAGTTTTTAGTTTCTAATGTGTTCTTACTTGTAGAAGAAATTAGAACAATTAGTAATCTTAGTAATGTTTACTAAGATAATTTGCCGACAACATTACTAAGATAAGTGAAGTTTTTAGTTTCTAATTTGCTCTTTAGAATCCTGTTGCTTCACTGTTAATAGCTTCAATTTCTTTAATTAACACACTATGATATTACAAATTTCTGCTTTGCTAAGCAGTTAATGAATTTGACTTTCAACTGCATTATTAACAAGATGGTAACATACAAGAAAAAACATCAAAACTAGTTTTTACAAATAGGATTGTTTATGAAATTATAATATTCATGGTAACTCACGTTACAAGTAAGTAACTCATGTTACTTACTTCCATTAAAACATGAAGAGTCCTCAATTATTTACAATAGTTGGATTTATTATTGTTACACACGCTCCTTTGTACAAAATATTTCATCTTTAATTTGAGGCCACTTCCAAAACTTGCCATTCCTAGCCATTACATTAACTTTGAACTCCTCACCAACAATTTCAGTTATAATTTCTGGAAAAATATGTTCATCATACTTGACTTATACCCAGTCACCAACTTTCAAACCTTTTTCATTTTTCTGCAAGTCTTGACCATATTTTGCTTGTTTTAAATGTTTGGTTGTTGCACACCCAATGACAGTTTAGCGTATTTTGTTGTGTTTTTTGTGAGGAGGCTTCATTTTCAGGGTCTGCAATATATATATTTGGGGTTTTGGGAATCTGAGGGTTTACAAGTTTAAAGGATCACACATATGAATAATATCAGTACATTTTGAATTGGAAACACCACGTTATGAAGAACTCTGCAAGTCACCTCTCATACACACGCCCATCACCACTGTAATTAATTGAAGTCTTGTTCAATTCCCATGTAGAGCATTGTGTGATGTGTCATCGTCAATAGTTGTAAAATTGAATGTGAAAATCGTTCTAGTCCATGTGGCTGCAAAGAAACTTTAATGTATCAATTTCATGAACCGTTCTTGTCGAGCACTTCTAATGGACTGACGGACAGACTCGCTTCGTCTTCACCAGCCTGACTCTCGTCTTCTCATTCATCCTTTCCTAAAGCACTGTGATTTCATTGGCTATTGATTTGAATTTAGAGTATGAATACTATTCGTTGCGTTGGCCTACCCAAATGCTGAACGGCGTCATTTCTAGCAGTCAAAATTTATAATTTTTACAAACTTTGCAGTATTCTTTGCATAACCATGTCATCATTTATTGAATTTCTTTTAAATTGAAAATAACACAACACAGTATCATTCTCAATGTTTATACAGTGCATGCTTGCAATGCCCACTACAATTTTAGAATCTTTAATTAATGAATTTACCTTTAAGGTTTTGTTTCTTTCATAAATTTCTTTATCAGTAATTTCAGTTACTTTTACTTTAGATTCTCAATCTGTATCCTTGACAAATTCTGATGCATTTAACACCAAACATTTTCTCCTTTAAGGCTAGAGATTTCTTCCGGGCTTAAAAGCCGTGGTCTGCTGGAGTTTTGAGGTCCAGACGCTTCGTCCACACCTGTGGTGGACATCATTGGTGGCGTAGTCTGAGTCTTCTTGGTGAAGGTTCAGTTACAACAGAATCGTTTATGACTGGAGGTGCGGTATTTATATGTGGGTCACTCACAGGGGATTGGCTGGACTTGAGCAGGAGGTATGTGCTAGATGGGCAGGTCGTTCTGATTGCTGATTGGTTTACATGATTTTTTTTGGGTGGTACATAGGTATCACCCGACGCAGCATCAACACCCGAGTTACAGAACACAAGAGGTGCTGCCGGCTGGGACATACAGACAAGTCAGCAGTCGCAGAACATGCTATATGGGTCGAACACATAATTCAGTATAAGGAGACTACTGTTCTTTCATCTATGCCATACTACCATGCCAGACTACAACGTGAAGCCATAGAAATTTACAAACACCCCAATAATTTTAACAGGAAGGAAGAAACTCTAAAATTAAACAAAACCTGGCATCCGATACTCGAATATAAAAAAGAAGCACTAATGCAGAAAAATCATGTAAACCAATCAGTAATCAGAACGGCCTTCCCATCTAATACTTACCTCCCGCTCAAGCCCAGCCAATCCCCTGTGGGTGGCCCACATATAAATACAGCACCTCCAGTCATAAACGATTCTGTTGTAACTGAACCTTCACTGAGAAGACTCAGACTACTCCACCGGTGATGTCCACCGCAGGTGTGGACGAAACATCTAAACCTCATAACTCCAGCAGACCACGGCTTTTAAGCCCAGAAGAGATCTCTAGCCTTAATTCTAACTCCGGCCGTGTAAGCTTCCGACTACATTTTCTCCATTTTTTACTGCTTCCCATACCTGTCACTTTACAGAACCAACAATTCCATCAACAGGTCCATTACCATGCGAGGTGGCAAAGTAATTCCATATGATCTTTTTGCCATGTTTCTTTTCTAGAATTTTGATGGACTCTGCAATGTATTTATTTTTAAACTGTATACCTCTAGAATAGATTTTAGTGACAACTCTTCTAGTAATCTGTCCATATAAGCAACAATAATGTTGTTGATATGATCTGTATTATCAGATACTAGAACATAAGGATAAATATCTTCTAAATGCCAAATGACAGCAGTAAAAAGGCTTATCTGATGTTGCAGCCAGTGTGCATTTTAAATTTCATCATTCATCACGCAGGTATAATTCTCCAAAAAAATCAACCTTTACTAAAGCCATATCTTGTTGAGATAAATTTTAGCTTTTTCTTCTTGGTAAGCTTTTGCTTGTTCCCTCATGATATAGCAGTGCTGCAAAAACTGGGGCCCAATTGCATATATAAATGCAATTAAATCTTCACTGGTTCCTTCTTCTTGAACTTTTGAAAGCCTTCCATCTCTTTGCTTCCATCACATGATCTCTACATTTTTCCTCCAACATTGATATCATTATACTTTTACATTTGTCACATTTCCCCATCCAACAGTTTTCTGCAGCATTGGTGGCGCCGTGGCTGAGCGGTTAGCATGCTCGCCTACCACCTAGGCGGCCTGGGTTCGATCCCAGGGACCCGCATGTGGTATTCATGGTGGACGAAGCGGCATCAGGGCAGGTTTTCTCCGGGTGCTCCGGTTCCCTCCGCCATCTCATTCCACCGCTGCTCCATCTTCATTCCGCCTGCAGTGCCGTAGTAGTAAAAACGGGCGTTAAACACTACAACAACAACTCTGCAGCATTAGTACATGTAAAGGACTCAGGCAAACTAGTTGTATATTCAGGAAATTCTGTTGTTGTTAGCTAATGCTGGATTTCTGACAATGAAGTCATTAATCCTCTTGCTCTCCAATATTTTTCACCGATGGATGGGGCACTAGAAGTGGCCGGGCATATTTGAAGGTGGTCTCGATCCATTTCCTCTTGCAGATCACATAGAGGACAGAGTGGTGAAGAATATATCCCAATTCTGTTTAAATGTTTTGCCAGACAATCATGTCCTGTAATCAACCTGAAGGTTGCAACTGCTGTTTTTCGAGGATACTCAGGAATCACTGTTTGAATGTTTGGTAGTTCCCATCTTTTATTCTTTGATTTTTCATAGTAATATTTTGCAATAATTTTTTTGAATTCAGAGTTGACTAATCTTTTAGCTGCATAAAATGGTAAATTAACTATAGATTTTTGTACACCGCTGGTACCCTTTTTTGCAAGAAAATCAGCTTTCTCATTACCACTCAGTCCACAGTGAGCCGGTATCCATTGGAAGACTAGGTGTTTTTGAAGTGCTGTTAGATGGCTAAGCATCTTCCAACATTCTATAATAGTTTGGTTTTTTGGTGACAACTTGGAAGTAATTGCTATAATTGCTGCCCTGGAATCTGAGAGAATAACTGCTTGCTGAAAATGTGAAATTCTGTACAAAAGATTTTGTAGGGCCATGCGAATTGCTTCAATTTCTCCATCAAAGTTAGTAGTTCCATAACTTAAAGATTTGTAATAGGAAAAGAGGTGACACGTGACTCCAGCACCTGCTCCATCTTTGTTTGATATAAATGATCCATCAGTATAAATATGGAGCCACTCATATTCTGGAAATCTAGTATGGATTGTCTCTAATGCCAATAATTTTAGAACACTAGTTGGAGTATCACTTTTTTTAACTTCTTCTGTCAGGTGTAAATAATATGTTATGTCTAATGTATGTGTTGGATTGACTTTAGATATGAAGTTTTCCTTTGAATTAGGAAGGTGTACATCCTTCTTGATGTCTTAAATTTTGGAAAGAAAGCTCTCCTGAGTCTTTAGTGTATGTGTAAAATTTCTCTTGTGCCATGTATTGAATGGGAGTCTGAGCAACTTTTCGTGTTGAATGAGAGCCGCTTTTTCCATTTCATATTCAATGGGGTATTGGTTGGTTAGTATTTCCATAGCTGCTATTGGTGTGGTTTTGATAGCACCTGTAATTAATCTCAGACTTTGGTTTTGAAAGATTTGAATTTTTTTTGTGTTTGCTGTTACAAGAACTTCGCTGCGGTAAGTAAACAATGGTTTTATATATATATTATATGTTGTGTTAAGCGTTGCTCTGGAACATCCCCACTTCATTCCTGTTAAACGTTTTAACAGTGAAAGGCGCCTCTCTGCTCTTTGTATTACATTTTCTATTTGTTTGGTCCATGTAAGTTTGGTATCAAATGTAACTCCTAAATACTTTGCTTCCTTTGTTTCTGGTAATTGTTGACCGTCAAAATTTAGTTTTATTTTTAGTGGTTTTTTTCTTAGTGAAAAGATTTGGTAGTTTGATTTTGTTGTATTAACAGTCATTAAATTTTCTTTGGTCCACCTCTGTAAGTTGGTTAAGGATTGTTGCATGGTTTTTTTCAGGAAATTCTGATACCATCTTATGCTATGCATTTATTGCACTGATGAAATTTTTGTGATAACTACATAGGCACACATTATGTGGAAGTTTGCTACTTAACATCACATGTTTTGGTCGAAGTTCAGCAAACTTACTCTTTCCAATCACATATCCATTCTCATTGCAAAGAAGTGCATAAGCTTCTGTTACTGGAATCATTAGATGCTGAAGTTCAAGTTTAACTTCTCCTTCTGTGCTTCTTATTGATAAAACATCCTTCCTCCCAGGGGCTTGTGACTTATATCATCCCTAAAATAAAGTTCAGATATAGCTTTTACTGAGGTAGGACTAAGAGCAGAAACTGCATACTTTGTTTTACTTTAATATGTTCAAGTTTTTCAGCATATTAATTTCTAATAGCTGCACATTGTTTTCTTGGAGATTTAGGCAATGCTTGTCTTACTCTGGCTGCAACTTTTTCTAAACTTGCAGAAGATTTAAATGCTAATACGTGTTCTTGTGTTGACTGTTTAGGAGTTGTTAGATTCTGTTCTTTTTCCTGTTTAAGTCTTCTATATTTAGAAACCCTATCTTTAACTTCAGCTTTTCTTATACTGTGAAGTTTATTTCTGATATGGTAATGCCTTCTCTTTTTCTTGCTGTATTTTCCTGCTTCCCTTAACAATTTCTCTATGCCTTTTCTTATCATACCTTCCTTCTTCCTTTAATTTCTGCTTTCCCCTCCTCATTTTTTTTCCACTGGTGTTAGGGCATCTACAGAAAAAAAATCCATGAAAATACCAGCAAGAAAACTGCACAAAAATGTGTGTAAAGTAATAAACACTCTATATATTCATCCAATTTATGGCTTATTATTACAATTTTTTAATATAAATTTGCATAATCAGGATATGAAGTTGTCTTTATGTAGTCTGTGTTTTAAAAGTCATATTGGTAACTCATGTTACAAGACACAATGATCCTATTTTATAGTTTATGTTTATTAAGAAAATTCTTGTAACATATATTTCATTTAGTCACACAGGCAGCATGGAAAATATAGTGGTTTTCCTATTGTTGGTAAAAGAGTAATTTAAAAAATATGCTAATTTGGTAACTCACTTTACACAGAAAACATTAATTTGAAATGTACATAAATGAAGGGTCAAATTCTAAATGGTACTTTAAAACTCTCCCATAACATTTGCAGGACATATGAAACTTTAATTTTAACCTAATAAAGGAAAAGATTTTATGTATAAAACATTTTATCTTACCTTGGAATCTGAGTAAAATTCTTCTCTGAAATTTTTCTTTAAGTTGCCTCAAAGAAAACAGCAGCTGTATGCACATGTCACAAATTGGAGTGGAAAAAACAGTGCTGACATTACACAGCAATAAATCAACAATAACACAAGACAAAAAGAAACTTCCCTTTGTGGAGTTCATTTTTTTTCAATTCATATCCATGCTTTCATGGAATTACCCTATATATTTGTGATCCTAAAATTCTTTATATGCAATCAAGCCACATTTATAACAAATGAAATTCATGAGATAAACCAAAGAATAACATCATCCCAGTGTAAAACTTTTGCTTCCAGAAAGGTGTATCTTATGAAACCATAAAATTTGCAATGCTCTTCCTAATGATTTAAGGGAAAAGTTAACAATTTCAGGCTTTTAAAATTGCTGCTAATGAGTACCTATGCTCAAAATCATTTTATTCTTGTTCATTATTCAAATCAAATGTTTGTGTACATATGCACTATACTATACATATCCTTGACACGTTCGATGCTCGTGGGCCCTTAGGGCTATTAGTGAGCTCCCTGAATGGAATCCAATCTAATCTACTGACATGGGGCTTTGGCTTTTAAGCACTCTGAAAAAGAAATGTGTGGGTTGGGTTTAAAGCTGCAACCTTGGTATCAGTAGGCCAGTGCCTAACCAACTGAGCTACCCAGACCGACAGCTTGTAGATTTCTTTATAAGCAGACATTACTCTCAAGGTTAAACAGACATACCTAGTAAGTTATTTGGAATAGTGCAACAGTTTCCTTCTTTACTTTCTTTTCCTCAGAGAGGTACAAAGTATACACTTAAATAAGCATTAGAGGTTCTTCAATCCACAAATGTGGAATTATAAGTTGGTTACCTACATCAGAAGTAGGGTTTTTAGATTGGATTTGATCAAATCTAAACCCATAGACTTGGTTTGCAATAATAACCTAAAATTAAACAATTTTTCTGTAGAAGTAAAAGAAGCTGAAATAAAAAGTGAATGGGAGTACTGAGCTAGCAACGAGAGAGTGCAGACTTGCCGAGATTGCTCCCGTGAGTTAGAGGAAGAAGGATGCAAAGGACATGGCCGGCAAAGATACTGTAACAAATGAGAAAACACCAGTTACTGCTAATCACACTTTATTGCCTTCTAATCAGTTAGCATAGTGCTAATGTTACTCTTAGATCACTTTTGCACAAACTCAGAGCAAAAGAACAACCGTCAAATTGAATCACAATAAAGAACTGTCGGATTACAACTCGTACTGAGCTTAGCATGATTCACAGGTACCGTCCGAATGCTTCGTAAACGTGTTGCCCAGAGACGAAGCTGTTCCAGTTGTTTATTTAATAGCTCAATCAGTCATGCCTGCCAACCACTCACCTTGTTACATTTTGGATTATTTCTTAAATACCAGTACTTTATTTGGAGCTTTAAGTTTCGGTAAAAGCAAGACATTATAGTAAAAGATAGGCTGCTCCAGATGTTTCTATGAGTACACAAATGAAAAACTAAGCAGTCATTTCAAAATTAAATACATACTACAATTCTTCAAAATGGCTAATTGCATGTAAATCGAAAGATACATTATTTTGCTGGTGATGTATTCTTTTGAAACTAATAGAAGAATGGGGTAGATTTTTCTTATATCAGTAACTTTGAAATCTGAGAAACAAACATGTTATCTCTTTTGTTGCATCTTTCACAGCTTTGAAGTAATTTCTTTTATAACACCAAGTTGAAATATTTAGTAATAAAGTCATATTTTTAAGTCTGGCACATGCTATCTATAGCACTTCTATCTCAAATTTGTTCATCACAAGCATAATGCTAAGAGCATTCCTGTGCATTTGGCTGAAATCAGTCTGGGCTAACAGATGACTGACTCCTTCCATTCTGTTTACAACAGTACTTATGTAAAAAGTAATTCCTCTATCCGCCATTTTGCTAATCTTAAATATCTGCCCAAAAATTGTTTCAAATTAGATAATACAGATGTAATTTCATGTCAGTTGCAGAAGCAATTGTCATTGTTTGTTTGTATCACTACTTAATTTAGTTAGTAACAAGTTTGTGAAAAATTCAGAATTGCAGTTTTCTTAATTTGCATAGATGAGCACATCAGAAAAGTTAAAACATTTAAAAGTGAATGTTTTGAAAGATAATGATAACATTTTTTAAAAGTGTAAAAATTGTACATTTCAATGAAATTGGAACAGTGGCATCTCTAAATAGTTTGTAGTGTTGCAAGGAAGAAGAAATGAATATGGAACATTTAAAAAATTGTGAATTCCTTATGGCTTTTGGAACTCTTGGTATGAAAATACTGGGAAGCAAGGAGAATGATTTCATTATTAATTCCTGAGCATTAGACACACACACACACACACGCACACGCACACGCACACGCACACCGCACACCGCACACCGCACACACCGCACACACACACACCACACACACACACCACACACACACTCTTTTTTCTTTGCCTTTTCTTTTTTCTGTTTGTTTTGTTTGCGTATTTAGGGTACTTCAAAATCTATCGGTAGAAAAATCATGGTTTCAAAAATTTTGATGAATGCAATACTTTGTTTTGGTAGAGAAAGTAAAAGTAAGCAATAATTCTTTTGCAGCTTTGTATACTGGAAGAGTAGGAGATTCGGCTGTGATGTTGGAGTTTGAGAATTATATATCATCAAGCAAAAGTTTTCCATGTCCTACACAGAGCTGGAGCATGGCTACCAAGGCCTTCGCAAAGCACGACCTTCCTTCTACATTGGTGCTGATGGCAGTAGCTGCCCAACTGTGAGGGCAGTTAAAAAAAGTGTAAGCATGTCATCTTTTATATAATATTAAGTATGACAAATAGCTGCTTCTTTTTTTAAGTATCTCATATTACAGTTTAAAAAATATGTATGGTGTGTTTGAAATTAGCAGAACCCACAGTTCCATATGCATTGTGCTTTAGGTGCTCTGACCTTTCTTTCTGCATTTTTCTTTCCTTATTTCTCGTATCTGATAAAATTGTGATTTAAAATCAGTAATGGTAACAACAATAATAATAATTGTGTGTTTCTGTGGAATTCTAAGCATTAAAAGTAAGAAGGAAATAATAAAGCTGTTAACAGTGAAGCAACAGGATCTGAAATAAGAAAGTTTCTAATTTGTTCTTATTTTAGATTAAAACTAATTATTTATTGTAATATTTTGCTCTTAAAAATTACATAAAATATGCAGGAAAGAAAATGGCAATGCATTGTTATTTGGACTATTAGCAGTATTCTGTTATGTACTTGAAGAGTTTTGTACTACTTTCAAACTGAGGAAGTCTGAACATTTAATATGTCATATTAATGGCAAGGGTGTTTAATTCTCTGTGAATTAGGAACAGTGAATGATCAAAAGTTTTCCCTAGTCAACTGATTCTATAATGACCATCATAATTACACAGTATTTTTAATCAAAAATGTGCTCTTGATAAAACCAGGTGATTGATCTAGTGGTAGGAGCCCAGGAACCATACCAAAAAATTTGTTGCCATTTGGACCAGAAGTATTTGTAAAAAATAAAATAAAAGGTGCTGCTATGGCTGCCAATTGATTCATTCTCCTGCTCTGTCTCTGCTTTTACTGTAAATGACACTTGTTATTGCATGTTATTTAAAGTTGAAATAATGGCACTTCTTATTGTATGCATTAAAGGCTGCTACCTAAGATGTATGTCACAAAGTTAAAACAAAATCAAAAGGCAGTTTCCATTTTATGCAGTACCATATTGTACTTTCTACATGTAATTAATTGCTGAGAAGGCATTGTCTCATGGATATTTAGCAGGTGCTAGGTGCTGAGTATGTTCTCCTGCGTACTGTGATTGACCTGATGTGGGCCAGCTTTCAAGAGCTTTCAAATTTTGCAGAGGTAGATATATACCATGCCATCAAATTGCTCCTCAAAGCACTGTGACCACTCATTGTTAGGCTGGCAGTAGAACACAGAAGGCTAACATATTAACATCATTTATTATCATGAACATTTAATGTGTCTACATTGCTTACCTTTTTCAAAGATGTTGAAAGTGTTCTCCTTGTGCTACGTGACAGGTAGACATGTCTTCTTGTGAGATGTATATTTCTTCCCATATGTTATGTTGAAGTTCATCTAAAGTTTTGGGGATTTGTTTTACATACCCTATATTTTAAAGTACCCTACAAATAATAATCACAGGGAGTTAAATCTGGGGACTTAGGAGGCTACTTCCTACACTAATTACCCCATCACCAACATTTCAGCAATAGCACGCAATGGAGTTAAAGTTGTATGGGATGTTGCCCCATCTTGTTGAAACACATGGTGTGTTTGTTCTTCATCAGTCAATTGTTTGAAAAGCTGTTCCAAAATTAGTGCTTTGTATTGTTCTGCATTAATAATTTCATGAAAGAAAATAGGGCCAGTGATTCTCGTTGCACTCACGGCACACCATCTGCCGACCTTATGATCACCACTGAGCACATTTTCATTTTAGAGTCTTGGATTTTCTGTTGCCTAGTAGCAATTATTTTGCATGCCAATGTGTCCATTGATATGAAACCATGCCTCATAACTGAATAACACTACTTACAGGTTTATGATACCGACCCGCACAAACTTGAAAAACCAGGTGTGAAACCTTATTCTAGTCTGGGGATCTCTGTCCTTGTACCTCTGTCGTTTTGTATGGTCGCAATTTTAGCACTTTTGTAGTCTTTTGTGCTGATCCATAGCTGACACCTGCTTGCTGTGTTAACTTAGACTTTTGGTGCAATCATTCTGATTGAGAACCAATATTATCAAGGTTTTCTTCTGTCAGAACGTGATGTCTTATTTTTATTTTCTGGTCTAATACAGATTCTGTAGTATTGAATTTATGGACTATTTTATGCAGTGTACATCTATGGGGTGGATTAATGTCAGGAAACTTTCCCTAAATGCCCTATGACACTGAGCAGGTGATTCATATTTTATGAAATTAGGGCAAATGAACAGTCTGTTCGGTACTAAATTGTACCGTCTTAAGCAAATACACTGATGTATAACTTATTGGCACTGCTGCACAATGCAACAAATACTCAACTGCCTTGGCTGATCTCGCATGTGCTTCACGTGGCATGAAATAGTTGTACTGTCTGCCACATGGGGAATGGAGTGTTGCCAGACAGGTGCTGTGTGTGCTGCCTCCACGGTGCTGCAAGGAGCGGGCCCATTCAAATTGATGCACAGTATATCTTTATTGATGGCCTTGTTTTTGCTTATTTTTTTATGTTTTTATTGGCTCTGTAACATTTCTGTATTAAAATCCCTCTAGATACCTCTTAGTATGCATGGAGAAGTTTTCATACAGAAACTTTAGGGTGGCAATAGAAATGATGTAAAAATAAAAGGCTATTAGTAGAGATACACCTTGGGGACATTTGGAAACTTATTATTAACTCTTGTCAGGCCTATCGTAACATGCAGGATACATTTAACCATCATCTGATCTGTGTATCGTGGCTTAATTCCTTCTTTGCAGTCAATTTTGAAAGAGCAACATCTACATGAAACATCAACCAATTTTAAATTTTATTTTAATGCTTAACATGGCAGCACCCGTCAATATTCAGTAAAATATTAGCCATGGAAGCATTAAAAACCATTGCTTGTTATTGTTTATTTACTAAAAGCTTATTAATACTTTCTGTTCCGCCTTAATACTGTTTAATCCAGCTTGTTAATATTTATTATTTTGTGGATTGTATTCCTGGTTATCTCTTTACTTTTTCCATTGCTGGCAACCCATGATTATGTTTTACTGTTTATCAAATTCTTTCATGTATTAGCAGTTTATGTATAGATGCATTGTGAAGAAAAATTAGTACACATTCCAAGTTGAGTATTATACAGATTAAAGGGGGGGGGGGGGGGGGAAAGAAAGAAAAGAAATCTGCTTTTATGTTCACATGATTTTCTCTTCTTACTATCATTTATGTTTATATAGCTTCTTAAAATTATTCTTTCAAAAGCTTATTTTTCTATCTGCTTCATGCTAATAGAGGTAAAGCTTTGTAGAAGTAATTTCATTAGACATTAGAAACTTCACTGAAGCTAAAAGATGGATACAGAAAACTGAATCAATACTAAGATGTTTAAAAACTGCCTTGCTAAATGTTGAAATTCAACGAAAATTTGATATTATTTCTCTGACATCACCAGAAACAGTTGAGTAGCAAAAGTACTAGAGTATATAAAACTCAAACCTGGATATCTTGAAAATGGTTGAAGTCACAGAACAATTCATTTTGAATAAATCATATACTTTAAAGACATGTGCTGCAAGTTTTTATTTCTTTTATGTTTTACTGGTTAGACAAAATTCCTTCCAAATGAAGAGATCTTCACAGGCTATTCCCAGAAAATTCAAGTTAAACATTTTATTTGTAATGAAAAGTATGGTATGTTAATCAAAATTGTTGGAAAATTTTTCCATGTAAAGGGTAGTTCGAGTTGGGAATTTTCTTTAAAATCTTTAAGTGACATCTTTGGATGACGCTGAACTGAAATAACAAATTTGGTTTTTAATCAACTTTCTGTTTCTGAGTTATGCTATTCACAGATTCACATATGGATCCTTTTTTAAAAATTATTTTATATATATTTTTTTTCAGGAAAAAGTCATATAAGGGAATTTAATAATCTAATTTGAGTTACCTTTGCTTTTCTGTGTGCATCTGTGCACCTGTAACTCAATCTTAGAAAAAGGTAATTAGGTTAATATTATATCCTTATCCTTCTTTGTGCCTTAAAATTCCAGCTTAAGGGTCCAGTTGTGGTAAATGAGCATCTAATGACTAAACTGGGCATTCCTTTAACAGATTCTTGGTAGCACATTTTGTAACTATATTATTTTTATGTATGTTTAAGAGCAGGTGTGGGCAGCCCTCGATCCCATTGCATGTAGCCCACAGTGATGTTTGCTCTATCACATTGCATGCCATCCGCAGTGATATTTATAAGTTATAATATTATTTATGAAATAAGTAATTCTATTTGGCATAAGATAAATTTGAAAGAGCAAGACTTTTTCTGTTTCCAACACATGTGTTTATGAAAGTTCATCAGTCCTCTTACTCAGAGTTTTATTTATGACTATTAGCTAGGTTTATCTCTTCTGGGCTTGTGCTTTTCAACTGCTGTTAGTGAAGGTAGGTTTTTGTTTTCAGACGAAAGAGATGCATGATCTTGGAATCAGATATTTTAGACAGGAAGGACATCATATAGTTTATTTAGCTGAGTCTTGGCACAATACTCATTGTTGTAAGAAAAGATTGGGATGATGGTAGTGCTGCCTTCCAGTCTCTGTGTTAAATGGAAAAAAAAAAGATCTTGTATGCAGGCGGTATCCAGGATTGGAGTAAGGGCTGCATTCCAGCATTTGAGAACAGGTCGTACAGGTTCTCCTGTACGGTATATTTATCTGCACAGCACCTGGCCGCTTAGTGCGTCTTTATCTGTGCAGTATAGAAGGTGGTCCAAATTTTTTCAAGCTTTTATGTCTGTGGGCAATGGTTTCCTCCTGTATACCTAAGTTTGGATGCAGGAAGGCGGCAGGAATAGGTGTTGTGGTAGGTATGTTTTAGATGATGGGAGTGGCATTACCATTACTTAAGGACGTCCTTAGGAAGGCGGTAACTTTTCCTTCTACGGGGTGCTCTGTGGTCGTATTGACCTAGTGCTCATACCAGTTGGTTGGTGTGGGAACTCAGTTTGGGTGCATGGTTCAGGATCACTCCCAGTGAGGGCTGCTTATATTTGTCCTCTAAAAATATTTGGGAACCCTTGGCTGATTCATGTTATAGGCTGCGCGTTCGTTCTTGACGAATGACCTTGAGCAGAAATCCAATGAGTGAGCCTACCCTTAATAAACAGGTCAGCAAATGTTTATGCTACGATAACAGACACCTCTGTTTTCCTCTGTCGCAGTTTGTGTATACAGTCGACTGCAGAAGTTTTGTGCGGTACAGTGTATGTATGCATGCAACGAAAATAGCAATTCAGACGAGGGAGAGATGTCGGGAATAGAATAAATGCAAGAAAGTTAAGTGGAAACCGTTATAGAGGTATAGTGTATAATACGTGTGGCTGATATTACTGCAAGTGTCATAAATTGATTTGTAGTGTTGTACTACTTCAGCTCAGAAGCATGCGCGTCATCTCACTGCAGACTGTACCTCCTCTCTCTCGTTCCCGCAAAAGCTGAGTAGAGACTCGCATTCAACCTTTCATATAAAATTTTCATTCGTCAAGAAGTAACGCGCGACCTGTAAGAGATGAATGCTGAAATATTTGAAGCTTGGTTCAAGAACATACTTTTGTTAAAATTTATATTTAATATTTCTCTGAAATGTGCTGTCGGTCTGGGTGGCTCAGTTGGTTAGACGCTGGCCTACGGATCCCAAGGTCGCAGGTTGAAACCCGGCCCAGACCGATGGTTTTTAAGTGTGCTTAAAAACGACAGCTCCATGTCAGTAGATTTACTGACATGTAAAAGAACTCCTGCGGGACAAAATTCCAGCACACCGGCGACGCTGATGTGATCCTGGCAATTGACAGCATCGTTAAACAAGAAAATAATTTAATTTCTGAAATGTGCTAGTTATAATTCCCAGCCAAGGATAAAAATTCCCACCCTGTCCAGCAGAATGAACAAAATGATCAGATTCATGGAAGAACATAAGTTAAAATTCCCAAGTCCAGTTCCTATAAAAGATGTGCTTTTGTAAAAACTTCAGGAAGCCAATGTAAATAAAGTACACAATAGACAAAATGGCAAAGCCCATGATCATGAAGTCCTCAGGTTACTATACCACTGTTGTCTGAATCCGATTGAGATATGGGCACACCTTAAACATGCCATAAGAAAGCAAAATGTTGTTTGCTAATGCTGGATTTCTGACAATGAAGTCATTAATCCTCTTGCTCTCCAATATTTTTCAAGAAGGTCTTGGTTCATTTCCTCTTGCACATCGCATAGAGGACAGAGTGGTGAGAATTAGCAGTGAAACTAACCACTTTTTAGAGAGTACCATATTTTTTTAGAATTGGGATATATTCTTCACCACTCTGTCCTCTATGTGATCTGCAAGAGGAAATGGACCGAGACCACCTTCAAATATGCCCGGCCACTTCTAATGCCCCATCCATCTGTGAAAAATATTGGAGAGCAAGAGGATTAATGACTTCATTGTCAGAAATCCAGCATTAGCTAACAACAACAACATATTTTTACGTTTTGGTGGTCACATCATTCTCTCATAACTCCCAGAATGTCTGGAGAACCCCACCTGTCGTTGGTTTACTGGTCTCACCGACCTGAACGGGAGAGTTATCAAAATAAATTCACCGACCATATCCTCTGACCAATCAGAGGACGCATTACATGCCATAACAGGTCAGAATGTTAAGAGGTTTTAGAGAAATTAGAGAAATGCTGCAATTCAGGGAATATGTTCAAATACTACAAAGAAGTCAACAAAAATTAGAGAATGCTACAAAATGTTAACACAACTCCAAAAAGTTAATAAGACTCTTCATCTCCAATGGATTCCAGTACACTGTGGAGTCATGGGGAATGAAGCTGCAGACTCACTTGCAAAGAAAGGCACAACAATAAAACAAAAGTCTAAATTCAATTTCTCATATTCCTCAATAAAACGCTTGATCATTAAAAAATTTTCTCATTCATACCTACAAGAAATAGAAACAAATGCCAAAGATAAAAAATCGATTACACTACTTTCCAACCCAGATATAATCCCCCAGAGACCAAGGAAAACAGCGGTTGCAGCCTTCCGACTATTGGCAAATCACGACTGCTTAACAAGTCATCTCTACAGAATAGGTATCTCAGCTTCACCAATATGTGTCCTGTGTAACGATCCAGCAGAAATGAACGAAGAGCACTTGAAGACCTCTGAAGCATTAAGATCAGAAGAAACTACAGTTCAAAAATATTGGAAAGCACGAATGCTAATGGCTTCATTGTCAGATGCAAGGCACTAGAAAACAACAACATAATTATGGCTTCTAAAAGTAGTGGCAAGAAAAGAAAAGTTTCAGATAAAGGTAGATCATTTCAAACAATGTAGACAAATCAGTACTTTTTTACTGAAGTAAACAAGAAAACTGTTAGTTTGCAGTGAAACAGTTTGTGTTTGAGGGGTATAACATAAGGCAACATTACGACACCAAACATGCATCTTCATATAATAAATTTGAGGGTCAATTTCGTGAAGATAAGGTATCCAAACTTAAACTTCCGAGACAGTTGTTACTTTTTAAGAATGTGTCACTTCAAACTGAATCTCTGGTAAAAGTGAGTTACGTAGTAGCAGAAATTATTGCAGATAAATCTAAACTATTTTCAGATGGCGAGTTTGTTAAAGAATACATTGAGAGTGTAGCTGATATTATATGTCGTGACGAAAAAGTGCAGTTTGCAAAATTAAGCTTGTGGTGAAAGACTATAGCTTGCTGTATTGACAAATTATCATCCAGTATAGAGAGAACTTTAAAATATTGAGACACAAATTTCCAGTTCTATTCTTTGGCACGCGAGAGGAGTGATACTGCCCAAATAGTAGTTTTCTAAGGGGAGTTGATAAATATTTCAATATTACAAAAAATTAGCTGCTCTTGTGGCTTTTAAAGGCACCACTAAAGCCAATGATTTAATGGGGGGGATAGTCATTGATACCTTGAGCTTGCTTGGCTTGAAATATGCAAATCTATCTGGTGTAACAACAGACGAAACTCCTACATTTGCAAGAAAATGAGAAAGGTTAGCTAAATTAGTGCAAGCAGAGGCAACTAAAGAAGGAAAGTTTTCTGTAATGCAATATCACTGCTTAATAAATCAAGAAAACTTTGCCCTAATGACCAAGTTGTTGATGGGCCCTTAAACTATTTGAAGAAAACTTTTGTGCCAAATCCCTAAATTTAGATAGCATTTTGAAAGTTGGTGTAAAAGTAGTTAATTTCATTTGTTCATCTGGTTTGCGACATAGAGCATTTAAGAATTTCTTACTAAATCTTGATTCAGGAATTAGCAGATATTGTTTATTATACTGAAATAAGATGGCTGAGCCATGGTAAAATGTTGAAATGAGTGTTTGATCTAAAAAAAGTGAAATACAAACATTTATGGAGGAGAAGGGCAAACCTATTGTTGAGTTTAAAGATGCAGAATGGATGAGTGATTTTGCTTTTCTGGTAGACATAACAACACAACTGAATGAACTTCATTCACATCTCCAAGGTAAAGATCAATTGATCACTACTATGTTTGTTCACATGAAGGCCTTTGAAACAATATTACGACTTTGGGAATCACAAATAGAAAACAATAACTTTGTGCATTTTCCAGTCCTACAAAAGTGTGATAATCAAAACTCTCAAAAATATGCAGAAATTATGTCAGAGTTAAGAAGCAAGTTCCGTGTTAGATTTCAAGACTTCAAGGAGAATATTATAAGTTTCAGTCTGTTTTCTTCCCCTTTCTCCATTAACATAGACGAGGTCCCTGAGGATCTGCAAATGGACTGCATTGATATTCAATGTGCCTCAGACCTAAAGAATAAGTATAACAATGTCAGTAAGTTCATCGAACCGCCACCAGAAGAAACAACAGAAGAAGCATCATCTGCACCATCAAGCACCATGGAAACCCAGTGATTGTCCGGTTGATAATGGAGGAAAGTTACCTTCGAAACGCGTCCCGGAGAAATATGTTGTAAGTGTTGTTCAGTGTTATTATTTAACTCACCTTTTAAATTAAATTAATTACAACAACACTGTTTTCAAACTTCTATGAAAGAAAGATAACAATGTCCGCTTACTGCAATTCTATTGCGACTACTTTCTCAGAGAAAAATGTCCAGGCATAAATAGACATGCACTTTGTTTCACATCACTTTTTGGTAGCACATCATATGCGAACAAGTGTTCTCCAGGATGAAACATGTGAAGTGTGCAACGAGAACGCGAATCACTGACAGTCATCTGGAGAGTTCACTTTGAGTAGCTATAACAGCAATCAAACCAGATATTGAATGCCTTGTTCGCAAGAAGCAGTGCCAGGTCATTGACAGGCAAAATACTAACTCAATTATTGCAATATAAAAATTTCATTTAAATTTTAAACTAAAATGTACATTAAACTCTCTGTTCAACAGACTTCAGATTTAACAGACTAAATTTGGCATTGGTTATAAAATAAATTTAAATGAAATTTAGAAGATCTGCAATGATTAAATTATGGCGTTCCACTGTTTGATCGAGAAGACTTGTTCACATGTCTTTGGCTACATTCGTGAAAGTTTGTGTATGCGTGACGTGCTCAAGAGCTCACATGAATCTTGGCTTCAGTCTGAATTGGGCATTCTCTGGGCATTCCCAGGTCACCAGATTCTGAGTCATGCAAGATTGCTGCAAGTGTTGTACAAGAGGATGAAGATGACGATGGCAGTGATGAATCTTTGAAGTGTGTACCTAAATTATCCATAATAAGAGACCTCATGGATGATGTGATTCTTACATGGAAAGATCTTCAGACCCACAAGTGCTAACCTATTATGAACGTTTCACTCCTTAATCATAAAGAAGCAAAATTCAAGTGGGAAGCAAGTGGGTATTGACACTTTTTTCAAACCCACAACTTCACAGGGAACAACTTCCAACCAAGAGTAAATCATGTAAAGTAAATGGTATGCACCAATAAAACAGTTTCAATTGTTTTTGCTTCATTTTCATTCATTTTGCGATTTAACAGACTTTCAATTTTCTGGACAACTCATGGTCCCTATAGGTCTGTATATTAAACTTAGAAGGGTTAATAATAGTTTATAATTTATATTGTTCAATTTAGAGTTTGACATTAGATTACACATGGAAAAATATGTATCTAACGTAATCTTCAAAATAACTAATATATGATCAATATCTTAATAAAAATAAAATACCAATATATTAGCTATTTTTAAACTAATTTGTTTATCGTAGAATTTATATCTTATTTAGTACAGTAAAGAAATCAAATCATGTGGCCCGCAAAGCAACCCACTTTAGCAATATTGACCCTTTTCCAAAAAAGGTTGCCCACACCTGTTTTAAAGCATTGAGATGGAGTTGAGTAGTAATAGCAGACTTAAGTTAATTTGCCAAACTTATCTTATAACCTGCTTTGTTTTATTTTGAGGTCACCTTGTTGAGTTGCTTATTGTAGCACAATGTCATCTTGGCTCCCACTGCCAGAGGTTTACATTGTAGATGTCGACAACATTGCTGAGCCATATTGGTTGACAACGGTAGTGTGCATCAGATGCATTATAATGAATGATATTTTGCTTGGAATTAACAAGATGTGAAATTTGATATTAATTGCATTGCTTTGTTGTGAAGATTGTTAACCTGTTTGAAATGTATTTGTTCTAAGGGAATGGTTTGAATATATTGTTAAATGAGAATATTCATAAAAATTTTGATGAGTTAGTTATCTAGAAAATGGTTGTTGCTTGAATCTTGCAGCATTGCTAAGGTATGTATATCTTCCGAAAATGGTGTACCTAACCTACTTATTCCATGTAGTGATAAGTGTTTATGCCTTGCATGTTGAGAACTAACAGCATTTGCAATATTTTGACATGACAAACAGGGATGCTTATAGGGAGCACCCAGGGGATCAAGCCTACCATGACAAAGATAGTCAAAATTGTACTATCAGTGTGCTGCAGTCTCATTTTTGTTTTCTTTAACTCTTTTATACTTGCAAGTTTATATTCTACATTGTGCCTGTTAATAAACAAGTAAATAATAATACTCTATATATTAAAACAGTAGTAAATATTAGGGGATGGTAAGAGATTTAATCCATTCTTTTGGAAAATTATCTTTCCATACGTTGGTTGGCATTATTTAATGGCCCACTGTACACATTTTATTATCAGCACAGGTTTAGTCACAGGCATTAAGTACTATTATCTTTGCCAAACAAGAAACGTATTGACAGTTGGCGGTGCACGAGAGGCAACATTGCCGCTTATCTCACCACGTGAAGAGCATGTTACATTATGTGTAAGAAGATGGTTTGCGTTTGAAATGTAGAGCAGGTATAATTTTATATTCGTATTCGAAAACAATAGTAAAATAGTTCATCTACATGCAAAGGGTGGAATATGGAAGTATTATATCACTGTGAAGATTAATGTTAACAAAAGAAACATACCTGTGAAATATTGTAATGGGAAATGCCGCTGATATCCGACTCGCTTGCATTATTGCTGTTGTTGCTGGAATTACCATCGGAAATGACAAACTGTTCTATCATTTCTTCTAAAACTCCATTTTCCCATGTTGCAGTTATTACACCCTTTGTATCGGTAACCACTTGTTCACAGTTTTCAGCTTTTTATTGATGTAGCTTTATTACACACGACACAGTGAAATCTTTGTTTCGCACAACGTAATCCTTTACTTTGGCCCAAATTAATTAAATCGGAGTACACTAGGAAAGGGCGACACCAAACAATTTTGCGACCATGTTCTTCAGCAATACCATCAACTGCATAATCCTTTAATTGGGATGTACCTTGCCAAACACAATTTCATTCACTTCCTGAGTACATAAAGTTTTTCGCTTGGCTAAGCTGTCTTTGTCAATATTTTTGGACATAATTATTCATTAAAAGAGACAGTTGTAAATGCTCACAACATACACACAGATACACAGATTCAGATAACGTAAATACAAGGCAAATAACCACAATAAATAGAATGAATCAAATGAACTTTTCAGCACACACGCAATCTCTGATACAAACATTGCAAGCTGAGCTGGAGAGAGACATTGTATATATTGCAGGGAAAACAAGATAAGACGCACAGTTTATGTTACTGCTAGATTGCAGGTCAGGCACATACTAATCACGTGTTAAATATCGACAACACTGGTTTAGCATTTAGTGTTGCTATGAAAAAATCTTAGCTCTAAAGTAAGAACAATTTGTTCTTACTTTAGAATCTTGTTGCTTCACTGTTAATAGCTTTAATTTTCCTTAAGAGGCAGAACTGGAACTTAAAAATTCAATGCCACAACTGGGATTTGAACCACAGACCTTCCGCTTGGTGGGCGGACGCTCTAACCACTGAGCTATTGTGACAAACTGCCAGAATGGCATTAAATTCTCAAGCCAGTTCGTATTTCTCCTGGTAAACCACAAAGGCAGTCTCACATCAGAAACAATTACCCCAATGGTGACTTACTATTGTAAGTACTTTATATCCCAGGATTAAATAACCTTCACATGGTAATTATTATTTATTTATGCCAACAAACTTACTGTTGGTGTTTTTAAACACACAAGCCGTGTGTGGGCAAAGTTTAAGAGGTAGAACTGGAACTTAAAAATTCAATGCCACAACTGGGATTTGAACCACAGACCAGTTCTACCTCTTAAACTTTGCCCGCACACGGCTTGTGTGTTTAAAAACACCAACAGTAAGTTTGTTGGCATAAATAAATATTAATTTTCCTTATTTATCTTAGCTCTAATTGGTTGCTCTTTTCGTTGCCATGACGATCACCATGATGCACCCATCTCCTCCTGTTCATTTAGACCCTTCCACCACGTGGGTAGCAACTGTCAATCCCCTTCTTATTTGGCGCCATGTATAGATGATTACAGAGCATTTCTTGCAGTGGTAGTCAATTGAGTTTGTTTCCCCATAGTTTTGTGGTTTACTGTCCTAGCTGAGGAGGTCGGTCTCTATATAATCCTGTTTGCCTTTTGGTCTATAAATACTTAAAAGCTTGAGGTAGAATCAAGACTGAAAAATTCAATGCCATAGCCAGAATTTGAACCACAGATCTTCTGCTTTACATGCAGCTGCTCTAACCACTGAACCACCATGGCCAAGTTGCCAGTATGACATTAAATTCCCCAGCCGATTCGTATTTTCCCGGCAGATCACAAGGGAACCTCAATTCTAAGATAAATACCCCAAAGGGGTAACACGTAAGTACTTTATGTCCTGGGTTTAAATACCCTTTAGATAGTAATTGTTATTTTTGTTTGCCGGTGTTTTTAAACACGCAAGCCATGTGTGGCAATGTTTGAGAGGCAGAATCAGGACTGAAAAGTTCAATGCCATTTGAATTTTTCAGTCCTAATTCTAGCTCTCAGTCATTGCCCACACAGCTTTTGTGTTTAAAAACACCAGCAGTAAGTTGGTTGGCATATAGAAATAACTTAAAAACTTGTTTTGTCATGCTAGCCCGTTAAATCTTTTATGTAGTTTATACAGGGTGTTTCCAAATGAATATAGGGGTTTTAAGGCTGTGTAATACTTATTACATTTGACTTACAGTTATAAATCATACATCAAATGAAAGAGCAACTCAAATAGTTTTTCCCACATGCTCAATGTGTGTGCCATTTGTCGCATGACACACATCCAGTCAATATGTAAGTTCTTCCCAAACCTTGATCAGTTTGCCTGGTGTGACTGCATGAATTCTCTTTGTTAAGTTGGGTAGGTCAATTGATAGTGAAAGCACATATGCATGATCCTTTATGAACCCCCAAAGGAAGAGCTGCATGATGTCAGATCAGGTGAACGTGGAGGCCATGCAAAACAAGCTCTATCATTCGTCCCCTTAATGCCTATCAGCGATGGGATACAATGTTGTTTAACCAATTGCATACTGAGTGATGTCAGTAAGGCACCGCACCATCTTGCTGCCAAATAAAGTTGTCTAGTTCAGCATCTTCCAATTCAGGAAAGGTCCATAATCTTTCCTTCAGGATATGGCACAAAAACAGTACATTTTGGGGAGTTTTGTTGCAACTGATGACCCCACCAAATGCACACATTATGAGTGCTCACATGTCTGTTTAGGTGAAATGTCGATTCATCACTGAGGACATCGCAATTCAGAAAACCATTTTCATCTAGCAACATTTCACTTGCAAAGTTGGCATGTAAACCATAGTCTGTAGGCTTTAGGGCTTGTAACTGCAAACAATAAGGATGTGCATGCACACAGGTATATCTAACAAAACTATTTGAGTTGCTCTTTCATTTTATATATGATTTATAATTGTAAGTTAAATGTACTACAGTGCGTTAAAACCTGTATATTCTTTTGAAAACACCCTGTATGTTCTGTTCAGTTATCCAGTTTATATCTCCCTACTTGTATAAATCTCTAAAAATTACAGGCCCAAAAGACAGTTGTTGATGGGCTCTTAAACCCTACTCACTCATTCGCTCTAAAAATGATTTCGGAATGAAGGCATTACTGATGTCATGTATTTCAGCTCCACCCAATTCATTCTCTACATACCTCCCTGATCAGAAGTATGATATAGGAAAGTAATAACGACACTGCATCCTCCTGCTCTGTTTTATATAGCTGTTATATGGAAAATATGCATGTTTCTCAGATAAGAATGCAACTTATTTGACATCTGAAATATCATCCAATGGCATACCTCAATCTACTGAGCAGTGTTGCAAGAATTGCCTGGCACAAAAATATTTTGTAAGTTGAAATGGATGACATTGGAAAAATGAAAGTAAGATTTATGTTTTCTATTACACTTTACATTGTTACAAAAGCTTTGGCATGTATAACATTAGGATGATAAATTTAGATTAATTACCGAGTTGATTTGTAACACTACATCACTTATTTATTTAAAAAAAAGGAAATCACATTTCTGGAACTACTTGATCCCATTATCAGTTCTTTGTCAGTTGCCAGTATCACTCCTCATGGTGATTTGCTTTGTCCTGTTGGTGGTTGGATGAACCTGTATATAATGATTTCACCTGTTGGCATTTCTAAATTGAAAATACAGTTCTTGCAAAGATCAATATTTTCCCAATGGCAAGTTCTGCTTTTCCTGCAATGTCTTTTTCCCCCTCTGTTTTTGCTTTAATATTCTGATGTTATCTTAAAGATTTTCAAGAAATTCATGTGCCACCCAGCTGTTTCCTATACATTCCAGAGGATCTTCAAACAGCGCATCATTTTGGCCCCAAAAGCAGTTACAGCATAGAGAACTACTAAATTATAAATTAAAAGATGATACCCCACAAGGGCGGCGCCATGGCCGAGCGGTTAGAGCGCTCACCTACCACCTAGGTGGCCCGGGTTCAATCCCGGGGACCCGCATGTGGTATTCGTGGTGGACGAAGCGGCGTCAGAGCGGGTTTTCTCCGGGTGCTCCAGTTTCCCCTGCCATCTCATTCCACCGGTGCTCCATCTTCATTCCACATATCATCAGTGTCACCGCCTGCGGTGCCGTAGCAGTAAAAGCGGGCGTTAAATACAACAACAACTACCCCACAAGAGAACAAGCCAGGAATATGCCATATCAATTACAATGACTGCAAAAAGATTCCCACCACGAAAATTAAAAGAAACATAAAAGCAATAGCAAAAGAACACATTAGGAACACAAAGCAAAAGCAGGTAGAAAAATCAGTGGTAGCTTGGCATTTTTATAGGGAACAACATTCCATAAACTGTTAATACAACAAAATCAAACTACCAAATCTTTTCACTAAGAAAAAACCACTAAAAATAAAACTAAATTTTGAGGGTCAACAATTACCAGAAACAAAGGAAGCAAAGTATTTAGGAGTTACATTTGATACCAAACTTACATGGACCAAACAAATAGAAAATGTAATGCAAAGAGCAGAGAGGCACCTTTCACTGTTAAAACGTCTAACAGGAATGAAGTGGAGATGTTCCAGAGCAACTCTTAACACAACATACAATGTATATATATATAAAGCCATTATTTAGTTATTGCAGCGAAGTCCTTGTAACAGCAAATACCAAAAAAAAACAAAAAAAACTCAAATCTTTTAAAACCAAAGTTTGAGACTAATTACAGGTGCTATCAAAACCACACCAATAGCAGCTATGGAAATACTAACCAACCAATACCCCATTGAATATGAAATAGAAAAAGTGACTCTTATTCAACACGAAAAGTTGATCAGACTCCCATTCAATACATGGCACAAGAGAAATTTCACACATACACTAAAGACTCAGGAGAGCTTTCTTTCCAAAATTCAAGACATCAGGAAGAATGTACACCTTCCTAATTCAAAGGAAAACTTCAAGTCAATCTGTCAATAAAGTCAACCTGATACAAACATTAGACATCACATATTATTTACACCTAACAAAAGAAGTTAAGAAAATTGATACTCCAACTAGTATTCTAAAATTATTGGCATTAGAAACAATCCATACTAGTTTTAAGTAGATTTTCCAGGCTTGTGGGCCGTGGTCGAGTTGGATTGCCTCAGCACTTATAATCCATACTAGATTTCCAGAACATGAATGGCTCCATATTTATACTGATGGATCATTGATATCAAACCGAGATGGAGCAGGGGCTGGAGTCACGTGTCATCTGTTTTCCTATTACAAATCTTTAAGTTATGGAAGTACAAACTTTGATGGAGAAATTGAAGCAATTCGAATGGCCCTACAAAATCTCTTGTATAAAATTTCACATTTTAATCAAGCAGTTATTCTCTCAGATTCCAGGGCAGCAATTATAGCAATTACTTCCAAGTTGTCACCAAAAAACCGGACAATTATAGAATGTTGGAAAATCCTTACCCATCTAACCACACTTCAAAAACACCTGGTCTTCCAATGGATACCAGCTTATTGTGGACTGAGTGGTAATGAGAAAGCTGATTTTCATGCAAAAAAAGGGTACCGGCAGTATACAGAAATCTATAGTTAATCTACCATTTTGTGCAGCTGTAAGATTAGTCAACTCTGAAATCAAAAAATTCATTGCAAAATATTACTATGAAAAATCACAAAATAAAAGATGGGAACTACCAAACATTCAAACAGTAATTCCTGAGTATCCTCGAAAAATGGCAGTTGCAACCTTCAGGTTGATTACAGGACATGATTGTCTGGCAAAACATTTGAACAGAATTGGGATATATTCTTCTCCACTCTGTCCTCTATGTGATCGGCAAGAGGAAATGGACCGAGACCACCTTCAAATATGCCCGGCCACTTTTAGCACCCCATCCATTAGTGAAAAATATTGGAGAGCAAGAGGATTAATGACTTCATTGTCAGAAATCCAGCATTAGTTAACAACATTCCATAAACAGAGATACAAACATACTAAAAGATATTACTGGAAAAACAGAACTTGCAGTTTCGGAAAATATTTTTGAAAAAAAAAAAAAAAAAAGCATCATCAATTTTGAAATCCCACCAGATGATATTCTTATGCTGAGGTTTGTCCAACTGCCACCAGTGATAAAATCAACCAGGATGAGGAATGATGGCTGTCTGTTTCCAGGAAATAGCTGATAACTAGAAAGGAACATAAGTGATGAACTGATGAATATTTGATAGCAGAAGACATTAAATTACATGAAATTATGCACTGCAGAAAATTGTACTTATATATGCCGCTGTATTTACATAACACAAAAGAATAGTATACTTTCTCTTTGAAAGTAAGACAAATTATACATTTTTACAACTGAGATCTAACCCAATTTTTCCTGTGCTCCCCTCCCATCATCATGTAATGACTCCCTTGATTGGCATTACATACAAAATTAGAAAGAATGTTTGTAAAAGTCATATTAAAATAATCAGAATATATTCAAGATGCTCTCGGGCTTCGAGCCAGGTGTAGTGATGAAAAGACATCAACGTTTCGGGAGTGTACATCTCTCCCATCATCAGGATGAATGACTAGCAAGAGTGAAGGGACCAGTACTGTCAGCCACTACGTGCCGAGTAGAAAACACCCAGTCTAGTGTGGAGGTGGTTCACCGCTCCGTTGGAATCTGTGTTTTCTGAGTCGGTCGATTTCCAATTTTAAGGCTGGTTTCCAAGATGGACTAAACTGCAATCCAGCGTCCCGGTTCAGTGTACTCTTCTCGGAGGAGATGGCCAGAGCCCCCTTAACCCTCCGTTCCCATAAACCGCTACATGTATATGGAGTGTGCTTATGGAGTAAGCATTAACTATTTCATATTTTTTACTGTATTTGCCTAGGCATTAAATATCTGCTTGTCAACTAGTGAGAGAGGGTTTAGTTGTCCATGGTTAGCGATTAGTATGACATGCAGGAATTAAGAAACAGCTAAGTGAAACAATTTAATTGAAAGTTGAGTTGGGTGAGGCACTATTTCATTTGAAATTAACAGAATTATGTTTCAAATTATTTCAATCTTCAGTTATCATTCTACTGAGTATTTGAGTTCAAATCTGTAATTGCTGTGAGTATGGAGGTGGTGACTCTTGTTTCTATGATAAAACTGCTTAGTATGTATACATGCAGGATTTAGAAGTGCTTTAATTCTTCATTGCATTTGACAATGGTTATTTTACCAGGTTTTTACTTCTGTTGACATGATGTTTTTAAGTAGTTATTTACTTCTCAAAAACAGGAAACTGTTTACTATGGCAGATTTTCTGTTTGTTGATTGTGCAAGTTTAGTTAGTTGTTTAGTTGTTCTTTTGTCTAGTTTCAATATTTATTATTGTTCTTCCTACATAAAACAGATTCCTGTTAAAGTTTGTCAGCAAATTTAAAATTCAATTAAATTATTAGGTATATCTTCCAGTTTAATGCTTGAACTTTTCTTTCTGCTGCACACATTAATTTGGATTATTTAAGTTTCAAAATAACATTTGGCATATAAAACATGTTGGAAATTGGATGAAATGACATGATTGCAAAGATATAAATGAATTACTGCCAAAGGCAAATTATACAATCAAATGAGTCTCTTGTATTTTTGCTTTTCATCCATTAGTGTGCCAGGAAAACTAATGCAAAAGCTAGTGTGACTTGAACAAGTAATGGCTGAATATAAAGTAAAGCTATGGTTGTCCGAGCCCCAATTAGCCATGTTCTGAGTTATCCGAGGACCTGTTTTGCAAAATGTGCCATGCAAAGTACTTTGTATTTAGTGTAAAAAAAGAGACGATGCACAAAGAAATGTAGAGGTGGGAGGGTGACATTGAAATGGAGAATGAGAAAATCAGCCACAGTGAAGGATGCAAAGTGATTGGAAAAATCATAGAGTACCTAGAGCAACAGTTAGAGACAATTTCAGCGCACCTTTGATGATTGCACAAAGCGGTGGCAAAGAAGTGATTGAGTACCATTAAACAGAAAACATTTATGGACTTCTTGAAGAAATAACTTTTTTTTTAATGGAACATGTACATATTGTATTTATGTACTATAGGTCTTCTTTTTTCACTGTGTATTTTTATTTTCCTTTTTATTTGTATGTATATCATTTTTCAGTTGGTAATATAGCAGATGCCCTTTCTTCACATCCTTGACCATGTTTTCATTCACTTTACCAGTTTACCACACATTTCTCTCTCAATTTTTTAACAAAGCCTGTGTTACCTGAGTTTTCGAATCTGAGGTACTTTTGGTCCTCCTTACCTCAGATAATCGAGGCTACTGTAGTCCCAAGTATATGCAGTTAATGCATAAAGGTTTCCTATCCTCTTGTGATTACTTAAGTAATTCCCGTTTTTCACAGAATTATATATTCATGTATATTATTTAGGCAACATCAGCTTATATCATGCTATGCCTTCTTTTATAGATAATTAAAGGAAAATTTGGCAAGAATAAACTGATAGGTGTGGTTATTTTATTGGAATTGGGAAGGTTCCCTATTTGGAATAAGGTATTTTACTGGTTTTTTATAAACCGTATAGATCTGCTTATCAAAGCAAATAAAATGACCCAAAGTTTCTATAGCATCAAACTAATTGCTACAAGTAGAATCAGCAAGAAGTTGATGTGGGCAAATGAATACAAAGTACATCATAGGAAAATTGGTAAGTGAAGCAAGAAAGACTGCATAAATTGACACCTTCAGAAGGTGTGTTTTATTCCACAATGAAAAAGTGATTTGTATAATCTTTCTTTTTCTGGTTCTTCAATTTCCCTGTTCTAGTACTATTGTGGTGTCAGGGGATTACCATGGATCCATTTTCCAAAGCTCGCATTTTCCTTTTGAATCCAACTTAAAGGGAGTGTAGTATTTTGATCAAAATTTTCATTTTTCTATTTATTGCATTTTTAATCATATGAAGCTTATTTATTAATATCTAATTATTTTGTGTCAAAATTCCCTTTAAGGGCATTTAGATACCACAACATAGCAGAGATAGGGAAATCAGATACGTACATACTCCCTTTGAGTAGATAGAATAACAAGGTTTTATAAGAATGCATAGATATTCATGTGAATTTGTTCTAAACGCTTTACAGACCCACCTGATTATTGTGCGGGTCTTCCCTGGCTATTAGTTGTTAAACCACGCACACACACTCTTGGAGCACATTAAGGATATGCAGTTTTAACTTTTTCCAACACAAATGTTCCCTTTTCTCTGAAACTACTGCATGTAGTCACTTGAAATGTTTAACATTAATATAGGTGATTAAGTTACACAAACTTTAGATTTTACAAGCTTCTATCTATAAAAACCTCTGATCTAAAAGAAATTCTGTGAGAACAAAATTGTTTAACATGGCGTATGGGAATATTCCTTCTTTTTAAACTGAGGTTTTCAAACCAGTACTCTGTTAAAACCACCACCAACAAGAAACAATACCTAGTTCTATTTTTATGCAAAGTTTTATTGTTCTAGCTCAAGTACTTTCAAAGAAAACGGAACAGGAAATTTGCAAATTTAACATGGTGAAGATAAAGAAATGAGATACCTACATACTCCCCTTAAAAGGGGGGATTAGCCCAATGCTTAAGGTCCCTGTTTTACCCCCAGGGTACTGGGATAGATTCTCAGTTCTTGAGGTAGGGATTGGGCATTTCCCCCCAACCCCCTAAGGTTTTGATTTTCCCGCCAATACTCGGGAGGTTGTTTGCAGTGGTTTCCCAGTGGGCAATGGCGTCGCCACTTCCCTACACTAATAATCTTTATTGTTTTTTATTTTATAGATCCCAAAGATTAGAAGCTTACGTATAGTAAACGTATGAATGAGCTCTGCTTTGAGCATTGGCACACAGATTTATGTTGAACTTCACTAAAAAATAAAGTGCTACTACTTTTATAACATTTAAAACGGGCTTGACAGTGTATTCACTAGTGATGGGACAGTGCCACCATTTATTGACACTCAATATCAATACTGATTTTCTAACACTGATATTGATACTCACTTTATAAAAAGGTGTGACAACTATATGAGGAGTATCGTTTCAAAACGTGATAAGTCTACTCGTGATCGAAAATTAGTTTGAAGCGAATTTCAACACTTTAGCATGCCCTGCATCGGGCTTATGTTCCTGTTTGCTTCAAAGAACGTTTTAAACCCCTTAAAATCGAGAACGAAAATGTGAGTTCGGTGCAAAATGCGTTATGTCCAGTGGCTTGACCAGACCAAAGCATGAAGTGTGCACTTTCTTATGCTCATTGTCGGACTCGCATGTAGGAATTCTGGCCTGTTTTGTCACGGCATCACAAAAACGTCTTTTTCTCATTCTATCTCATTGTTTGACCAGATTGCACTGTCTACAGATTCTTGCTATTATTGTGAAGTTTGTGTAGTTGTGTCTATGAACATGGAAGAAAGCGTAGTTGTAGGTGAGCATTCTGCAGGTACCAGAAGGAGGCAAAAGAGTATGAAAAATAGGAAGAGGGAACAAGAAGAAAGGTAAATACTATTTAAACTTTATAAGAATAATAATTATCGGCATTATTTAGCGAAAATAGTCATACAGAAATGTATTCAGAACCACTTTGCGGTTAGTACAGTTCTTACCACCACATTTGTTGGTGTGTTTCAGGTATTCTGATAAAGGTCCTAACATGCTGTACCATTCCTGCCTATCATTTCATCAGAGCAAGAAAATTAGTGTAAACTACAGGAACAAATCACAAGACAGACTTCTGGCATCAGTGATATCTGTATCATCTCCCAAAAGGCGCAGATCAAGAAAATCAGAAAAGATTAACGCAGTAGTTATTAAATATCTAGTTAGAGTAAACAATGAAACTATTCCGCTGTGTTCTAAGTTCTTTCAAGCTCTTTTTAGCATTGGCACAAGAGTAAACAACAGCAGCTTCTCTAATAGCAGGTAAAACAATAATGGAAAGAAGGAGAGGTGACCGAAAAGCCAAACAATCTGCCCAAAAGAAGGGATCGGTAATTAGTTTCTTACCCAAGCTAAAAGCTAAAGAGTCATTATTGAAGACAAAAAAGCAAGGGGCTCCAGCTTCCTTCAGATGAATCCAAGAAATTCGTCTCCATGCTTAAACGAGGAATAGCAGTGGAACAACTAGCAGAGTCCCCAGTTCTGCCTTTGAAACAGTCCATCAAATTAGAAAAAAGAACGATTTGCACAAGCTTTTAAAACGTTTTGATGAAGATTGGTAGAGTAATAATGAGCTAAAAAGGTTAATTCAGCACGAAGATGATGCACAACAAATGGAGGAGGGAAGTGAGAATGAAGACTGTGATTATTTGGAAGAACATGGTTTTAATTCAATTTGAGACCTGTGTCAAAGTTTATCATTAAATAGTTTGTTTCATCCTGATAACTACCGATCACAAGTGTTAGAAGTTCTAAGTGCACTCATAGAATGGAATAAGTTTTTCCTTTACGTTTGCTCAAATATAGCAGTGTTACAACACATTACTATTCGGAATACATGATCATGAATCAGGATTTTCTGCATGTCTGCTTCTTATATGCATAATTATTACATTGAGTTAGTTGCAAAATTGTATTCTTTCAAACAGTCGAAAGAGTTACAGTGTCCTAGACAACACAGTGAGAACACAAAACGTGTGTTGTGAATTACAATGGTATGTAAGAATTAAAAATCTGCAATAAAGTAATTTACTGAAATTAACATTGTTTATATGGAAGAGCGGTTCAAAAAGCTTTGTGTCCATTTATTCGGTGCAAAACAAGATAAGTCCAGCATTTTTCATATTTTAACCAGCAATTACAGCTTTACATTAAGGCTGTGATTTTTGACACTCATCGTCATGTTATGCGTTCATTTTTTAGATCACGACGACTTGATTATATTTTAAAACTGTTGTTTACTTTAGGAGTTATTACATTTTTGGCTTTCTTGTAAAATTGTTATTTGTGGACTTATTGCGTTTTGAAATGATGCTCCTCATATCTTATTGACTGAATTGTGTTCTCATTAGTTGTTTTTTATTTATAAACGCATGTAACCAATTTTGTTTTGCTCATCATTTTTAGATGTTACAGTATCATGTTCTGACACCAGCGGTAAACTCAAAACATTGCATTTCCACTAGAGATTCTGTAAATGTCACTGGTGTATTAATGTAATCTGCTTCTTTAAATGTGATATTGTGACTTACCACTGGGCAAAAGCTTTTTGCATATTTTACAATATATTGCTCTTGTTATTATTAGTACTGTCCACTTCACAATAGCACTATGCTTTACTTGTGTACTATTCAATATCACTGTAGTATATTGGTAAAACAAAACATTATGGAAATTAGTCATAGGGTATACCTGCAAGGTATGAATGTGATCTGAGTTTAACTTGTGAAACACAAACTGAAAGATGGAAGGAAAGAACAAATATTTCCATGTGGTGTATTATCTCACAGTTACTTCTGCTGGTTACAGAGATTTTGGTCACTAAAATAGGTAAATATACCTAATAACTGAAAGTGAGTCACCAAGCCAGGCTATTGCAGAAATGTGACTTAGTGAATCAGTTAAATCAGCTATATGCACAACTAGTTAACGATGTTAATGATGCATGGTACTTCATTGTTTTGTATGTTTTCATGTAGACACAAGCCTGTGGAAAGCTGCTTTCATTTGCTCACAGGAAACAGTCAAGATCTATCAAGAACTATGGTCCAGCAAATCTTTGTGCGAGGAATAACGTGAGGTCTTGACACCTTTCATTCCTTATCTAGCAAAAAGTTAAATGTAATAACTTTTAATAATGCAAAATTTAAAAGCATAAAAAAATATCAAAGGTTTCTGTCCATGTATTAGGCATATTTTAATACCACAGAGTATTGAGAATATCAAGGTATATCGAGTCCCATCCCTAGTATTTGCCAAATATTAATATTCAGTAAGGAAATGCATACACAAAAATAACACATTTAAAATTGATTTATAAGAGCGTAATATGCATGCATGCATATGTGACCAACAATGTTCATTTGGACTTTTTCTTGCACTATGGTGCACTGATCAGTCAGAACATCCAGACTTCATACATGTGTGGCTTAGTAGCTATTACAAATATTTTCATATTTTGTTACTAGTAACATAAGAACATTTTCTTTTTTGAGAAATAATTCAATCTATTTGGTGTAATATAAGTTGGCTATTCTACAATTTTAAATTTGGTTTTAAATTGTCAGTGCAAATAAAATATCACCTTTTGGTGAAAGAGTAATGCAGAAGTGGGGCTAGAGATGTAAAGATGGAGAAGAGTTCTAAAGTAAGAACAAATTAGAAACTAAAAACTTCACTTATCTTAGTAATGTTGCAAGTTCTTTTTGCAAAACTGACTCAAGTTTCGAGTTGACTCCAACTCATTCTCAAAGCTTAAGCTTTCCTTAATGGAGAAGAGTTATTGCAACACAGTTTGTATCCTGTCATGTTTGAAGATCAGATGATTTTGTAGAGGTCAGTACAAAATCAGCTAACGTTTCCAAGAAATGTAAAAGAGAATACAGTTCTGATAAATGGAGGCAGAAGCAGAGTATCATAGAGAATGCAAGCTTATAACTGCAGTTTGCTGTTCAGAAAAGCATGCACAATACAGTTTGTTTTTAGAAAGTAAGGAAAGTCTTACATCATTTTATTTGTGTCATTTTGTTCATAGAGAATATATTTTTGCCAGGGTAAATATTTAATCTTACCATTTGTTCAGCTCTAGAGAGGAAGTTTTGGTAAACTGTTCCACATAAACTGAGCAGAAAGGAATTTAATTAAATAAAACTGTAAGGAACATGTTTCTCAGATATCATTACATTTTTTTTTAATTCTTACCTGATATAAGCTGAAATATAAACCTTTACAAAATGACACTTAAATTAGTATCACACTTTCACACATACATATACTTACATATATGTTGTTGTTAGCTAATGCTGGATTTCTGACAATGAAGTCATTAATCCTCTTGCTCTCCAATATTTTTCACTGATGGATGGGGCACTAGAAGTGGCTGGGCATATTTGAAGGTGGTCTCGGTCCATTTCCTCTTGCAGATCACATAGAGGACAGAGTGGTGAAGAATATATCCCAATTCTGTTTAAATGTTTTGCCAGACAATCATGTCCTGTAATCAACCTGAAGGTTGCAACTGCTGTTTTTCGAGGATACTCAGGAATCACTGTTTGAATGTTTGGTAGTTCCCATCTTTTATTCTTTGATTTTTCATAGTAATATTTTGCAATAATTTTTTTGAATTCAGAGTTGACTAATCTTTTAGCTGCATAAAATGGTAGATTAACTATAGATTTTTGTACACCGCTGGTACCCTTTTTTGCAAGAAAATCAGCTTTCTCATTACCACTCAGTCCACAGTGAGCCGGTATCCATTGGAAGACTAGGTGTTTTTGAAGTGCTCTTAGATGGCTAAGCATCTTCCAACATTCTATAATAGTTTGGTTTTTTGGTGACAACTTGGAAGTAATTGCTATAATTGCTGCCCTGGAATTTGAGAGAATAACTGCTTGCTGAAAATGTGAAATTCTGTACAAAAGATTTTGTAGGGCCATTCGAATTGCTTCAATTTCTCCATCAAAGTTAGTAGTTCCATAACTTAAAGATTTGTAATAGGAAAAGAGGTGACATGTGACTCCAGCACCTGCTCCATCTTGGTTTGATATCAATGATCCATCAGTATAAATATGGAGCCATTCATGTTCTGGAAATCTAGTATGGATTGTCTCTAATGCCAATAATTTTAGAACACTAGTTGGAGTATCACTTTTTTTAACTTCTTCTGTCAGGTATAAATAATATGTGATGTCTAATGTATGTGTTGGATTGACTTTAGATATGAAGTTTTCCTTTGAATTAGGAAGGTGTACATTTTTCTTGATGTCTTGAATTTTGGAAAGAAAGCTCTCCTGAGTCTTTAGTGTATGTGTAAAATTTCTCTTGTGCCATGTATTGAATGGGAGTCTGATCAACTTTTCGTGTTGAATAAGAGCCGCTTTTTCTATTTCATATTCAATGGGATATTGGTTGGTTAGTATTTCCATAGCTGCTATTGGTGTGGTTTTGATAGCACCTGTAATTAATCTCAGACTTTGGTTTTGAAAGATTTGAATTTTTTTTGTGTTTGCTGTTACAAGAACTTCGCTGCAGTAAGTAAACAATGGTTTTATATATATATTATATGTTGTGTTAAGCGTTGCTCTGGAACATCCCCACTTCATTCCTGTTAGACGTTTTAACAGTGAAAGGCGCCTCTCTGCTCTTTGTATTACATTTTCTATTTGTTTGGTCCATGTAAGTTTGGTATCAAATGTAACTCCTAAATACTTTGCTTCCTTTGTTTCTGGTAATTGTTGACCCTCAAAATTTAGTTTTATTTTTAGTGGTTTTTTTCTTAGTGAAAAGATTTGGTAGTTTGATTTTGTTGTATTAACAGTCATTAAATTCTCTTTGGTCCACCTCTGTAAGTTGGTTAAGGATAGTTGCATGGTTTTTTCCAGTTCTGTACTTTTGCTTTTTGGTTTTGAAGTCCACATTACCAAGTCATCAGCAAATAGTGCACACTTCATGCCTGATTCTTGTATTTGTTGTGGTAGATCATTAATAAATATATTAAAAAGTGTTGTGCTGAGCACTGCACCTTGTGGCAAGCCACGGTGTATTTGTTTATATTTAGATATATTTCTTCCATATCTGGTTGCAATAAAGCGTTGTGTTAGGAAATGACATAGTCATGAAAACATTGGACCTTGTATCCCTATTTTTTTACTTTCTTTAGTAGTTTTGTTCTGCATATAGAATCATATGCACTTTGAAAATCAATAAAAACTGATAAATTATCTTCTTTTCTATTGAAGGAGTCTTTGATTTCTTGACTGAGAAGTAAAATAAATACATATATAAAATCACATTGAAATATGAGAAACAACAAATGCATTTTGATTAACTTTATAGAGTTAAATGTTGAAGGCTCCAGCAAGCAGCTGTACATGAACATGGAGTAAGGTAATGAAAATGTTAAAGAAGTAACTTAAGCTGATATGTGATTTACTTAGTATAATGCTAAACTTGTATGTCCAAATATGTTTCAAGTGCCAGATGAAACTGGAAAAGGAAAAGTGACATACTATGAATGCTACTGTCAACAAAGTGTACAGTTTCATTTTGAGTCAATTTTTGCCTCATCATGCAAGTTAGTATAATGTTAAATACATATATTCTCTTGCATTGTAGATAGCTGTATTTTACTGTCTACTTTTTGAATGCAGGGAAATGCTTTTCTTTTGTTTCTTATGTTGCTGTTGTGCATATGTTCAGCTTTATATCTTACTAGATTTTTTTACACAGAAATAAATTCAAGTAAGGAAAGATTAGGCATTTTGTAAATAGTTTTGCACTTATTGCTGATTAACAATCTTTCATTATTTTGTCAGCCATTTTGATGAATCTAAATAGTTTGTATATATTAATAATAATTAGGAAGTTTTTGGGCAAGTGAGGTTAAGCACTTTAATAATAAAGGTAAGTTTTATTTACACTGTCCAAAACATGTCCTAATTTGCTAACGTAAGTGAGGATAATGTAAATAAAACTTACCTTTACAGTTTATGTTAGTTTTCATAATGCTTCACAATGAATAATCCTGTGGCTTAGTTTAGAAAACATAAAATAATAGAACTACTGTTTCATGGCATCTGATTTGAATATTTGTTAAAATATAAATGCTATTCTCTTATTAAGTTTCTTAATAGCTTTAACAATTAAACATTCTTACTTTTAATATATGCAAATAGTAACAGCCTGGAAAACTACATTGTCATTTCAAGTATAATTTGTCTATAGTGATAACATGTGTAGGTATACTTGAAGCTGTGTTTCAGTAAAGAGTAACTTAAACAAAGCTTGTAAACCATTCATATTAGGCATTGTTGGGCTAAGATGTAAAGGTTAAAAAAGATCTGAAAAATTTAGGGACTCAAAAACTCAAGTCTGCCATGGTGTTAACTTTTTAAAATTTGATTCTACTTTCCAAATATTGTAACCGCTGCTCTTTTTCTGGGGGAACACTGGGGGATGCATTCCCCTAAACATTTTCTGATCACAGATTTTGAAAACCACAAAATTTCCCCATTAAAAATAGGAAATGCCATTTTATACTTCCAGGTTGGTTTTATCCATGCCTTCAATTTGAGGAGGTTATAGTAGTGTTAGAACCGATTGTAACCTCTTTGCAAGCATCAAAATAAACCCATAACAACAATAACAACCAGTGCTTTGCTATCTATTTTCTCAGCAAGTTTCCTATCTAATATTGGTGCTTATGAATACTGTAGCGTGTGCATGTGATCTAAGTAAGGAATTGAAATTAGTACTGTTTTGGATCTGAGCAGATCTGTTCCATGTCCGTGGGTGTTGTTCAGTGGTAGATGCTGTGACAAGTTGTGACTTGCTTACATTTAGTGACACTGGTAGTGTATTGTACAGTGTGGACGTAGTTTTTCAAGTGAGAATATGCGATAAGTCAAAAAATAACTATCTCATGTGGTCTTCAGCATCCAAGAAAATAAAACACAGCAACAATGAATTCATTTAAAATTATAATGCTGGAAGTTCGGTGATGGTGGATAACAGTGCAACCGAAAATGAAAGCAGTGAACGTGATGAGACCTCGAGTGAACATAGTTATGAAAAATTAGATGATATCCCTAATTGTTGGTCCTTAGATAAAAAATGCATTTTGTTAAAAAAATGAGTGGCTATTGGTTAAAAACAACAAACTTTGTTGCAGAATATGTTGGGAAACTAGGACCAGGCAGAAAGAAATGGGATGAATATTGCACAGGGATGGGCTATAATTTCCTTGTCAACTTACGGGAATGTGGAAAACGACGAGGTACTCTTTCTGCGAAAGAAAATATTAGTATAAGGAAAGTTTTTCTCATCAAGCTGCAACTAAGATAGTACATAACTCCAAAGAAAATAATTCTGGAAACAAAAAGAAGTGTCTGCAAATGTGTTCCATGCGGACGCAATTGCTAAAAGGAACTAGGCTTTTAATGACAAGTTGACAGTAGCAAGAAACAGTCAATATTGAAATCTGGCGTATTTATTAATCATTACAGACAGTAATCTTATCTACTCAGCTTACTTAATTTCTTTTGTTACATATAGGCTGCTTGGACTTCAAAGTAAAAGGTCCAGTCCGAGAATTCCCCTAAACTTTTTTCAGAAAAAAAGCACTGATTATAACAATATGTTGAATGAATCAAATTACTTACAGAAAATACATTTAAAGTGAAGAAGCAATTCAATTTCTAAAAGCTTTAGTGAAGTATTGCAGCTATGGTAAGTGACGCTATTATTCCCAAAGAAGTAAGACTGTGTATGAGGCTTCATTATGAATATTCTAACAAACTAAGACATAAGTAAAGTGGTTGAGTCATACTATTCATTTGTCATGTTTTATTAAACAATTTCTAAATTGATAAATGTGTATATAAAGTTCTTCTTCTACAATGGTGTTACAGCCCAATGTCGGGCCTTAGCCTCCTTTATCCTTTTCTTCCATTCTTCTCTGTTCAATGCTAGTCTTTTCCATGCTGCAGTGCTGAAAAATTCTATAGAGTCAGAGTTCACAGCGTCTATCCATCTGTTCCTTGGTCTCTCAACTGGTCTCTTGCCAAAGATGTTCCCGTTTGTCCTCTTTGGTATTCTGTGTTCCTCCGTTCTATAAACATGTCCAGCCTATTCTAACCTTTTCAATTTAATATAAGTAGCAGGTCAGCCTTTAATATTTCTGGTACAGCTCATAAGTGTATCCACTTCACACAGATACTTCTCCAAAGATTCTTCTGAGTACCTTCTGTTCAAATATACTAAGTACTGTTTCAGTTCTCTTTGATAAAGTCCAGGTTTCATACCCGTAACTCGCAATGCTCCTAATTATAGTTTGATATATTTAATTTCAGTTTTCTGGTGTACACAGATTTCATTATTTTTCCCAGTGCAAAATATGCCTTGTTTGCAGTACTAATTCGGTTTTGTATGTTAATTCATTATATTACTATGCTACCTAAGTATTTAAAATTTTCTACTTTTCTGAACTTACTTAACTCTGAATCAGGTGCAGGTGTGCTGGTTCCACGTTTTCTAGTTTGTGCCCCTCCTTCCAAATCTTTAAATACTTCCTCTGTTGCTATTATAGATCTACCCACTATGTCCAGGTCATAATTTTCAGCTTATAATAAAATTCCTCTTTGCACTGCATAAAACTGGATTTTTAACTTCAGTGATTCCTTTGACTAGCCATCTGATTTATTGGATAGCTATTATAGATAGATTGTATTTCTGAGTTTGCACTATGACCTGAGATAGTGCTCCTGTTTTAAAAAGTGTCCTGATATTCCATGTTCCAAACTTGAATACCATATTCCTTTGCCTGAGTCATTTCCGGTATCCAATCCAAATCCGAGACTTTGGTAAAGGCTTCTCAACCTGTTTTAATTTCATGGACATAGGGAGGTCAGCTCCAAGATCCTACCTCCAACCTGAAGGGCCAGGTAATTTGTAGTCAGGGTTGTCTTCCCCTAGCCTTTGTAGATCCAATTACTCAATGCAAGGCAGCAATGCTGGTTATGGTATGCCCTGGGTATTTTATTTGCCCAGTGCCCATAGTATCTGATGAGTGTTCCCCTACTTGTCACCTGGGAAGGCGCCTGATGGGAGACCAGCAGCTCCACACAGAAAGTATAAGGTTGATTAGTTGTAGAAACTAACATATGGTGTGCCTCAAGGTACAGTCTTAGGACCTCTGTTTTTCGTTATATATGTCAACGATATTATCTGTTCACAAGATTAGGACCTCTGTTTTTCACTATATATGTCAATGATATTATCCACAAGATATAGCTGTCATAATTTCATGGATGACACAACAGCCATTTGCTGGAGCAAATATATCGGTAGCCACCGATGGTGCCCCAGCTACGGTTGGTTTGCACAACGGATTTGTAATCCTCCTGAAAAATAAACTAGGAAAAGAAATAACAGCAGTTCATTGCATAGTTCATTATGTGCCAAAACACTGAATGTAAACAATGTAATGATTCTGGTTGTGAAGATTGCAAACAAACAGGTCCCACGGTCTAAAACACAGACAATTTAAAAGCTTCTTAGAAGATTTGGAGCATGAGTATGGCGATATAGCATATCATACAGCAGTTAGGTGGCTCAGTCGAGGCAAGGTTTTAAGCAGATTCTTTGAATTATTGGATGAGATACGCTTGTTCATGGAAATGTGCGGAGAACCTATTGAAGAGCATTTATGGGCAATATAAGTGAACATTTGAATACTTTGAATGTTTCACTTCAAGGGAAAAACAAGTTAATCACAGATATGTTCTGTAGCATTGAAGCTTTTAAAACTATGCTCTCATTATGGGAAAGTCAACTGTCAAATGGTGATCCTTATCATTTTCCCAGGTTGTAAAGTGTAATCCGTGATTGTGATTCCCTAGAAGTGGGATGTTATGTTGAAAATGTGCACATGTTTTTCCTTGCATTTGATGAAAGAGTTCACGATCTCACGGACTTAAAAATGGATTTTGATTTATTCGCTACACCATTTAGCATGACTACTGATGATACACTCAAAGATGTTCAACTGGAGCCTGAAATGTAATATTGAGTTAGCTGACAGTTACAGAAACAGAGGAAGTTTGCTAGATTTCTACAGGAGATTTCCTAAATCACGATTCCCTCGATTACACAGGCGCATCTATGATTGCAATGTTTGGTTCGACCTATGTATGTGAATCCTTATTTTCAGCTATGAAACGAATTAAAAACCCTCAGAGAGCCAACATCAGTGATCATAAATTGAAGTGTGCATTAAGGGTTCAGGGTTGTGTTTCATTGTCTCCAAATGTGGCGAATATTGTGAAAACCAAAAGATGTCAGAGGGCAAGAGTGTCTACCGAAAACTGAATGTATAAAATTCTTAACTGAAACATGTATATTCGTTTAATATGAAGTATTCTATGTAATATTAGCACTGTATAGTAAATATTATTTTGTTATTTTATATTTTTCAATTGTTTCAAAATTGTGCTAATTTCCACAAAGTACTGTTTTGTTCTTACAGTTAAATATATTGCTTTTATATGCCATCATTTGGTTGTATGTATAGGATTGAAGGCTATAATAATCTTACTGGTATTGGGTTGTTTTATCTGTAATTTAATAACAAATACCAGAGAGATATTAAACCACCTATTATAAAGTTTCTGAATTGTTCCTTCACTGCTGCCCTGTCCTTAATTATTTAATGGTAACGCAAGTGCAGATTACGGAATGCCACTGGCATATCTCGCTAGCACTCGCCAGCAACGACCAGGCACGCCGGCACCGTGCGAACTGTATAGGCACACCGTGCATGTCAGTTGGCGGTCCCTGCACTAGACTTCTCTGGATGTATATGTGTATTTGTCCACATTTTAGTTATGGGATTGAAATGTGTGGGACAACTGCAAAATGTCACTTGGACAGGTTGTTGTTGTTAGCTAATGCTGGATTTCTGACAATGAAGTCATTAATCCTCTTGCTCTCCAATATTTTTCACGGACGATATTGAAGAGAGCAATAGCAGTAATAATAACCGCTTTTTAGAGAGTACCATATTTTTATGTTTTGGTGGTCACATCGCTCTTTCACAACCCCAGAACGTCTGGAGGACCACACCTGTCGTTGGTTTACGGGTCTCACCGACCTGACCGGGAGAATTATCAAAATAAATTCACCGACCATATCCTCTGATTACCAATCAGAGGACGTATTACATGCCATGACAGGTCAGCATGTTAGGGGTTAAGATTTTATAGAGAAATTAGAGAAATGGAGAGACAGGTTGTTAATACAGCAAAAGAGTGCATCAGATTGATTTACAACCTAAAATTAAGAGAATCATGCAGGGAGACATTAAAAAAACAGATGTTCACAATCTATTCTCTTTATGTGTATAGAATTATACTATTTGTAAATAATAGGCTTGCATTGGTACAAAACATTCAAATTCACAGTTATAGTGCAAGAAACAATGCTCTCTACCACATGAATAATATTAGTAAATGTGCGAGCGAAAAGGATATTAGTGTTAGAGGGATCAAATATAATAAACTACCTAATGTGACTAAAACTTTGATTTCTCAAAATCAAAATATAAAAGTTAAAGAATACCTGTTGAGTAAATGTATATACAGTCTAGAGGAATTGTAAATTACTATGTAAAATGTACTACTTATATATGTACTGTAAAATTGAGGGCCTTAGAATAGCAAAACCAATGCGCCAAAAGCTAGTTTTCAGAAAAATATTATTAAAGTTTTACTATGCAGTACATATTAAAATCATCTATAGAGAGATTAAAAATTGCTCAGATGTGAATCTAATGCTTTAATGGTGTTAGTTAGGAATGTAAAATGTTATTTGGCAGATATATTTTATTGAAATACATCAACAACTTCCCACAATATGATTTAAATAACGTATACTTTCATGCACGTTATAACCAAAACGTTTACTTGTAAACTTAGCATTTTGCAAGCAATATTTTTACTAATATTAGTAAATATTTGTTCTAATATTAACAAACAATACTTCTGAAGTGAACATAAAGAAGTAAAACTGCAACTTAAAAATTCAATGCCACAACTGAGATTTGAACCACAGACCTTCCGCTTACCGGGTGGCTGCTCTACCACTGAGCTATTGTGACAAACTGCCAGAATGGCATTAAATTCTCAAACCAGTTCGTATTTCTCTTGGTAAACCACAAACCTCTCAAACTTTGCCCACACACGGCTTGTGTGTTTAAAAACACCAACAGTAAGTTTGTTGGCATAAATAAATAAAGAAGTAAGTTAACAAAGTATGTTTAGATCAGGGTTGCCAATGTTTAAAACTAAAATTATTGTACTGGTCACTCAAAATTATACAAGCCCACACACGGCTTGTGTGTTTAAAAACACCAACAGTAAGTTTGTTGGCATAAATAAATAAAGAAGTAAGTTAACAAAGTATGTTTAGATCAGGGTTGCCAATGTTTAAAACTAAAATTATTGTACTGGTCACTCAAAATTATACATTTGGATACAAAATTATTGTGCATCATAATCCAAATGCTACAACAATAAACGTATCAGTGTAACACTAATGAAAGTGAAATAGTATTGATGTTTATGGTATCCACTTACAAGATTGATGACCTTGATGAGTATTAAAACTTTAGTACTTGTTTCTTGCACTATTCATCTGAAAGTTCATCTCTTCCTCAACTGTTGCAGCATTATACAAATTTGTTGTTGAGATAAAATTTAACATCTTCTCAGTGACTTGCAAATTTTCTGACCTGCCACATTCTTTCATAAGCTGAGACGACAGAGTAAGTTCATTTACCGTATCTAGCTCCAATCTGTTTCTAATTTTGGTTTTTATTAAACCTAGTTCGGTAAAAACTCTTTCACAAAATGTATCTGTGGGGCAATGGAAATCACTGATAATGCAAACTCTGCCAGTTCTTTGAAGTCAGTATTTCCACCAAGGTGACATTTGTTTAACAGCATTCCAGAAACTGCCAGGTTCAGGCATGTTCTTTGTTTCACATGGAATATCACGTATTCAGAGTTTTGGTCAATTTTCTGGCCAATGCCTTCTTCATTGATTACCAGATCTGCGGACACTAGCAACAGGAGGATAAAGGGTAGAGGATTAGTAGGATTTTAAATGGTTGCCTTAGAGGGGAGGAGAGAGGCCATGAGGGCAAAAGTGGTGTCACTATTTGTAATTAATTTCATTTCGCTGGTGTGACGAACCAGTAAAAATTATATTTTGCTGATATCAGAATTATCGTACACCCCATAATTATCGTACGGGTTGATAACCATGAGTACAAACATTCAAATTATCGTACGGGTTGACAACCCTGGTTTAGATCACCGAAGATGTTTGAGCGTTAGTCCAAATTGTGTTGTACCGAGAGGAACCAGAGTATGTTAATAATGTAAAGTATCATCATGCACTGCTGCCTCTTCTTCTACGTCTGGTGTGTGCCTTTACTACATGTTTGGTTTTTTAACTTACGTGTTCTTCACCTATGTTTTCTTCTTGGCCATATGCATTTTCCATTGGTTTTTTCTGCATGCAGTGCTTTCTGGGACGACTTACGTGTTGAGAAATAGAATCACTGTCTGTGTCACTCATAGTCACTCATAGTCCTTAATAAAAGTAAATCACTATGCTAATTGCACTAATGGTTTGTTCAATGTTATTGTTAGTAAACAGCGCAACTCTAGAAACAATGCTAAACAGAAGTTAAACCGAGAGCTGCAAACCACTAAAACATGTTACAGCTTTCTTTGAAAGCAACAGACTGAACTAAAGAAATGCCCCGTACTGACAGGAGTACGCCTAGGCAAAAACTATTTACAAAACCGCAAAAATGTTTGAAAGGTTAAGGAATTACCATTTATGAGGGGTAAAGGTCTGAAAATAAACAGTACCTTCTCTTAAGTGATTTATTAGTACATTCTGTTAAAGAGCGACTGTCACAGCATAGCAACCAGCTCCGGCGGGCAGGTTGGCTCATATGCCTTTGCTATTCTGCTGAAACATGTAAGGTCTAAACACCATGCTGTATTCAAATGCAGAATTCGTTCATATCAAGGGCGTATTAACCTTTCACACTTAAAAGGCATTAAAGAGTAGGCTTTATACTATATGTTGCCCTTGGTCATCTCTTGTTCTCTTCCGATCCTGATGCTATTAGAGTTCCCGAGGGCTAGGGAGTCTTTATTTTTCCAACCTCTCCATTTCTCTAATTTCTCTATAAAATCTTAACCCCTAATATGCTGACCTGTCATGGCATGTAATACGTCCTCTGATTGGTAATCAGAGGCTATGGTCGGTGAATTTATTTTGATAACTCTCCCGGTCAGGTCGGTGAGACCTGTAAACCAACGACAGGTGTGGTCCTCCAGACATTTTGAGGGTTGTGAGAGAGCAATGTGGCTGCCAAAACATAAAAATATGGTGCTCTCTAACAAGCGGTTACTATTACTGCTATTGCTCTAATATTGGAGAGCAAGAGGATTAATGACTTCATTGTCAGAAATCCAGCATTAGCTAACAACAAATACTATATGTTGCAAGAAAAACAAAAAATTTGTACTTTGGTGCTTACGCCCTTGCTGCTATTATTATTATTATTATTATTATTATTATTATTATTATTATTATTATTATTATTATTATTATTATTATTATTATTATTATTATTATTATTATTATTATTATTATTATTATTATTATTATTATTATTATTATTATTATTATTATTATTATTATTATTATTATTATTATTATTATTATTTTTTTTTTTTTTTTTTTTTTTTTTTTTTTTTTTTTTTTTTGAATTAACGTCCTCCAACATTGTGTCATATCGGACAAATGAATGAAATGAAATGGGTGAAATGATGCTCAAATGAGCCTGAGGTCCATGGAGCTTTAAGTTACCCAACATTCGTCTTCTCAGGGTAGGGAAAACCTCGGAAAAAAACCTTACCCGGATAACTTACTCTAGGCGAGATTTGAACTCGCGACCTCTTGAACGTGAGGCAGACATGCTAACCATCACGCGGGCAGTTGTTATTATTATTGTTGTTATTAGTATTGCTACTATTACTACTACTATTGACTACGTTTCCAGTTATGCTGCCAACTGCGGCAGCATCTATGTCATGACATTTATGTCCCTATAAGCATATGAGTAATTCCACGTCAAATCACACAAAATATGATAAAAATTGACCTTAATATCTCAGATTTTCTTGAAAATTATTTTAGGTGTTTTGGAATAAAATGCATTTGATCCATGTTTCTTCGTTTTATTAAAAAATTTATTTTGGGAGATATTAATTTTGAAATGTCCCAAAAAGCGTGCGCTCCTCACCCTTCGATCAATCATACCTCCGAGAGGTAGAACTGGAACTTAAAAATTCATTGCCACAAACATTGCCCACACACGGCTTGTGTGTTTAAAAACACCAACAGTAAGTTTGTTGGCATAAATAAATAATAATTACCATCTGAACGTTATTTAATCCTGGGACATAAAGTACTTACAATAGTAAGTCACCATTAGGGTAATTGTCTCTGATGTGAGACTACCTTTGTGGTTTACCAGGAGAAATACAAACTGGTTTGAGAATTCAATGCCATTCTATCAGATCATTACAGTAGCTCAATGGTTAGAGCACCCGCCGGTTAAGTGGAAGGTCTGTGGTTCAAATCCCAGCTGTGGTATTGAATTTTAAGTTCCAGTTCTACCTCTCAAACGTTGCTCACGCACGGCTTGTGTGTTTAAAAACACTAACAGTAAGTTTGTTGGCATAAATAAATAATAATTTATTTTTTGTTGCGCAGGTGACACTTGTCACCCAAAGTGTCTTTATTCATCCTTTTAGAACATATACATGTTGTTGGATATATCAGGTTACATAAAATGCTAAAGTGTTTTAATGGTAAAAAATCTTCAAAATCGCAATTGCAGATATTCATCTATGTCATAAAAAGCCCTCTCAATTAAGTAGTTTTTCAAGCATTTATTAAACTTGGAACCAGTTGATTGTTTAATCAACTGGTTAGTATCTAAAGGTTATTTAATCCTGAGACATAAAGTACTTACAATAGTAAGTCACCATTAGGGTAATTGTCTCTGATGTGAGACTACCTTTGTGGTTTACCAGGAGAAATATGAACTGATTTGAGAATTCAATGCCATTCTGGCATATTGTCACAGTTGCTCAATGGTTAGAGCACCCTCCTGGTAAGCGGAAGGTCTGTGGTTCAAATCCCAGCTGTGGCATTGAATTTTTAAGTTCCAGTTCTGTTATTGAATGTGTTTAATTATGTATATTGTCAGGTCCTGGACAACTTGAACATTGTTTAAGATAACAATGATGTGAGGGTGGATTACAGATAATATGTGATAATGCATCTTTATAGTTCTTGATAACTATGTTTGAATTTGATGTTAAAAGTGGGATGTTTGCACCGTCTATTTTAGATTTTCATGATGGGTGCAAACACAAACACAAAGCATTCCATTAGCTACAGGCAGAATGCATTCTTTTGGTTTCATCTCTGCAAATTTGGAAAAACTTATTTTCACTACTGGATATTTGTCCTTGAAGTACCTGTAGGTTTCCTTAAGGTTACATAAAATTAATCTTTTCTGTTTAGGAACTTTTTGATCTCCCTCTTTCACACTAACAAAAATTTTTTTTCTGGCATTACCCTAGTAATTTCTTCCAATTTGTAGAATTCCAACACCTTTGTTACTATTGACTGTTCTAAAGATTTACCGATTTTAACACCAGGAGTGGATAAAATTCCGTTTTCTTTAGCCAGTCTCTTTGCCACTCCTATCATATGATCTGACGCTTCAAAATGATGTTTAATTTTATTGTACAATCAATCTTCAAAAATTGTTAAAATTTTAAAGTTTATTGCTTTATCATTTGTTGTGCAGAAGGATTCAATTAATTTTGTAATAATATCATTATTGTCATTTTTCAGTGGACGTTGCTGCATTATCCTCAATATGAAAAATTGTCTTTGCTAAGGAACTTGTTACCTTCTGAAACTTTTCTCAGTGATATCGTTTTTTGTACTAATTTTCTTTTTTTGATAGGGGATACAGCTATTAAAGCTAAACTCTTATTAATATCCTTAATATTATTAATATCTTGTACATACACAGAGCTACGCAAAGAACTTTCACTTCCTTCATTTGCGTGGCATTCACATGATGTATGTTTATTATCACAAGAACCAGAGGCTTCAGATAACGGTTCATTTGACGTAGAATGAAGTTTACACACTTTTATGTGGCATGAATTACATATTCGCACATCTGGAGACTGTTAAATTTAGTTTTATCAATAAATTATGACTTAACCACCTTAGATTGGTTTTCTGAAAAGAATGCTTAGGAAGATTAAAAGGATTTAAGCATTTGTCATTTGTGATGTTCACTGTCACTGATGTTGTAAGTTTATACTACAAACTTTAATTACACAACCTTCTCCCACTGAAATTAAATTTGTGACTGGTTAGTGTTTCATCAGAACTGTAGCTGGACCCATTGTTCTGACCTTGACTGGAAGTCTGGTAGGCAAACCCATAGTTTTGTCTCTTTCATCTGCTCATACTGTATAATTCAGTGAATGAAACCATGCACAACAATGGGAGTGAGGGGGAAGGGGGAAGGTAATGATGCTCTGAGACACAGTCCTTGCTAATTCACTGTGCTTTTTTAGTGCTGCGTGCAGTTGAAGACATAGTTAGATCTTTGTGATAAGGAGTGAATATAGTGAATTTGTGAGACATTGATCATAGCGTAAACCAATTATGCCACCTGTAGGTTCTAAATTAGAGACCAAAACATTACACAGTCAGAGTAGAGAAATTTTTTCAAATGTATGGGCGTACATGAAGAAAGAAGCTAAAAGCAAAGAACTGCTTACATCAGAAGATTTTTTCAAAGAAATTCAAAAAGTTAAAAAGCGTGTATCAGATGCCACAGGAGTATCAGAAAGAAGGCACATTGTGGAGACATTTTTCTGCATGGACTGTACTGCCTTAATAAGAAGAGTGTTATCTGAGTAGCATATGATGCTGATGCACCAATTCGCATGCTGTCTGCAGTCACCTGGCTTGGTACTCGCTTTCAAGCTTTACATTTACTTCCTCCAGAGGCCAAGAACAGCGAATCCAGCTGTACAAATGGATCTCTACTTCATGTCATCCTTGAGCTCTTGCAGGCCTCCAGAAAAAAAATTGTAGTGAATGCACTTATGCTCGCTCCATAGTTTTTTAATGTCTTATTTTATAGATAAAATGTCAGGAAATACATGTATATATATTTAGATTTTTAACACATGGATTTAAATTCTATTTTTGGTTTTACAAAATATAGCATCAAAACACAGTCCAAAATTTATGTGTAATAGTGATTGGTCGAAAGTTGTTAAAAGTGTTATATTTAACCTTTCCAGTGCGCCAAATCCCCACTCTATATGGCCTGAGAGTAACAAGTGATTTTATATTACAGTGCACACAGAAATTTCTTAATTTGTAATAGCCATAACAAAGCAAGTAATTTAAAAATACGGAAATAAAAAAATACATGTCTCCTGTTGATGCCTATTATTCATAAAAAAAAGATATGGACCTCCTACAAAAAAGTCGAGTTTTACGGGTGTGCGATTTGACATGGATTGACCCATATACTCATACATCAAGAACAAGAGTTTGTAATGAAAGCTGTTTCCTGATTGAAATAAACATATTGTCATACACTGATCATGCAAAGTTTACTACATGGAAGTTGGAGAGAAAACTGACACTTCTATGGTCTTATAACCATAAGCTACTGCACAATTTCAAGTTATTTGCCATGTCTAAAAAACGTTGCCTGTAGTATTGTTAAACTAAGATTTCCCTTAAATTAATACTTTCAGGGAATTCTACTCTCCACGTTTCCGTCTTTGCTGTTAGCTCTTTTATCCCCTACTAACTCTCTCTGTGGTTGTCAAAATGAAATGCTATGCACATTGCGTAATACTGCTGAAGTTATTAAACGATTGTTTTGCACATTGCAGGGCGACCTGACGGACCTAGGAGATGATGAAGCAGCACTGGCACAAAATGAGGAGGGAAAGCAGGTTGTGGTTGGGGTGTGTGCCATGGCCAAAAAGTCTCAGTCAAAACCAATGTGTGAAATCCTAACCCGTCTGGAAGAATTTGAATACCTCAAGATGGTTGTGTTTCCTGAAGAGGTTATCTTAAAGGTCTCGTTTTGTTAAAATGCATAAGAATGTTGCATGAACTCTATAGCTTCTTTGAGGAGGAATGCTGATAGTTTGGATGTTGCACAAATTGATGTTAAAACTATCAAAACAAGCACCAAGTTAATAAAAACCATTTTACTAGAACCTTAAATGTTGTATATTTTACATTGAGTTATACTTGAAATTACACTATCTGCTGTTGAGATTATGTTGCTTAGTAGTCACATATTACTTACGAGCTTTAGGCTTTGCAGATTTAAGTTGCATTATGCTAAATATTTCAGTGATAAGCAGAAATAAAGCATTATCTATTGTTATATGGTTAATTTCAGTTTGGTTCAGTTTATTTATTTTGTAGGATCATACAACAATGAATGATACATCATACTTTTATATTTATTAGAAGCGATTAAACTTAATACATAAAGTCCTTCAGAGTAAGTCAATGACTATTGAAGTACAGAAAATTATTTCAGCTGTTTAAATAGCATACAATTGGAAGTCAACATTTCACATTTTAAAAGGAGTTCATTATTCTGTACAGAGCCAAACTAAAGTTCTTAGAATAGGCAGCCAATATGCTCTTTCAAGTGTCTATATTTTATGGTAACAGAGATATCACTTGCATAAAATGAAAACTAAAAGAACAGCATTTACAAACTAATATTTAATTTCTGAAGATATGTTAGCAGGTATTGGCTGGAAGAAAGCTAAGTATCTGCTATGAATATTTAATGAATTTTTATAGCAAAAATGTTGTATAATAATTAGCAGTCGATTGCATTTAATATATCCTTTGTATAAAGAATGGCTGGATGTATTTGCACCATATTACAAACAGCAACTGAACTTAAAAGGTATGCAAGTTGGGAAATAAGGGTCCAAAAAGAACAGACAATTTCCTATTACTTCTAAAAACACAATACATTATTTCTGGTTCTGTACAGTCATATTTTATATGAAGTATGTTTTTAATTTTCTTTTATTTATAGTCTGCTGATTTCTCTTAGAAGCATGCAATGTACACATTCAAGTTAGCATTAATATAAATGAAATTGCCATAGTCGAATTCATCTTTATTTAATTTCTGTAAATGGTATGCTGTGCTGTAATTCATTCAGTATTCTGAAGAATATCGGTGAGGCAGTAGATACCAGAAAGTGAATGATTAAGCATTCCTTCTTGGTATTAATAGACAGTGAAATAATAGCAGTTCTTTTCTCAGAAAGGCGTACTTAATTTAAAGTAACATTTTAATCTAAAATTGTAAAAGTACATAGACATATATGGCTTTTGTTGTTAAGTTAGAGGACCACCATACAGCGATTTTCCTCAACTGTTACATGAGGATTGGCCAGTCGCACCACTCCTAAAACTCCCCTTGTTAAACGCTATTCAAGCTTTATCTCTTGTATATTGTTAAGACATAATGTATAAACCCTACCTTATATGAGATGCTGCAAATGGTGTCCTCCAGTGGCTAAACAGGCATCGTAGTTAGAAAACACATTTCAATTCACACAATTAATTTGGCACCTAAAATGTTTCTGACTTTGTGTGTTACGTTTTCCATCAGTTTTTCCAGTGTGTGAGGGCTTGTTTTGTAAACCTTATCCTTAAATTTTTGCACACATTGTTAGGACCATACACCAGCACTAATTACTCTTATCTTCAAACACTTCACTAATTTTATTAATGGAAACTGCTGCTGTATAAGCTGTTGCCAAATTTTGTTGAAACCATCCATGTGTTTTCTTCTGTCAGCTGGCATGAGAACAGAGTAAAAATTTTAGCCCAGTACCTTTTGGTACTGTCTTTTCATCAAAGAAGATTGGACCAATTACTCTTTTTGTGCAAACTCCAAATGTCCTTTCATAGTGAGGGACTTCATTAATGCAATTCAGATTTTCAGAACACTTGCATGACTGCAAGTATTTCATTGAGGTGGAACCATGCCTTGTCAGAAAAGAACACAACCTGAGAATCGATTAATCCTGTCACTGATGAAAGAAACCATTCAAAATGTTGCACTTGTTCTGCAGAGTCACCTTGTTTCAAGCAGTAGATTTATGCAAACTTGTACGGTTTCAACTTCAGTAATTTTGCTGCTTTATGGGCAGAAAAAACTGGAATTCCCACTTGTGCCAACTTTGGTAGTGATTTTGTTGGTGTTCGCTCAAGATTTACCCCTATTTTGTCTAACTTTTCCTCTGTTGGAACTGTACATTTCCACTCATGTTGGTTGTTCACCACAGAACCCGTGCTTTCACATTTTTTCACAGTGTCATGAATTGTATTGCTGGATGAAGGCATTTGACCAGGAAGCTGATGAATACATTCTTCACAAACATGGCAGCTAGAGTTGTACTTTTACACACAAAAATGAGAAGCTCTAAACTTAACTGTCTAACCATCCTTGCATAAGAATGCACACTGAACATGATAGCTATTGCGAGGGGAGAGGTAGCAATACAGACAAATGGAAAATTTCTGTGGTTCTGGATAGAGAGAAAGCTGTTGTTGTTAACAAGGAAATATCGGTGGCATGGCCGGCTGGCCGATGCACACATAAACTGTCAATAAGAAAATTCCTGCATGACAGTTCTGACATAAAAATAAAACCCTGTATTAATTTGTTGATAAATAGTAATATGCATGTAGTTATTGGTATATAATTAATTATGCTCTAGCTATATAATGTTTCACGTAATTTAAAGTTATCGTGAATTATGCACAGCAAAAAGTAGATCCATTTTTAGACTTCAGAGTATGTTAGAGCTTAAACTTTTTTCTGGCTTATCTATCTTTTTTCATTTTTATATTATTCCTTCAGTATGCATATTTTATTTATTTAATGTCTGTGAAAATGTTTCTACTTCAATTATTTTACTTTGTGTGTAAGATTGCTAGTACTGTAGGAGCTACCGGGAATCCTGAACCTTCTGTATACTCTACAACTCAAAGATTAGAGGTTTAGGTCATTATTGTGTTTAAGAGAAAGAAAGGAATACTGACCAGGAAGAATGAGAAGGAACATTGTAGCTGTTATGAAGGAATTGTTTTTGTTGGTCCTGCTTGTTCTAACATCCTCTTGAAGGTTATGGTGTACATACTTTGTATGTTACTAAAGCAGTACACACCAGTGCTTTGTATTTGTCCTAATATATATTGTTGATTTTCTGTAATAGAAAATGGAAATGAATTTGGATGCTAATGCTACATTGATAAAAGGCAGCAAAGATAACATTAGGGTTTTCATTTTTGCGTGGATATTTCCGTTGAAATATCCATGGAACTAGAGTACTTTTGCTGATTGCTGATATGCATTTGATTATTTGAGAGTGGAAATGACCCAGTTTGTAATTATAGGGTAAGTCAAAGCTCCCAAGACACACTAATATTTTGGAAATGACAAAAAATGAAATTTCTTAGTTATTGCACTGCAAGCCAACAGCCAGCTTTTGCTAATATGGACACCAGGTTGTCCTGGGACTTTTGACTTTCTCTGTATATTCTCTGTTTAATATAAGAAAGAGAGTACATTGTCAGAGAAAAATTGTGTATTATTGTACTACTAAATGTTAACATACAGCTTGCCTTTGCTTCTTGGAAGCTTCATGTTGACCTTTAGAGTAGCAGAATAATAGCATGCATAAAATAATAATGTTGAAATATGTTGCCAAATTCTGTGTCTGTGCCTGTGTGCAGGAGAACAATATGTCCTCCATTGGTCACTTGATACACATAAAATCTATAGCCAGGTTTGTCTCATTCTCAACCTAGCATATCAGGGATTACTCTGGTGATCAGCTGTGATACAGTATCCCAGATCCTGGAGGCCTTGAGGTCTGTGTGCCATGTAGATCCTATCCTTCGCATAACCCCACCAGATGGAAGTCACATTGGGTCAAGTTGGGTGACTGGTAGGCCGTGTGTGAATGGCTGATCATTATCCAACACTCAGCCAATCTGCAGCAATTCCTTATTCAGATACATATAAACTGCATTATGGAAAGGTTTTGGGTGGTGGAGTGCCATTTAGCTGTAGGATGAAGTTCTTGCGGTAAGTGACAAATAATAAGTCCAAAAATGACATTGTGGTAATACAGGGCTGGGCAACTAGCATGTTACCTTGAGCAACCATAATCTTTTTTTACCTGCTAAACATACAGCTATCAGTCAAGGTCGTAGGGAATCTATACTCTCTGAGCACCAGTTGTCCAGCCTTGTAATAGTTCTCTGTGAGGAAAAAAGGTACATGCATCTTTTTTCAAGATGGTGAGGAACACATTGACTATTTTCAGCCTTGAATATGCTGTTGCTGTTCACTTATTTCACTTTCATGAAAATTTCTGTCCTGCTGCACATGTTAATTAAACAATTTCCAATGGATCATAGATTCTATCACGATGGTTCAGGGTAGGCGTCACCAACAGGCCGCACGCTCGGGCAGAAGTAAAAGCCCTCAAGCCCAGACCGTCCGGTTGCGGGCAAGAAACAGAGGTGCTACAGTGGCGGAACTACGATTGTGTAAATTAACTTACACTTTTTAATAATGACAGGAATATTTTATACACTTTAATACTGATAACTAATATGGTACAAAATAAAATCTTATTGGCAGGAAATTCAATTAACGAAATACAAACACTCGTATAAAACTAATAAACTAAATAAATAATGTAATATGAAATGAACTTTCTTCTTGTTGGTATGCAATTCAGTGAGGTAAACAAAACAAATAAACAAAATATTCTTCAAATAAAAGTCTATCCTTTCTTAGTCATCCGACAATCGCTGTGATTTTTGCAGTTGTCTGTTTTCCACCAGCTGTTCAATACATGGACCTATTGTCTGCAAGCTACCCAATCCCAAACATGCTTTTAAGTGTTCACCACTTAATTGGCTTCTGTGACGTGACTTTGTACACTTCATTAAGGAAAACAGTGATTTGCAAACATAGGTTGTCCCAAACATGCACAATATTCTTCCTGCTAGATTGTAGAGTTCAGGAAATCTTTTGCATTTTACAGAGGTGTAAAAATGGTTTATACGTTTTCTATTTTGGTATTTATCTTTTAACTCAATATCATTTTTCAAATCTATTACTTCCAACTGCAGTTAAACAGGACTATCGAGGATATCCACTGAAAATGGTGTTGCAAATAACTTCAATTGTTTCTCAAGTGGTATAATGTGTTGGAATCTATGTTTGAATTCTTCGCACAATTGTCGTAGCCATCATAAGTAGGACACCGCAATAGTAATATGTAGCATACCACTGCACTGATATACTGGACTGTGTAGCTGTGCAGCCCACAGTGAGTGTAATGTTCAGCCCCACG